>JAPYYS010000105.1:0-371173 GCA_030522525.1 Campopleginae sp. 14b
AAAAAAAAAAAAAAAAAAAAAAAAAAAAAAAAAAAAAAAAAAAAAAAAAAAAAAAAAAAAAAAAAAAAAAAAAACGAGTTTGGAACGTTGTGGAGTTTCCTGAGACGAATAAAAGATCGGAATAGGGTTCTTGTTATTAAAACCGAAGTTATCGAATCGTGAAACGCCTAGATATTTAAATTTAAAGGAGAAAGACACGGTTCAAGATTCTTTTTCTAACTAGTCGCTCCAGTGCTTAGGATGACACCCTGTGACGTTCACTTGACGTCGAAATCATGGGAACCGCCACCGCCGGGAAACCTTGCAGATGCGAAAGCATCGGTGCATTTTATCGAAGTAGAGCTTATGCCAGGCTGTATAATCTCTGTCGCGGAAGACCCAGTGGGACGCACAGACGTCTGTCTTGTTCTTTGAAGTTGCAAGCGATCTTTTAGCACACACTGGTGCAAACAAAAAATGGCAAAAGAATTCGGGACATCTACGAGCGAAAGAGGAAGACAAGAACATGACAAATGCGACTTGATTCTTTTTTCCTGACCATACAACTCGCTCCTTAGACTTTCGGTTCTCAAAGTTTTTTCTCCTTCTCGAAAGCATCAGGCTTCACTTATTGTCGTCCAGATTCCGAATATACATATCGCATTGTCCTCTGTCGAGCTCCATGACAAAAGTATAAAGAGAAATGGTGGAACACGAGGAAAAAAAAACAAGTAGGATCTCTACCGATGTTCGCTATAGACAAATTAAATTTTCCTTGGGCTTCTAGACCGGATATCGATCGATAAAAAAATTAGAAAGATCCACCCATTTTACGAAAGCAATTGAATTTTTTTTTTTTTAACTTTAGAATGAGATAAGCTTGTCGACGTTGAAGCGAATAAAATTTTTCGAGAATTTCGTTATTTCTTTTTATCACAAATGAATCGTTCGAGCTACTGAGAATTGCTGCACTTGGATCGATGCCTCGTGTCAGCGATATTCAATGGACCCGTGGGCCCTTAGTACACATAATAATTGAGGCATGAACATGCTCGGTTCTCGAGAAAATTTAGTCAAATTCGCAGCTGGCTTTATGCTCGCGTTATTCGAGAATATATTTCTTGCCCTCATCGCTTCATCCCTTTGACAAGCTTTGACCATTTTCATAGTCACACTGCCGAAGGACCCTGAATTTTCCAATCCTCATACGCCCGTAAATTCAGCTACATGAGAATTCCATTTCATACTTCACTCAAAAATGTATTCTCCACTTTTTTCAAATAAATTATCATGAAAAATCGAGAAGGAAAGCGAATTTCTGCCCACATTTCATAAATTATTCGACGAATCTTTTTTTTTTTCCAACACAAACAGAAATTCATGCCCAGCATGATTTTTATAACAGAAAAAATACCACAGAAAAATCTTCTGCTCGAAAAATGAAAAAAAAGAAGAAAAAAAACAGAATTCGCAGAGCAGCAGAGCAGCCCATTGTTTTTTTTAGGACTTTATTCAAACATTTTGCAATTGTGCTGGTCGAGTCCGATTAAACTTCAGCAATATTCAGTGAGTGTAGATTTCCAAGCGGACATCCGTCCGTTCCGATTTTCCACAACGGAAACGGACAGGCGTGGTTTTAAGTCTCAACCGTAAATAATCGAATAACATCCGTCGAAGCGATAAGAATCCAGAGAGCGGGAAAAAAGGTTGGAATTGATCTTTTCGTTGGAAATTTTTTTAAATTTAATGATTTATATGGACCCAGAAGAATTTCGCGTTATCCTCCGAGCGTGGAAATTGAAAATTAATCGCGGCAAGACTGAGAAAGCTTTTCTGTAAAATGTATGCCCGTGGTGTCAACTGCTGCCGAGATTAAATGAGGCGTAAGGGTTGGCATCGCATGATACCCCCTGTCCTGCCATAATCCACCTCCGATTCACGCTTCCTACACGATTGGGCAGTGGCCTGATTTCCATGCTCCGCTTGACGCACACTGGATGCGTTAAGTGGGCTATAACCCATGCACGTACCCATCAACAAGAGCACACGCGATACGAATCGTAATTTGCCTTGCACACTCTGCTCTGAGCGTTTTACCGAAGCCCATGACTCAGCTCGCTATGATTTTATTCGGATGTAGTGCATGTAAATTTACATCGATGAATAAACAACGATAAATGACAAAAATTCGCGAAAAATTCCACTATTCAGATGGAGCGATCTTTTCAATCGTTTTTTATAAATTTTATTGTATTTCTGGTCCTGGAAATATGAGTTTGAAATATGAATTGGAAATATGAATTGTTTGGACCAGTTGATCTTCCGCTGCATTGTTTCTCATTATGGTTGTGGCAGTTAGTGCTGGATGGAGGGTCAAATGAAAGGAAGAGGAAAATGAAGGTATTTTCGGACGATCCGCAGAAGCGACAGTATTTGGTGTATATCTCGTGTGACTGTTAGCGTAATTTCTTCGGTGATTTGTCATCTGTGTTGGAAGACTGGAATTGGGATGAGTGGATGTGTGTGTGTGTGTGTGTGTGTGTGTGTGGTATGCGAATGGTCCGTGTGGCTGTTGACCAGGGACGAACACGTCCCAGTCCTCTGGGACGCAGAGTATCAAAAAATTCCAGAGCACCGAAAAATGAGAGAAAAACTGTGATCCAAAAAGAGACAAAGAAAAAACGTCGACACAAAGGGAAGCTGCACGAGGTGTGTGCGACACGTGCAAATAAAAACACAAACACGTTTCGCCTAGCATGATAAACGAAAAACAAAAACCGGGCGAAAAAGTGACGCGAGGGAGTGAGCTCCCTGGTCACCAACGTGATTAATTTGGTTGGCCCTGCGGGTCAAGGGTCGCGACTGCCCGAAAAAACCGAGGCTTCCCACCAGTGAAACGCGATAACGCACCGGCTAAGCCGCCCGGAGCTTACCGGATTATCCAGCCAAAAGTTTTTCTAAACTAGGCCCCAATTTACCAAACAGTAGACATCGACAAGTAAAATAGACATGGGAGTAGAATATTAGAAAAAAATCATTGACAATGTAATTCTTTTTATTTGATCGTCATTCCTTCGTCTTCCTATAAATCGCTTATTTCGTCGTTTATAGCAGAACTCAAGAATGCAGCGCCATGGAGTGAGCGTTCGAGCTGACGAACCGAACGCCGAGGATGAAGAGAGCGGCCCGGATGAATTACAAAACGAGCGAGCAGGAAAACAGGTTTTTTTTTGAAACCATGGCGTTTGGAAGAGACGATACGCTGAGCCAAGGTCGCCTCCCTTCTTGCATAAAGTTTGTCAAGTCCTCTAAGCGGATTTCACACCTTCAGGGGCCGGAGGCTGGTAGGAATAGTCTCAATAATAAAGGGGATGATTTTGTTATCGAGATGGAATCTGCGAGCGAGAAGGCTGCGACAGCTTGTGGAAAGAATACGACGAACATTCGTGAAAACGTAAATGTGAAAAAGTGAAACGTGTCGATATAACCGAAATGTAATCCAATCTCTGTTCGTTATTTTATTGTATACGGTTACAATCTTGAAAGAATGTATGAGTATCGGATAACGAGGGTCATGTTACAAATGTCCCCTTCCATTCTAGTCGCTCCGAATCTTTCGCTAGATTTGTGTCCGTTAGACACGTGCAAAATAAAAGTTTTTCGGATTTCGGCTGTTCCCCACAATTCGAAAAATACCAAAGACCTGTCTTAATTCAGCAAAGATGCTTGAAAGTAATTGAACGTGGAAAATTCGATTGAAATTGATTTTCAGCCTTTCGTTCTTCCCCCCGCAAATTTTCTCCAATATTCTGTAGCAGGGTGCACAAGTATGCGACCCATGACGTTATCCGGTTATATTGCATTCCGCAGGATGCCTTACATCATGCCTATGCTCTGAGGCTCTTGAAATTACAGCCGCGCGCGGATGAGCAACCTTCGGAAAATTATTGATAAAATCATCCAGACCTCAACGTATCAAGAAAATTCTGTTGAACTTTTTTTTTTTTCAAATTTCTGGCTTGAATAAAAAATTTGTCCGAAAAACCGAAAAATGCGCGGCGAGCAGAGTTCCGATTTTTTCCAAATAAAAAACACGGCTAAACAACACTTAATAAGATACCTCGTGTTTTCATGAACTATAATCCGAAGTGGTGAACCGATCAGAGTACCATAATTTATCGAAATTCCATGTGAATTATCGAAAACATAATTAAAATTGTTCAAAATTGCGATCAACACACAAATTGACAAATTTGGATGAATTGGAAATCCTCGTAGCGCCGATGAATACGAAATGAATGTTGAAAATACGAGGGGAATGTTCGAGTGATCAATAATTTTGTTTGATTCGTGTAATTTTGACTGGAACGTCGATGAATAATGATTTTGAAAAAAAAGGAAACATCGAAATGGGGGGTATATTTCGATCTCGATTCTGTTGCCAGGCCACAAACCAGGGCATAGCTGCCGGCAAGCTGTGAATAAAATATCATTCAGTTGCTGTGTTTCTACGATGCTGTGTTGAAGATTTTTGTTGTTAACTTTGTTCCAGGTTTTTTTTTTTTTGCTCAATGAAAACAGTTGGAGCTGCTCTCTGGATTTTGTTGTCGGAAACTAGAAGATTGTAAGGTACATTGCATGCATGTAGAACGAGAAAATAAGAGAAGAGAAAAATAAGACTTGACGTGTTTTCAGTATTCGACCAGCAATTCCAAGATCTCTGGAGAGAACTGTGAACCCCAAGAACCGCGCGTTGTCTATATCTGGATACAAAAGGTCCATCCCATTTAAGTGTATCCTGTGAAGAGCCGGCGTGCACCCTGGGAACTAATATATATGCAAAAGCGTCGTGGACTCGAGCGATAGAAATGGCAAAAGCAGAAGAGACACTGACACACATCGCGGCGGCGTGTATGTTTGTGTGGGACTATACCGTCACATCGAAGAGCGCGGAGAGCGAGCTGCTCGATTTTATTCGGGTTAAAAGGAGATAGTAGAATGAGAGGATTCGTCCGATTGATATTCCACTCAGGATATCCGAAAACCGGCAGGGTTGTGACTGTCGTCGGAAACGGTGCCACGATCCCCATCCCCCGTTGGATTAGAATGAGAGATTTCCGGGATGCGCGAAAGCTCCGGCAAAAGAACAGCCAAAAAGAACGAACCGAAATTGACTACGAGAGCTGGAAGAAAAAACGAAGACGACAATACGTAAAAGGTAGAGCCAAGATCGAAAGGAGCTTGCCGATTCAGCCCATTAATCGAGCCACGAGAACCTGCTTCGTTTGTACAGCAGCACCAGTCTCCTCTGCTTTCTCTCGTAGAAAATCGACTAGCAAATCGTTTCGAGTCTTTTACTCCTCCGCACGCCGTTCGAACTTTTCGGACACATAATCTCCATCGTTTCTCTTACTTTTTACACGATGAAAAAGCTCGCAGCTGCGCTCCAGAGTTCGAACTAAGAGCTAGGCGTGACCATGTGAGCAAATCCAGAAATGCAGCAAAACCTCCTTGGCTTAAGACGAGCTGTAGCCGACGAAGAGAAAGAGGAAAAAGCTGTTTAGCTTCGCCTCAAGCCAAACGACATTGCTGAAGCTTACGAGAGGATAAGCTTATCAGTAACGTTTCCAGCTATTGGTAAAACCACCACCACCCTTGCCACGTAAATGCACCTGCTTTCCTCGTTTCCTCAAAAAATATTGGTCCTCGTTATCTTTTTTGCTCTATTCAATTTTTCCCAGCCTCTCCACTTCCCTTGCGTACACAGCTGTTTTGTAACAGAACCTTCATTTTGTTTACTCTTGCATAGCAAATTTTGAACAATTGTTATTTCATGGAAGAGCTCGAGCTCTTCGATCGTCATCCTGACCCTTTACGTAACAAAGCGGGCTTGTAATCGGAGAATATAGTGCAAGAGGCACGTTTCCTTGCAGACAATGAAACATCGATGCACCACGCGGAATCATGAAGGCCCAAGAGTTTTTTAAAATAAAAAAAAATATTTCGCTCTGAGGAAACGAAAAATAACGAAGGGCATTCCGAAGCAGTTCGTTTCATCGCTGTTTAGGGAGAAACGATAAATAAGGAGGAATTCAGCATGATCCTTTCCAATGAATAGACCTAACGCTGAAATACTGAAAGACGAAAGCAAAAATGGAGGTATGGTTGATAGAAAAGCTTTTAGGCATCAGCAGAGTAAACCTCTGTGCTCATTCCAATTCCATGCCACGAATTTCCCAAATACCATTTGATTATGTTCAACCACGTAAAAAAAATTCCACCGTTTTCGCATCAAATCGATTCACCGTTCCGTCCCGCTTTCCACTCCGAGTTTTCTACACACACACACACACACACACTATTTTAAAGGGTTTCCCTTCAGCAAAGAGATCCGGTTGGAAAAATGAAATGGCGTGAAGAACCCATTAATTATTGAATTTGAAAATAGGCCAGGCAGCCTGTGCGTTCGTTACACTTCTATGTGTATCGATGATTGCAGTTTCGGATTCTGTGAATCCCGTTATGCTTCGTGTGTCTATGCACTGGCTTTAAAAAGTATAGAATGTTAGTTATAGCAGCCACGAACAACCACACACGGATAACGGTATTTAGAATAAAGGAGACAGCTAGCGAAGTGGTGATTAAGCCGCGAATTGGGTCAACGAAAATTGATAAAATATATACGTACGTATTCACGCAGCGCGCAACTACGAACTTTTTTTTTTTTCTCGTTTCTACTCTAGTGGTTTGTATGTGGGTGTTTGCGAGTCGAGAGGATTGTCCATCGAGTTTTGACAGATTTTCCAACTTTTTCATCCCACCGCCTTTTTACAATAATGAACTCCGTTTCCCTCGGCGAATGGAATGATAACACAAATTCCAGTACACAGTACTGCAAAAACCGAACAAAAATTTTCACGCCAAACGAAAAAGCCATCTATGAATAATCCCTAAAATAATTTCCGTCAATTTTTCCCTCGGAACATCCGAAGCGAATTATTATGTTCTCGGACGTCACACAAATTTGGATATGCATTGAATCATCGAGCGTGTCATCCTTTCTTGGTCCCTTTTACGAGGATCGAGAATTCATTCCGGGCAAACTGCAATGATCGTCGTCGAAAATAAAAATCTGTGTCAAACTCGTAGGAAGCGGAGAACTCGTTGGAGGATCGAAACTCAGTAAAATCTTTTTGCACTTTCCGCTTGTTTCATTTCCGAGTCTCATTTCTCTTGGCGCAATACACGTTTTAAGTCTGGCACTTTGATAACCAATAGAATTACGGGGCCAATCGAATAACGATCGAAATCGAATTGGTGTGACGATACGAGGTCAACAAGAATGAGAATGCTCGATGGAATTTCAATCGGAGGATATATCTCGAATTCATACCAGCTGTGACCACTCGTCGTTTCGGATCTCTCGTTTCGCTGCGTAAAAGTACTTCGGAGTTAAAGGCCGACATAGTTGGATCGTTGTGTATCGAAATATAGTCTCGCAAATGTGAGATACAGAGCATTGTCAATGGCCCAGTAGAGAGATTGTCCAGCAACGGAACAACCGTTTCCATCGAAACCTACATACCGGATTGTTTTGTCTCGTGAATCTGCTGATACGGTCCTCCTGTGCTTCTCGCAACGTTGCGACAATCCACGTTGATCTAATAGCTGTGGGTGAGAACATACGTTCCGGTCTAATCGCAATTACAACACCCGAGCGAGAACGAAGAGGAGATTCTTTTAGTTCTAACGCGAACGCACACACCGTGCGTTGCAGTTTGGTATTCGAGAGTTGGGATGCAAGGCTCTGATTACAGAAATAAATGGCAAAATATCCATGCAGTTTGCACGCTGACCTGATGAACTTCAAAGTGACAGAAATATTGTTTAATGATATAGCGAATGTATTTCGTAAATCCCTACTCAGAAACGGGGAAATAAATTGGCATCAAAACTGGATAACGACCTCGGCATTCCGTAATGTAGAAATATTCGTTACATTTTTGTCTTCGCCGGCTTTGAAATTGCGCACTGACCCGATATCCTTTCAAATGCCAAAAACGACGTTTCATAGCTTTGTAAATGTATGTCATGAATCACAGCTCACAGTCCCGGGAATACATCCACGGAAGAAACAGGATAACGATATCCCTATAATACGGAGTTTGGCAACATTTATTACAATTTTTTCTCCTCCACCGATTCCGGTAACGAGTTTGGGAATAAGTAGATGTCATTAAAAACGAGGGCTTTCAGAAAGTGGATATATATATCGCATTGATATGAAACACAATTTTTGGGTTAAATTGGATCCACCAACGTACTGCAAGTTGGCTTATCGATCTTGTTTACTACAGAGCCATATCGTCGGAAATGTGTGACGCTCTCCTTTCAACTTTCAACCTTGTACGATGAAATTTCTACTCATTTAAAAATTAATTTCATAATACACGTTTCTATCAAAATTTGAAGGTCCAAAACTGTGCAGGTACTGACCGACCCGCGTTCAGGGCTCTAGCGCTAACGCTACATATGAAAATATGATGAGAATTTAATAAAATTTGGTGATAATATTTTTCAGCATCAAATCCGATGGCACAATTTTTTTTCTATTTTTCGTCTACGTCGATGTCGAGTCATTCGAGTTTACAATATGCAAAAAATATTCCTATACATATCCGAATCGTATGCTTACGCATGTAAACTCTAGTGTCCAATAACTCGAAAAATATGTCGAAGAAAAAAATAGTGTATTCATATTTAATGCTAAAGATTGTTGCAGTGAAAAACATTGAATTTGGAATTCGGAGCTCGTGATTATTTGGGTGATTAATTGACAAGAATATTTGTCGCAGAATCAATTTGCAGTAAATTCGTTTGGATATTACGTTCGCACGTGAAAAAATGGCAAAAGTCCCGATTGCAATTGTTGGAACGATAAATGAGAGGCGAGAGGGAAACAGGGTCTTGCTCTCATGTAAGAAGGGAATGTCGTTGCTACTTTATAGAGCTGAGTTGCAACGTGATGGGGAAGCTCCATCAAATGATGCCGTAAAATTCCAACCATCTCCTTCTTGCCAAAGTCTCTCAATACAAAGCTTCGGCACAGACGCATCCAGGGACCGAGACACGTGGATAAGGGACACGTAGGTTTAGGTTGAAACATGAGGGTGTGCATTTTATAGATACGTTTCTATTCATGGAGCATACGGCGTGTTCTAGGGAAGTTATTGCGCATATATATGGGCAGTCGTTTGGCCTTTACATAGTACAAGTAGTTACATATATTCCCTCGTGTATTGGAGCTCTCAATTCGCTCTGTACACTTTCCGCGCATGTCTGTATCGAGAGCCAGTACTCCGTTCAGAGGAAAAAAAAAAGTCGTTGAAAACGTGACGACACGTGGATTTTTGCGGAACGTTTTACAACGTCGTAACGTTTTTCAACGGCCACGGAATAAGCGACGTTATGGAAGATTTAACTTCCGAATCCGGATAGAGGCTGAAGGTTAATCGTGCACAACGGGGTCGTTACCTCTGGATTTTTTTTTCTATATCTGTCTTGGAAATTCATTCACAGCTCCAGGACCGCATAAAATTAAGCATCATATGGTGGGAGAACATCCCCATAGCCCAAAAAGCCATTTGGCTGAGCGTTACTACGTACTGTGTTGATTCCATCAAACGAGAAGTAGACCCTTATGACTTGCGAGCAAAGAATTACATTTTTCATTAAAAACCAGACTTTATAGTCGCGTATACTTGGCAAAAAGGGACTTTGAACGAAAGCTACAAAAAATATTCTCTCGTCCTGGAGCGATCGTTCCACACACGTACCAGTCAATTGTGTGAAATAATGGAAAACGATAAAGTTTTCATTTTATGGAATAAAATCCAAATGGTCGAACATTTTTCAACATTTTTCATGGCATTTTGTCTATGATTTTTCCTCTGGTCCTTTCGGTCTTCTCAAAGCGTTGTTCTGATTCGAGAGAAGACATGTAATAGCAAGAAAGAAGAAAAAGCGATACGTGCAAATGTCTAATGTAAAAAAAACGCGAGTTTTAGAGAACGAGAAAGGAGCAGAAAGTCTCGAAAGAAAATGTAATAAACGAGCGAGGTAAAAGAGTGTTACAAACGTGGAGGATCGAGGGAAAAAGGAGGAAATATATAGGCCAGATCCGAGGGGGGATCGAGTGCTGAGAACTATCTAGGAACGAGTGCGAACGAGCGGAAACGAAACTGCGGGAATCCCAAACGAGCTTTATCGTTTGGATAGCGGATTTGGGGCATATAAAAGAAATTACAATTTCAAATGCAATTCTCGCTAGAAGGGTATGTACGTTACTCGGAGTGCTAGGGGAAGCTCGGAACGTACACACACAAACACTAACACATAATATCTATATATATTAAGCCAGCGATGAAAAAGGATCACAGGGGTGACACCATAAAATTGGTATTGTGGAAATGGATGTAGGTGCTTTGGCCGACTACGTATAAGAGAATTTTCCAAAGAATCACACTCGCAGCATAAAAAAGTAAATATATAAAACGATGTGAAATCCGGTCAGGTCATCGATTGTCCATCTCAGTCACTCAGCTTTTATTGCGTCTGTCGCATTTAGAGAATTGAACTTCATACACACAGGCAAAGAGAACAAACCGTGTATCTTTGTACGCGATGTATTCGATGGTGTAAAAAAGCTTTTTACTTTAGCTGAGTTTATCGTGATAGATTTGTACTGCACAGTCAAAGTGTAGCCGCATCGAACGATGTGACATGGATCCGAATTTCGACGGTACAAGACTTTGAGAGAAAGATTTGACGTATCGAAAAGGATTTTGGTCTTAACGTTCGATAAATCGTCCTGATAAGAGCACTCAATTGCATTGAAGTGCAGGAAAGGAAGTTGCCTAGATTTCTCATGCTTGTGCACGTTGTTTAGTCTACTGGGAAAAACATTCTGCATATAGAGATACAACGGATTTTCCGAATGATAGGCGAAGGGAAAGAGAAGAGACCTCTTAAGATAATGAAACTATTCCACGGTTCACTGTAATTGGATTAAAGCAATTAACAGAAACGCTCGACGTTGGTGCCGAGTAGTATTCGTTGTGAACAATGCGCGACTTTCGTCGTACATCGCTTCTGTGCTCTTTCGTCCTTCCAGATTGTACTCAGACTCTGGTGTAACGTTATTACAAATTTCGTTTCGTCTCGAGAGAAATCCGAGAGTTTCGGATTCCAAGTGCATGCAGACGAGCGCAGCGATGTGCATAGGGATGGGAAAGGCGAAGCACGATCGAGCTGCAAACATTGCAGTGCACATGTGGATCTGACCGCCCTCGAAAATCGGGAATGCTGCCAAGAGGAACGTCGCTCCTTACATCGACTTCGCGTCGTCATCGTTCGTACACTCTCAGGGCGCGGAGGTAAAATTCAGAATAAACAAAAAAAAAACGCTTAAAGGTTAATACTGATGATGACCTTGAAATGACTTGGCAGAACTGTAGCAAAGAGATATAAGAACGGGGAATTATAAACCGTGAATACCGGATGCAGGGAGATCGGAAGAGCCGGAACTGTTAAACTTGGGTAAGAGTGCGAAAATTACATCGATCTCGACTGGAGGTGATAAGGTAATGACGCGAGCGGGGCGTGTTTCTGTATGTGCCACATAAGGCTGGAAAACGCATGCAAATGAGAATTTCTGGTGTGCTTTACTGCTGCTATAGCAAACCTATATTAGGAGCTTGCGCGGCAAGGCTGCTGTTGGTGTCACCAAACGAGATTCCCTCGGGATTCGCGCTTACCCGGCTTGCCGCCGACTAAGTGGTAAACGACCGTATGGGGTCAGGATGGAGGTTGTTCACGGTCGGGCGTTCATTCTACTCGCATGTGGATTTCTCTACTCAACCTGCTACTCTGGAAACGTAACCTCCCTATCGCATATAGTTACTGTCCATTTCCCTGCGGCATTTCCCGTTTCTCTCGCCTCTCCCTGTCGCATCTCCTTCTGCTGCTTCGTCCTCTCGACATTGCTTCGAAAACTTTGTTACAACCCGCCCTAATATGTAATGACTTCCCAGGGCATCAAATGTGGCTTGTGCGACTAAGAAGCGGCCCAGAATGATCCTTTTTCTTGTTATGGGTCACGTGATACTCCATCCGGAAGGTCATTTGGATGTTGCTAGATTTCACTCATGGAATGGCATTAACGGCACTCGGAAGCTCCGAAAAATCAATATGCGGAAACGCCAACGAGACCCATAACTCGGCCCGGTTGGTCACGGCCCATATCGGCTATCGTTCTTCCAGATCTTTGTCACAAAGATTTCCTGAATCCTCTTAGTCTCTTCGAGCACAAAAGAGCCAATAAACGTTCCCCAAACTACGAGAGCGTATTTATCGAAGACGTATAGCCCAAAGAGGCAACTCAATTCACATCCTCAAAAACACCGTGACCGATAAACTTTTCCATGAGAATAATCCCGACTGCAATTCCATTCGGCTCATCGTTCGATGCTACAGCCGAATCGCGAATCGCTCCAGATTTATTCCTATAGCCAAATTAATCTCCGTAGACAGCAGCTAGACGGTTCTACAGCTGCTACGAAAGGATTTTGGTTTTCGACAAATTTCTACAACCCCGAGTCCCTCCGAATAGGGCAATACGATGGAACCATCACATCCTGGAGTTGCAAACGTTTCTACACCATGTTCAATACGGAACCAGAATCAATGAATAATTGCGACAACTTATAGCAAAGCCATTGCTGTAAATTGAGACACTAGCGATATTTATGAGACTCTAGATTTCTTCATCTCTTGAGCTCTCATTCGTTTTCCAATGGACACCCTCATACATATAAACGCATCTGAGCAGAGAGGCCTGACAAAACTGGGACAAATTCTGTGACAGTACTGCAGAGCTATACTGTAGAGTTCATGTGGCCGATAGCCAACTTTGGGAATGCGAACGTACAGTGAACGATTCAATGGTTGATGATAAGTCGAATCGTTCGGCTCTGTAACGTTTATCGACCAAACTCTTGGCAATTCAAAACTCGGAAAAAAAGTTTTCCACTCAAGATCCCTTGATTGGTATTGGTGATGAAATTTAATAAAAATAAAAAGATCGAACTGATTTTCACATCCTTCGCGTCGAAGTTGCCGCAAAATCAGAGATAAATTGAGTTAATCCCAGCAGAGTCCGGCGTTAAAGTCGGGAGGCCTGATTCATCAGATCGAGAGGGCAGAAGTGGTGCGGAAAATGAATTCTACACCATTGAGAAATTGAGTATGAGAGGAAGGGTTACGATTGTTTTGGGGCTGTCGAGGATCCCCCGAATTTCCGGGAATTGGTGTTTGATTAACGAGAGTTTCGTTGAAGTTCGGAGGCATTGAGTGGAACGCGCGCCATACACGAACTTCGTCTTCTATTTCGCAATAGCAACGCCATATGAAGTTTGCTTGATGGAAGGTCGTGTGAAACTCCATTTTGAATATGCAGCAACGCTACGAGTTTGGCAGGTACTCTGAGTCCAATGAAGTTTTTAAATTTCCGAGCTACAACCGCGTGCATCCCAATTGATTCGGCGCAGTGAGTTTTATTCGGCAGGCACATCGATCCATAGATCGTGATTGATATGAGCTGTTCATAGCCCATTGGCGATTTATCAATATTTTGCCGATCCGTAGCCTTCCTGGACTTTAAGAGTCGTAACTACTGCATTATCGTTGCTGCTAGTGAAAACTTTGTATTACCTCGTTCCCATTTTATTTTGTAGCTCCGAGTCACGCGATGAAACTACGAAACTGATAAGATACGAGGAAGGATCGTTCCTAGTACGTACACCATAATATTCCGTAATAATAGAGAAACCTTATGAAGGCTGGCAAGGAGAAAGTCAAGTAATGGTAATGTACAGGTAATGTATTCGTAGGAGAATTCTATGCACCCGGTGTCTCATCCGAGACGTCATGGGTCATTCAAGCACGTGGTTGGGGAAACCTTTTGCAGTAGTCCACGAGACAATATCCTTGCACCACATCGTTTTTTTTTTGGGTAATGTGATTTTTCGTAGATTCGGAAGGCGATGGAAATTCTGAAATCGCCGATTCTTGATTTGCATCGAAAGAAAATGAATTCTCCTTGAAAGATGTTTACTGTGCGACTCCCAGGAACTCACCCGATAGACACAGGTTCCCAGTACTACAGCAAATGCTAGACGTATACGCCGAAGCACTGAAAACTGCAGGTGAAGTTCGATCGACCTACGAATTACCACGTTGAGGTCTATTTGTTGGTAGTAAATTCGTAACGACTCATAAGGATGATGCAATGTCCTTAAGCGGACTTCGTAGCTGTGCTTTCGATTATGTTCTCTAAGATCAATGAGAACAGGAACGATAGAATAAAATATCGGACTTGTGGACAAAGTAGTCTCATGCGAAAAAGCGATGTTTGCCGTTCGTCAATCTCAGGTCGGACCATCGTTTTAAATTTCGAGCTTATTTTTATTCTGCCTACGGAATATATATTCAAGCTCGCATCAAGAATGGGCGGATATTGGAGTTTTGGGAATTTGTGTACAGCGGGAGAGATCTATACTGAAAAAAGCTCCAGTTACATTTAATACGTGCACGGTGGTTGGACATTGGACGGGCCAATGCAACGAGACAGCAGTGAAGAATGTCCACCGGATATTGGGCAGGCAAGTAAAACGTGCAGGCAGGTGGATTTATTATATAACAAAGCTTTTCCATTTTGGTCCCTCGACTATTAGTCTGAATCCGGATCGAGGCACATTTTTCTACCCAACTTTTATTAAAAGTAGTTCTGGCTTGATATATCTTGCTATAAATATATTTGTATCCCTGGTGGTTTGAGCATGGCGAGATGGAGCGAGTGCAGGAAAAATAAATTCAAGAGCGAGGGCGATTACCACCCAAAGCTTCAGCTGCTCCTTGATTGCAATTTTTTCACTGTCAACTTCGTTCCTCTTTGAAACACTCTACGTTTTCTCTTGTCACGCCAAAATAAGTAGACAAAGTTTTTTCCCGATGTGTAGCAGAGGTCAAAGGCAAACAGACGAAATTGCACTATTGCATCACGATGGCATGAACTATCTCTGCGTACAGCGCTACTGTTCCAGGAGGGCTACTATGTTTTTGTAAGCCTGTGCAATCAGCTCTCGTCTATTCTTGACACGTATTTCTTGTTATGACTTCAAGTTAGTGCCCGTTCGATACACGACAACATTGGAAACCACGTCCGCATACACGCAACTCGAACAAACATCTCCAACGATTTCTGAATTCCTCAGGGCAAGTAATGCTCGACTTTTATTTTCTCGACATGCATCGCCGAGCATTGAGTTCAACCAAATTCTACTACGTTTGATTTTCCGTTTGTACCGACATTCATTTCGTCACCGAAGCTCACCTCGAATTTTCGAAATGAAAATTCTCTGCTGTCGTTTTACTAATAAAAAAAAATGCTCTGTCAGCGGACGCGAAATGATGGCGAAAATCCGCTGACAGGGGATTTTTCAAATATTCAGTTTCGAAAATTGCAGCTATCTCTCTCACAATCAGTGCCAAGATAGCGACTGATCCCTCACCTTAAATGAAGCGTTAGAGCTTCTTGTGCAACATCGAACTTCCGCTTTCGTATGTATTGTAGAAAATAAACTGCATTCCTCAGGGAATTTAATCAGGAAATGTCAAAAGTCTGAATTTTCATAGATCAAAGTCCCACATCCATAGGAGCATTCGGAAAAAAAAAACAAAAAAAATAAAAATTAGTTGTGCCCAAAAACTGCCTGGTGCGTAGTCCTGAGTCGAAACATTCTTAATGGGTTACGAACAGTTATGAGAGAGAAGCAGAAAAAAGTGGAATCACGACATGCATTGAGAATGCTAAAACGGAAGATTTATCTGGCCCTCCCTCCGTTAACTTTCTCTCGTAATCTTTTTCCTCGTATTGTTTGGAGAATCCTTCGGAAAAGAAATTAGCAACTGGCAGCTTGAAATAAACGCGTA
Organism: Campopleginae sp. 14b; assembly: GCA_030522525.1. Lineage (NCBI taxonomy): Eukaryota > Metazoa > Arthropoda > Insecta > Hymenoptera > Ichneumonidae > Campopleginae sp. 14b. Next base: position 16,030 of record JAPYYS010000105.1, read on the forward strand.
GTTTCGTTTTGTTTTTTCTTGAGAATGGAAGCAGAAGCAGCTCAGCAGTTATCTATCGACAAATAGACACCCTGCACAGAAAGGTGGTTAGACTCAGTAAGTTGAAGAGACGAGGGAACTAGGGAACGTTTCCAATCAAGCAGCGATAAAGCGTCCAATTTTCGTTCTATGAAAGACGGAAACCGATTGAATGAGCTTTCGCTATTGCTTTATTTATCCCTTATGTAACTAAAGTTCCCGCCATTGCTTATCACGTTGTACTCGCTCTGAACTTTTATTTGATTTCTACTCTCTTATTCTTTGTGCGAAGTCTCTGCAAGTTCTCAATCGCTTAACTACACCGATAACGACTGGCTTTGTGAAGCTGGTAACAAAACGGGCTGGTGTCTCTTGTTGCGGAGCTGAGTGACCATTTGCAATAATCCCGACGATTATTTCGTCATTTTCGACGTCATCGTTTCCCATAGTCTCGTTCGTGCGATTCAAACTGCGTTGTAAAAAAAAAAAGCTGGCGTGTGCCTCCGAGTCGCGATGAAATTGCGAAATCTCGAACATCCAAACATTACAATTCCTCTCCACTTTTTTTCTTTTGCTCTCACAAAAATGTTCCCGAGACTGCATTAATATTAAAATTTGTGAATATTAATACTCGCCAGTGATAAGAGGGTCTGGGACTAAAAGAATAATGCGCGTGAGAAGATTTCGGTCGAACCCATCATCCCGCGAGCCTGCATCCTATTCACGTTCCATTTATCAGTTTTTATCTCTCTACGTATCTTGCTTTCTTCGCCCAACTGAGTTTCGTGGATACTTCGGAGGATACACGTCCTATGAACGACATGACAACGTGTACGTACCGGAGTCAATATAGAAGAGAAGAGGAGAACGACGAAAACGAAACTGGAAACCGGAAGCAGCGACAGAGGGCTTACTTCCTGAGCGGAAGTTAACTCTGAGGGAACGTTCCACCGATATCCACCATCCCTCGCTCCTTTTCTTTTTCTTGCTTTCTCTCTCCCTCTCTTTTTGCCGATCTTCCTCCCTCTACGACGACACAGCAGCCCCTTCGTTTTTCAACCCCTGTTTTCACCTTTTTTCTATGTTGGTTTACACCCAGGCACTTGTCGTTGTCTACGTTCTTGTCATTCTTCTTCCTGCGGCGTCAAATCTTCTTGTCGCTGGTATATGAACCTTTTGTATGAATGTTACACTATCATTTTGGTGTCGTGTTCTCCTGAATGCTTTTTCATCTAATCCTATACCTCATGTCCGATAAAAACGCACGTATATAGATACGCACTGAGCACATATGACAAGGGAAATGAAATCCTTGCTTTTCTATGGAAAAAAAAAGAGAATAAACGAGAGGAAAGATGGGAAATATGATACGAGAATATGCCTGCCTCGACGAAAAAATCTCTTGTTTCTGTAGTCGCGTCAGCACATTCTTTTCTCATACATTTTCAATATCGGCCATGTGCTTGGCATGCACGTATTTCTTCCCCGCATTGCTGACTTCCGGTTAATACAATAATTGAATGAAAAAGCAATGGGAATCCTCTAATTTTTTTTTCTTCTTATCAAAATATAAAAAAAAAAAAACGGCACCCATACAAGCTCGACCATTTCTGTCCAAGTATCGAGATCCCAAACCGAGGAAATAACAAATTACATAAGATTTTCAAACAATTGTTTTTTTTTTTTGCACGATCCAAGTGGCTCAGATCTACGAAAGAGGCAGAAGCTCAATGATCAAAGGATGACTCGTCGGAATCGAGCCATTTGGTCATTGTAGAAAGACGAGAATACTCGTGAATATCGTTTTCACATGTTGGCATGACGTAGATATAAATTCATATATCGTTGAAGCGAAAAGTTGATCTAGAGGCAGTTTCGAATGTTTTTTTCTCTTCTTGTGTCCACCATGCCCTACTCGAAAAAGAAAGAAGTATAAACACGAGAACGATGAACGATGGAACGAGGCCGAAAAACGAGCGAAACTTGTTTCGCCTCTGTATCGTCCGTTCGGCCAAGTCTCGCTTTTCTGCACTTAACTTTCTCGCAGATATATGTGCGTCAGGAGGAGAGGCAGTTCGTTCACCGAGCAAGGGAGGAAAGGCGAATGTCTCGAGAGTCTGGGATTTTAGGGGCCTCTTCCACAACACCGGGTCCATCGTCTTATATTAATCTCCACAACTGCTACACCCTATTCGGCCTGACCAAACATCGAGTTGACCACTAATCACGGTTACGCGACCACGCATAGTGGAGAATTACGGCTGCTTCTGCGGTATTGGATACCTCGATCTATCGATTCCAAGTATAATTAATAGATGTTCTCATATAACATAATGGATACGTGCACAAAGGATAATGTAGAATTTGCTAATGAAGGTTTACCATGAAAGGCATTATATATGAATCGGAATGAATTCCCTAAACCATTGTAACGACCCCATCTTTCGAAGGCTTTTCCAGAACGTATTTCCTCAACCTCTCCCTGACCACGAGTTCCGTACCCACGAGCAAAACCATTTTCTCCAAGAATTAACGCGAAAACTTCTTTCATCGAACAACAAATAAACCATTTCGAATCTGAAGCGAGGGCCGAGGCTTTTCTTTCACTGCCAATTATTGTATCCATCAATTCCGTGGACGACGTGCTGAAATCGAGAGTTACGTCAATGCGTCTATGTCTTTTCGAGATTTCGAGTAGTCTCGGTACGACTTTGATCAGACGCGATGGCAAGGTCGTTTCCATTATTCCTATTCAGTAGACCGCATTAAGACGATTACATTTCACTGCTTCCTCGTTATCATCCTGAGGCGAAAAACAATGTCGCGTAGATAAAAAATATGTGAGATTGATTGAAAAAAGTTTTTGAACTGTGATTTTTTCGTACGAGCGAAATTCTGAATCTAAATCCAACCGCGCATTGATTTACGATACTATCCATCAATGTGATTACTAAAATTTAATATATCACTGTCAAAAGTTATTTTGACGAATGAGATGGCGAAAAATGAATCGACAATAACAATATTTTGTTAGACCCTCGAATCTATTATCGAAGGTCGCAGGGCTTTTCGATATGTGGCTGATATCCACCTCTTTATCTGGGCCAAAACATCTTCCGTCTGGCCAAAACTCTCTTGGGAGGCACTTCCAACCCATTTCTTGCTTTCGTTCATGCATCGCTTTCCATCCCACGTCGCCGATTCCATTTTCCGCACCCTCGCATATCGTTTTTTTTTCCTGTTTTTATATTTTCACTTTCGTGTGTCGTATTTTCTCGATCGTTTTGATCCGTTCAAACTTTGACCGGCATAAAGCGCGAGAAAAATACGAGAAAAATAATGACAGCATGCCCAAATGTTACGAACATTTTCCACATCGTTCGGCCCTCAAATGTTGGCTGGATAAAATCACGAGCTCGCGCTACACGATCTTTATAAACAGGAAACACAATATTATGTTGTTATTGACACAACGTGTTTCCAGTTCAAAGAACTTGGGAACCTTTTCCCAACCAATTATCGATATTTGGCTTCGAATTATTTGTTCTTATTCGGGCTTTTTCATTGAATCTGGAAAATTAGCATTTTTCGAGGTTTACGTTAAATTAAAAATTCTCTCCAGAAATAAATCGTTCTCTAAGGCTAAAGGGGTTTCTTGGTTTATGCGGTGCTTAGATGTGAATTTGTACGAGACACTAGGGATGTGTTTGGCTCGCATCATCACGACAGTTTGCTGTTATAGAGCGAGCGATGAAGCAAATGATGCAACGACTATAAAGACGCGGCAACGCCTTGCTGATTCTTAGAGCTCTGTGGTGCCTGCCTCGGCGACGTAATATATTCAACCCCCTCGTGAATTATAAATTATTACGAGAATAGAAAGCAGAATGTTCACAATGTCCGACAGTTAGTTGCCTCAACGGCCGCCACCATTTTTTCTGTTTTTTCTTCCTCTACCTCATCTTCGGAGCTTTTCACTTCCATACAGAGCAGCGTTTCCCACCGTAACGACAGAATATTTGTCGCAATAGGTGGGGAGGGAAAAAAAAACATGTTTTTTTACGAAATTACGAAAAATATTTATTCATTAATTACTTATTTTTAAAAAATATTCATTTTCTGTCGTAATAATCAAAATTTTCGAGTTCTATTTGCCCCCGATTTTCTCGAGACTTTTCTCCCAAGCTCAAGGTTCCAATTTTTTATGCGAGTTGTATATTTTGGAGCATGAAAATGTACAGCGTCATTTATTGAAGGGGGGACGTACATTTTAGAACATGCCTAATATTTCGTATTGACATGTACACGATAAAAATGTCTTTTTTCTCTAACGTTCCTTGGATTTGTTCATATTCTACGTAACTCGTGATGCAGTGCTCGGAATCATGATATACCTGCAGAAATCTTTCGGCATTCCTCGTTTACGAGATGCTGGGCTGAGCCAGTTTTCAGCATATTTTTGTATCATGCGCTCTCTTATTCCCATATGAGGATTCATGTCGGTGACCTCGATCGCGACAGGCCCAGAGCCATTCCCTTCTGAATCTCTGGGGACCGTAAGTCCCTTGGAAGGATAAGGAAAGGACGAGTCATTTTTTACACACAAAAGAATTATTCATCGGAGCTACGCATCTCTCCCGGCACTTTTTGTCTTCGTTTATCCGAACCTGTCGCACGTGGTTACGTTTTTTTCATTACTCCGTGCGTCTTTCCACATCCATCCAGCATCACATTGTTTTTTGCTACATCTTCCGAACAGATCAATCATTCTTCTCCCAAGTTCACTTCCATCACGAAAAGTGACCGCAACGCACCTTCTTCCTGTCATATTTTGTCGCTCTACGTGCTCCCTTTTTTGTACCCCACGCAAGGAATAAAAATGATTACAGCCCAACGATGTATTGGGTTTGATCACGTCGAAGGGGAAAAAAAAAAAAATTCATCAAAAAAATGTTTTGAACCCTGCTGGAAAAAAAAAAACTATTGCCCATTACTTCCTCGTTGATCGTTCAGTCTCGAGGAATCGGGAGAATCAGCCAACAAAAATCTCAGGGACTTTTGTCCCTGCCACGCGTCTCCCGTTGCATCGTTATCGGGATTATTGTGCCCGAGAAGAGCCTCAAGGCGTACGAGAGGGCTCGCCAAATCAAGGAGATCGTAAGAACCGGGAGTGAGAAAAAACGAAAAGAGCGGGAAGGAGAAGGCAGGAGTTGTCAGGGATGAAGAGACACGAACGAAACGATGAGCCAAAAAAGAGAGGCGTGTAAAATAAAAAGTATAGAAAGTGTAATGATATCGAGGGGGTGGGTAAAACAGCTTGGAGAAATGAGAAGCGGGCTCTCGCGAATGGCGTGGGTTTGAAAAATGAGGAAAAGTGGTTGTTCCACGAGTGAAGCACGAAATGCCGATGGATAATCCATCGTGTGCCACGAAAAGCGATTATGGAAGCATCGTGGGCAGCTCTACCCATGTCTGACTTATTGTTAACTTTTCCATCCGTCTCATTCTCATCGACTTCATTTTAAACAGAAAAATATATGTTTTTTCCTTCCATTCGTGTTATCAGCGAAAAATCTTTTCGTGCTCGTACAAAGCACGGAAAAGTCGGTGAATTATGGGGTTCAGAGAATAAATACATACCGTCCGAAAGCTCAAACGCCTCGAGGCGAAAGCTGAGGTAACGAGAACTTTTAACGATCGACCATAGATCCTTGTCTTTTTCTTTCTCACCTTCTTTCTCGCTGACTTTTACTTCTCCGCTCGTAACCCAACCTCCCGACGGTTTCCCATTTATTGTGGGACGATACTCGACAATTAGGCGAGCTGAGCTTGACCAGCGGTGATAGAGACGCGTACATTTTTTTCCTCGCCAACGTCATGTCCACGACTTTAATTATTTGGTCAAATGTTTCGGTCGCACGTGTTAGATGAATAAGAATTGATTGAAGGCCACTCGATTGGAATGGAAAGCATTTTTTTGATCGATCTCAGAATCGAGTTCGGTTCGCCATTTTATTTTCATGTTTTTCGTAGAGAAACGGACAATGTCAAACAACAAATCGAACCAACTGTCACAGGTTGAGGATGAAAAAATGTTTCGAGTTGGTCGAAAAATTTGAAAAGTGATTTTCATTCGTGACAGATTTCAGTCTTTGCTCGAATACAATTATCGATCTTTTCCCGAATTCGTTCTGACTCTGGTGCCGCATCGTTCGAGCCATGAAACTCACGAAGTGTGCAACGTTCAATTTGCAGCACTTCATAGACTCCGCTGAATATTGCGAATGAGCATGCCAAAACTTTTTGATTTTTGTGTTTGCATGGGAATTCTAACGTCGTGAACAAAAAACCTGTAATCTCGCGAATACGATTCGCTTTAAATCCCAGCGGGAAATATACTCGATCGTACGAGATGCGAGTAAATAAAATTTCATATAAATCGTGAAGCCTGCGATCGAACATATGAGGAAACATTATATTGCGTCGAGTTAGTTACGCGAGAGAATATCCCATCGCATGAGACAACTTTCTCGGATTTTCAATGTGTCTCCACTGAAACCAGCTTCGCGATTGAGAGTATCGCCGACTCTGTACGATCCACGATATAAATTTGACTTCATTTCGTCCACGAATACTTTGTATCGTTGCATTTGCACGCCAATACGTATAAAGCTTATCGAGTTTATGTCATGTACAGAAATCTTGCAACAACTCCGTTCCCAGGGCGTGTGCGCAACGGAATAACAAGATACGAGACTCAATAGCAGAAAAAAAAAGAATTATTCACCACGCCACAGTCTTCCTATTCCCAATGCGTTACATAATAAATATTTGAAAAAAGACTGGGAGCAAATGTAAGAATCCCTGGGGCGTTCATTTTCTCAGAAACATGGAAAACGTGGTTAAGACGAGAAGAAAAATTGTTGAGACGCGAGGCGAGGACCGAGCGGGAAAAAGAAAAGAGGATAGAAAAAATGGCTTGTTGATTAGTACCATTGAACTGATTGCAAGCATATTCCGTAGAACCCTTGAGAGAAAAAGCTTCGAACCGACTATCTAAGAACCCTGTAGTACATAAAAATATATATATATCAAAGCTGCAGTAAGCTCAATGGCTTTCGTCTTGACTGGAAACTCGTCCTCGGCAGCTTTTTATTCCCGAGCTTCGTATAGATTCGAAGAGAACCAGGCAAAATCTTCTCAGCCGCTATGCAGGTTATACCCAATGGAATCGAAACGTCACCCCAGCAAATTCCACGTAATTCGTTTTTCTCCACAATTGGTCTTTATTTCAGATCGTCAGTCTCACCGAAACACTGCCCTTTCAGAAATGGATAAAGAAAGGCCAGAGTCAAAGGAGAGGAAATAATCAACACTGGGATTGCACTGTTTGGCTGGAAAATGAGTCGGCTGAGAGGTGCCGAAAAATAAAAGTCATCGCTTTGGTTGAAAAATCATATCAATCCACAGACAGCCCCAAGTTTGGGCTTCCAAATAATAAAATAACGTAAGTTCTCGAGAGCTAAATTTCGTGAATCCCTTTTGTTCTCGAAAATCATATTTTCCAATATTAATGGTATGAAACACTTAGAATGAGCGATTCACATTTCGAACCCTTATCACGTGGTGCAGTCACTCAGGCCATGCACATGCACATATTTTAGGCAATAGACAGAAATAACTCTGAAGGAATAATCGAGAATATTTGAGAAGTTTAGTATTATTTCCGCTCGATATGCACGACGATATTTCATATCGCACATTTTCGTATTATGTATATCCACGTTATTTTATATCGTGTATAGATATCGTATATACATCTGGACATAAATAGATGTCTAACAGCTTGAAAGGGCGTGCGAGCACGACGAAACCATTGGTGATGCCATTTCATGGCGATTCTAAAGGAGAAAGATCCTCTGTACCACGTGCTTGCTCCACAAAAAAATCCTTTCTCCAACAGTCGAGTTGTATCACGACAATGATAGGGCAGCTTTTTTCGAGTAAAAATGCTTGTGATGGTTATAAAGATGTATTACTCTTACGTGGTCTGACGAGAAGACGAATTTTTCGTAAATTATTGGCACATTAGGAAAGTGTATGATGCCAAGTGTTCAAGAATATTTTTAAGAGCATTATTCTGAAAAGTGTTGCTAGAGAAATTGGAAAAGGCGTAAATGTTTCTGTAATTTCTGATATATCTCCGAAATGCCTTGATTCCCAAGGTCCTCGATAGCCTGGTGATTATTATGATAACAATAAAGTTCGAAAACTGGGCTTAAAAATAAAGAAAAAGTTGGCAGCATAAAAAGCATCGTAGCTAGTTTGACTGCATCGTGAAATGAAATAGGAAGGTCCGGAGCGTATTAAAAGCGGGTGAGTTTGCCAAGAACGATCGTCGAGCCTGGCAATGATTCAAAGCCTGGTTCTCATATAACAACAATCGTAAAACGACAGTACCAGATACCGAGAAGGATTGCAATATCAAAGCAATCCTGCGTTCGCTACAGTTTTCCAATCCTTAACAATTTCCAAGCAAGTGTGGCTTCGTTACATTGTAAATGACGTTATCAATCTGGAAAGACGAGCGATCATTCTTTCTAAGACAAAGTTGTCGCTGCCATTGAGGAAAATCAAGAAAAACAGAAGAACCGAGAAAACAACACTTTGGCTGGTCCACAGCAGGAATTTAATAAAAATACGGAGACACGTCTCTTTCTCGAAACGTTAACATTTACAATCTTTGCTTAAGAATTTTTCTAGTACTCGACGACGTAGAACGATATACAGATATTCGGGAAGATATTTACTAAGGCTCTTTCTATTATGCTCATATGTGTGTAGAAAATATATTCTGGTACGATAAATTGAAGGAGACGAACACATCGAGGACAGTGAGAGAGCTTAATCCACGTCGAGCGATTCTGTGCTAACGCTCGAGCTCATGATTAACGGCGCTTTGCCCAGCACAAGCACTCTCTGTTTCCCCTTTCCCTCTCTCGTCCTCTCTTTGCAGCCTTCGTTCCGATTTCTGCTATTCCCTGGTAGCACACAACCCGTGCCGCCAGAGAGAACACGACCGAGAGCCCAGATCTCGAATAGGTAATGTCCCGAGAACATCTGTATATAAATTTATACATAAACTATATATATATATATATATATATATATATATGTGTGTGTGTGTGTGTGTATTATTGCACACACGCATGGTTTGCGTTGGTTCAGAGCTTCGTAGGGTCGACTGGTATTAGTGATAGTTTGGAGAGGTCGGATGAGGAGAATCGAGGCTAGGTCAACGTGAACGAATCGTTGGTCTTGAATCACGAGAATCCTCTCTGTCAACTCGAATACGCTGGACGTGTATGTCGTATTACCGGAGCTCCGGTTAAATAGAGAAGGGAGGAAGAGGGAGAGGAGAATGAAGTGTATGCGATCAAGGCACGGGTACGTTGACACGTTCATAAATCATAATATTGCGTTCGATAAATCATTACAATTTATTATTTTGGCTGACGATGAGGGATGAAATGTCAGCCTCGTGTGGTGGATTATTTAACCACTCACAGGGAAAAAGCTCGATTCGCAGGAAAATATATATCTCACATACTTTCTACTTTTTCTGCTTCTGGGCGAAAAACTGTTTGATCAGCAAGAATAATTGCGCACGAGGTTCGTGCGGTCGTTGCACTTCGATCTCGATTTACTTTGATGCGTAGGTTAACGTACATAGAATCAATAGTGATTCGTTTGATGGCGTACCAAAGACACGACCCGCACATATATATATAGTTAAGGATGCGAGCAGCTGCCCTTTGACCTGACGATCGGTTCGCTTGAGACGAGCGATGTGATGCGTTTTCCAGAGATGAGTATGATGGTACGAAGAGCAATAGCGAGGGAGAGCCAGAGAGAAAGGGAGGTTTATAAGAGAGCAAGCCAGAGAGAGCTTGATGAAAGCATTGAAAGCAAGATCAAATTGTCAACTCGGATATATCGATGTTCGTTAACACCCGTATACCCGTCGAAGCGATTCATAGCCAGAGTGGAATGACATGGTATATGGGTTAATAGGATGTAGGCGCATCGTTGAAACTCGAACCAGGTATAACCGGACAATTGTCAACCACAGATCCACGGACACAGCTGTAGTTAACTCCGTGTATACATTTATACGCATAGTCCGAGTGGTATGGTGCGTGCAGCGTTTGGCTACCAGCGCCATCTACAACCAACATCCATCAGGATCATCAAGCTGGTTGGACTAGTCTAGGCTAGTTTCGGTCATCCCCTATTTATCCGCACCAGCTAAATGGACCATGTCTCATCCAACTACGCGTTCTCAACGTTCCTCCTATCCCCCTCCTATCCCGTTCCTCTTCCCTCATTTGTATACATATCCACATCCCCGTACCAATTACCAAACTGATCCAACTAGCATATTTGCTCCCACCGTCTCTTCCTCAGCGTTTCTATTTTCATCCCCCGTTTTACCGACACTACAAAGCACAGTTTCTCACCTCTGAACTTTGTCTCGCTCTAACAGGACCGAGGCAAATATCGCGGGCTGCTCCCTCGACTTCTGCACCTTACACGTTCTTCTCTTATATTCCTCAAAAATCCTTCATGATATCCGTCGAATCTCTGGTCAACAAAGAAAGTGACGATACCCCGCGCAGAGCCATGAAAAACTTTCGGAAAGTTCTACGCAGACATACGAAGTAGGTTATGGGAAAGATTGTCTATCGAGCTTACGACAACACCGAATTGCGATTGTCACAGCATCGAATAAACCTCTGTCTGTGCGGCGTTGTGACGAGGGCTTACCAACATTATGCTAAACGATCGCGTGCCACGAGTGCTGCTAACTTTTAGCAACTATAATGCCAACTATTACTACCCTTTCTCATAATCGTTACGTTCTGTATTCTCACTCATGAATTATTTCAAAATCGCTGGCAGGTTAGTGTCATGAATATAATTGCTTGAATCGTAATTACCAAGTTCATTACTCAAAATCGATATTCTCTTTTGCAGCGCAGGACAATTGTCCCATCAGAAGAGTTTGCTGCTCCTGCTTTTCGTCAAGCCCTCTTCTCGGTTTGAAAAACGCCCGAACGACATGAGAACGCTGGATAAGTACATGCGGCCGAAATACACAAACTTTGATGATATTTTTCGAAGCTCAGATTGTGAGGAGAATGACGAGCGAATTAAACAATATGCGAGTTGATATTTACTTTTGGTTTTATTGAAATTAACGGAGAAGAGGCAGAAGAGAGGTTAAGAGAGAAGGGCGAGTGAGGGAGATATCATGGCCCACGGGTAAATAGAATCATCGCGTTGGAGTTGAAACTTTGACAAGTCCTTCTCTCGTGCTCATCTTGCCTCTCAACACTCTGAGGAGCTCTGTTTTGTTTCCTCATTCCGCCATTATTAGCCGGGTCTGTGCTCCCCGTTCTATTCTATTTCGAGAAACAGCGGTGAAGTACTGCAACTCCAACAGCAACAGAGCTAGAACGAACTATTTCATCTCGGATCTGGGAGAAAATTGGTTGAGCGTGTACCACAAATGATATGGAATTCCGTCTCATGAGGTCTCGCCGAGTTCATTTCAATGAAGAATCCAGTCGGGCAATAACTTGCCTGTTCTATACTCGACGCTGCCTTCCACGGTTTACTCGTTAACCTCGATTCGCAAGCCAGCGAAGAATAAAACATTGGGAACCTCATTTATTTAAGTTTCCTTATCATTTTATTTCGCCAGCAGGAAAGCTCCGAAGACTATGCGCTCGCGTTTGATTATGTTCACCTCTTAGAGTGTACCCCTCGTACGTGCATTCCTTCAGGACTTTACACGCAAGGAGGAAGCATTCTGAATAAACGTGATTAACGAATTATGGGTTTTATGCAGCTCTGCGGGTCAAAGACGAGATCCTGAGATTTCTGCATCGAGCTAAGAAGCATTGACAATTAAAAGCAAAGCCTGACTCCATCGAGGCTTGATAAGCAGAGCAGAACTTCACCGGAATCGGTATGCTTGCTTCCAAAGTTACCCGAATTCCCTCTGAGCTGGTAGAATGGACGACAGTTTCCGTTCAACCCTGTATGGAAATACCATGAGAGAGTAAGCCCAGAAATGTAAGGATCCCGATGGTGAGATCCAGTTGGTTCAGGAAGATCGTTAATGAAGTAGGTACGCCACACTGTCCCATTTCGCCTATGGATATAGGTACGTGCATTTACATAGCGAGAAAATTGGTACGATGATCGGAGAGGCCTGGGTGGACTACAGTTGTGTATGGGTTACTGCGGGGCGTAGTAAATGGAGGTTGGATAACAGCGTGGCATGATGCACTAACTATCCATCGCTGTTACTCCTGCAGTTAGCCGTGTTCGTGATGTACACAAGAGCGGGAAGCGTAAGTGGTCCCCGAAGGATCGTGGCGACATATAGCAGATCGACCACCTCAGCAATCTTCGCTACGGAGATGCCGACCATCTCCCGAGAAACTGTCCATTCTATGTACATACATGTATGTATGAATACATCTATATATACATGTTTGTTCGCTCTCCTCGTGGAAGCAATAGATGGTCGTTCGGTTAAGCTGCTATGTATGCTTACATGTAGATGTACATGTCTGAATTCATAGCACGAAGCTATGAGACTGTGTACCCTGCGATGTTAAGTTTATCTGTGTGGACGTAGCTGCACATGCAGTTGGTTTATATGTATATATCAACTCATTCCATGATTTTAACATGTATTCGAATGAAGTATAGATACACGTGGACTGAGACTTGTAATCGATTCTAGTTGGATCGTCTAACCCATGCTCGGAAACCCTGGATCGTTCGCCAGGCTATTTCGATCGTTGCTAGACTTGGCCGTGCTTGATTTCGGATGGACAGGGTCTTCCTTGGTTCACTATCGAAAATCAAACCACAAGCCTCTTCCTTCCTACCGACCTTCGTCCTTCTTTCTCTGCTTCTTCTCGCTTCTGCCATATCTCATCGCGGCTTCGCTTCGATTGCTCGCTACATGGAAACCTCACACGCGTTTAAAGAATGTCGAACCCTTTCCTCCCTACCTGCTTGCTACAACCAATGATGCATGGCCCATGTTTTCGGATACTCTCTGCATTATCAACAGCGTAACTCCATTACTGGCTAGATCAACCGAGACTTTCCTTCGCCCTTACTCTCGTCGAAGCACCGTTTACCGGAACGACCAACCCCATCTCAAGCGTGTCCAAACTTTCTGGCAAATTGTTCCGAGACCAATTTCTCGCACGAGCGTGTATTTTGTTTTTTGCACTAGATCGTAGAGGGCAAATAGAAATCTCGTTACATTTGAAATTCACGATATTTCTTCAAGCAGCGCTTCAATGGCTGCGATTTTAGATAAAAATCCATCTCCTCGATTTCTGTTTGTGTAAGCCAGCGTTAAAGACATGTTGAGGTACCAAGACCGTACATTAAGCTATACGAGCAATACCGGGCCGGGTACTTAATGCATCAGGCGTGTGCACGACCTCTAACCCCCTTATATGTCTCTACTCTGCATCCCCAGCTTACGATGTCCGTTATAGCAGCAATTTCATTCTATCATAGGGCGACGCCGAGGACGACGACGTCGATGATGGTTTCATGTAACGGAGTTAGAGCTTTGGCACTTTTAGAACGTCGAATACATCCAACTAGCCGTTCAATGCATCGACATCAATCATTCCTTCTCCCATTATCCAAATGGCTCGATCGAGTATGACTCGCGATTCATGTATCGAGACGAATTTATCGAACGAAGCAACTCAATTTTCGTCGAATTAATTTCCATAAGAAAATCCCATAATATTTCAATAATTCCTCCCCAAGTATCACGAAAATCAAATTATTACCAGAGATATACTTGAATGTTCAATTTCATGTGCGACTGCAGTCAATTTCATTCTGTATATTGACGCAGCCTTCATGGCCAGTAATGCAGCAACAGACGATGAAGTGATAAGGGATGTACCAACGAGTTGGCCAATTATCTTCTCTACCCGAGACTTCCGGGGTGAATCGAAGTCTCTATATAATCATCCCTTACCTCAAGGTCTTTGCCCACCCTCCTTTCCTCCAGAAATCCTCGCACTATGTTCATATATATATGTCAATGAATCGATATATAGTTATTTATGGATACACCTATACGAACATTTTTGCCAGTACACTCACACACATATACACAGACGTTTCTATTCCTCTAGTTCGCAATAAACCCCCGTTAAGCCGATATTATCGACTATTGATCATTTCCTTCCGTTGAAACGACCACAGGCAATTTCAACTGCTTCAAGCCTCTGCAGTTATATGGCCCAAGTATTTATAAGCATAGCGTGTATATTATGTTTATAAAATATACATAAATACACGCACGTAGTAAGCACCTATATCCAGCGTCTTTTTCGTTCAAACTTTTATGTAATCAACGACTCAGAAACATAATGGGAAATGTTTTGATCGTCCAGAGTACGAATAATCAAGAGTTATACATCAAATTTGTATACGCCCGGAGAAGAGAGCTGCTTGCGCATGCAACGTGAAAAGAGGTTTATGCTTCTATGCTCGTAATAATATCACCGACGGAATGTTAATTTGCTTTTATTTTTTTACCACATCGCTCGTTTCATGAGGGGAAAGGTTTGCTGCGGCGAACGAAACGATTTCGTACTTTAGAAATGAAAAATAATGAGCAAATTACCGAGAAGATTTTCCAAGTTTTTGCTCATCACGACGTCGCATCACGAACAGTCTCGTTCGTTGAAAACTCCAACAAGTTATGATTTTTTGAAGCTCGCATAGCCGTCAGTTCTACTCTATAGAAATTTTTTGTTGGCCAATTTTTTTATTTTTTTTTATTTTCCGGGAACAACATTTTCATGGAAATAGGGAATAGGGATCGTTAGCGTTTTTCTTTTAGCCTTTTTATTGGACATTCAAAAGGTTGTGAAATTGGCTGTAGAGGCAAAGAGCGATGGGTTTGTGGGGAGATAACCGGGTGTAGCACTATCCACGTTGACTGGTACTTCGTCGCCCTGCCTCGTACCTCTTAATTACTCGTGGTAGGCGCTGATTACGAGAACGACTAAATACGCCACTACCCACCCTTGCTCGGTCCTTTCGCCTCGTAAAATTAAGCAGTCCGACCCGATATATTTCACGGTGCAAGCCGAAAGACAGAGAGAGAAAAGGGAACGAGAAAGATGGAACGTGAGAGAACGACGTGCAAGAAAAGTAAGCTTTTGCACTAAGCTGTGGCCCATTTTCCATTAATTATATAGCTGACTTCATCCGTTTGCCCTCGTCTCGCTGCGAGCCATTAGAGCTTCAAGCTCGCTGCGAGCCCCGATTCACTTTCAGGCTTTATGCCAAGGCTCCGCGAGGAATATGTATCGCAAAATTGAATTTCATCGCAAGGCTAAAATCTATACGCGTGTATGTTGAAGCAGGAAATGTGCATCATTCGTGTTGGTACAATTTTTTTTTTTTTTTTTTTTTTTTTTTGAAAATGCAAAAGTCAGGACGCATCGAAATTTGACGAAAATCGGTGCGAACGTTAAATGAAATGAATATAAAGAAAAGCAGACGTATCCCCGACGTCCGTTTCGATCGTTTGTACGGCTTATACCTTTTTCCCGTTCAAGGATTTATGATAAAGGACAATGGGCCAACTGGCGTTTTAGCGTAAATATCTCGGAGCTTATACAAAGGTTCATTGTTTTGTCCTCGACCAAGGACTTTATGGACGAGTGAAGTTTTCAAAGAGCGCGCATGAAACATTGAGCGAGCTAAGTGCGAATGCCAAGCGCTAAAGATTGGTCGAAGAGCTTTAAAGGCTGAGGACAGAAAGAGAAATGAAGGGACGCTAAGAGTTGCTTTCCAGTGTTATTATTAATTCGAGCTTTTTTTTCGACCCTCAAGTCTTTCATCCATAAAACAGTCGATCCAGTTGAACCTTCGCTATCGGCTTATATTTTCATGATACATAAAATATGTCCATTCTTTTTGTTCGAGCTTTCTGCGACCGAAAAACGAGAGGAACGAGTTATCGAGGGTTTAGGACGGAGCGGAGGAGGATAGTTCTACAAATGCCGTAATAGCAGCTGGTTATTTATTGACCGCTGGCTACAGGCGAAAAAGATCGAAGACAATCACGAGGCTGGATGTCCGCGAAATTGAGCGACGATAAGGTCCTCTTAAGGAGAAAAAACCCACAGGGTGGTCGAACGACACTTAATTCATGCTTTTGCTATCCCCTAATCGATTTCGCCAAGACGTACGAAAGAGGGCGTGAGTCGCGAGGGAATATGAAGTCTTTGGTGCTTGTCGGTAACCCGCAGCACGTTTCTCACCAAAGAAAAGTAGCCTCGGAACGAGCGAAGTTTCTTTTGTTCTTGCGTTTCGAACATTAGCTTTCTCTTTTGTTCTTCCGTTGTCTCACTGCTCGTCTCGCTCGCTCTGTCAGTTCCGCTGGTAGGTTATTCCTCCGTCATTGTCGTCGTCGGCCAAACTCCGTATCTACAGATCTCTTTATTCACTGGTAAAACGAATGGACGTTGAGGACTGTTTTTCCACTGGAATGATTGCGCGTTTCAAAGAAAATGAAGAAAGTGGGAAAACGAAAAAAAAAAAAAAAAAAAAAAAAAAACCAACAAAACCCCCACAAATTTTAAAAACGGTGCACCGCTGCGACCTAAAAATTTTTTTATTTTTCTTTTCGCTCTTACAAGACCGAAAGCTTTAATCTCAGACATTGCCTAATTTGGTCTGCACAGTATTGAACTTATCTTTGCGCGTATTTATCGTTTTCCCATGACGATTAATGTTTCTGCCTCGAAGTCAATCGGACCAAACACGTTTTTCTTCGTGTGTAACGAAAAAAAAGGGAAAACCCAATACCGAGAGGAATAGAATGAAAAATTATAGAAACACCAATGACTAAACGGCCTTGTCTTGAGCTGAAGCAACAGAAATAAATTGTAGCAAATGTTTTTACAGAGAACGTCAAAAATTGTATGGTTTTTTTTCTTTATCGAGTCATTTATTTTTTATTGCTTGTCCATTTTCGAAACCTTTAAACCTTTTCCGATGCTTTTCGTCGTCACGGGGATTGTCAATATGTTCTTGCTCTCTCATTTTGTCTCAGCCTTTCCTTTATTATTCATTTCTTCCTTCTCATCTTAAATCAAAGAAAAAGAGAACCAAAGGGAGTGCGTTCAGTAACAATGGTGACCCAAGCCCCCTCCACGAAAAAAATAAAGATAGAAAAGGCTGGAGAATGACGATGGAATTCAATGGAAGCGCCCCAACACCAATTTAAACTTAATAAAGCGCAATGTCATACACACCCGCGTCCTCAGACATATACACGCGTATGGAGTAAAAAAAATAAGAGAGCGAGAAAAACAGGCGTCACTCATTTTTTACTTCCATTTCACAGCCGAGTATATTTGCTTCGGTAAACTTGAGCTTTTTCAACTTTTATTTTGTTTACCCTGTTGAAGAATATAAATTGAATGCGTTGAATGCTCATTTAACAGTGTGCAAACACCATCTCCTTGCTATTCAGATTCCCCTCCTGTATGTGTGTATGTGTGTGTGTGTGTGTGTGTGTGATTTTTTCCAATTTCCCTGAAACTCTGCACGCCACTCAGACTACAAAACCGTTGAAGATTCCTCGTGGAGCAGAGGAGATGCACACGAAACGTCGTAAGTTATTTCCCAAGGATCTATATTATTTCTCGCGGCATTGTATATGCCCATTTTTCCCAACATCTCACACCCTCAATTCGCAGCTGCCCACTTGAGAGATGCCATCCTCTCCGCATCGGGAGGATGATACCCTCACCAGTGTCGTGCCGACGAGCTGGAATCCTTAATATTCTTCCTGAGAAAGTTCCATGGTGAGGCAGGCGATCTCGAGAGAAAATCTTGATCGAACGAAGCGAGAGCGAAACTACGAGCGAAGCCAAAGAAAGTGACGTCAGCGACGATAAGAGTAATGAGCGACGGAGAAATCGCTGGGGCAGAACAGAACCTCTCCGAGAATGACATTCCATTGCGAACCCATCGCTAAATTACGTTCTCAAGTATGCGCGATCCTAAAACGCGATGCCGATAGAGATGGACGGAAATTTCATTTGAAAAACAAATCGTCCATAAATGCTGCCTCGATCTCCCAATATCCCAGCCATCCCATCAACAACGTGCAATAATATTCCACGTAATTAATTCACTAAGATTTGCCCTAATTTCTTGAGATTTTATTCTGGACGAACAATCTAATCAAACAATTGTTACAGCATTCTAATAACTTTTTATATCGGAGGATGTTCAGCGTCGGATTCTTCGGGAATGAGCGAATAAATCCAAGGAACAATTTTTTTTATGTAATCACTTTTTTTTTATCGGGTTTTTGTGCTAGACGATTCTACTCCGTCGTACCAATGTAATGCCGTCATTTACCAACGACGATAAGGCAAAGCTGTAAGCCCATAAAAAGCAGAACAACGCAGACGAATGCATTGAGAGGAAAAGTAATTTAATGTCTAAGTATACAGACGATAAATCTGGACGAATCACCCTGGACTATACGTGTTTGTGATACATCATCTTTAAGATAAAAATTGAAGACGATTTCGAATCGGGTCAAACTAATGTTGCCTAAACCGCACCAATTAACTGCAGGCAAAACGAAATCTATCTTAAACCTTCTCGAAAGGAAATTACTTCGTCCCGAAAACTTGAAATTTTGCCAAGATCGTGTTTATATCGGCCCGGATGCTTTTTAGGATTCCGAAAGCCTTCAATTTACTTTTTTTTTTTGTTATTTATAGTCCTGTCGACATTAAGATTCTCGAAAACTGTCTTATTAGTCTTTCAGCTCCTGATTCGATCGCAAAGATATTTGCAAAATTCGATGATTTTTCGGCCTTATTCCGATGCACACATCTGCTCGAGAGTCTCGAGAGTCTGATTTTTGTATTTTTCCGGACGAAGTAGATATTTAGGAGCATTTTAGGGAGCCAAGTTATTTTATTATTTGCTTTGAAATTAATTGTCAGCCTTGCGTCCATCGCTATATAGATAAATAGATTAATATGATGATGGCTTGTAAATATTAATTGCATGATTCAACGGAGTGTTTTGGGAATCATAAAACTTCGCAATCTGTTGACTTACCATTTGTTCTCGTTTCTGAAGCAAACATCGATCAATCTGCTTATTCTTCTGAATTCTACGAGATCACGATGTAACCACGAAATAACTGTTTAATTAGGAATCCGCGGATGTCGTAAAAATTCATTTAAATTGTGTATATCATTTCAAGTAAATCGAGACTTTCAATATCCTGTGTCCATGTTTTTTCCATTAGATATAGTGACTCTTTTGGTCTAAGAGCGAGTTCAATGCAACGTGTGGAATTCTAACGTGAGTAATCGGGCAGGAAACTCGAAAGCACGATTTTCCAACCAAGGAGTGAGATGAGTGCGAGCAAGATGAAGATAAGAGTGAGAGAGAGAGAGAGAGAGTCTGCCGTGAAACGCAGCCGGGAACGCGAGCCAACATTTAATTAAATATCGGACGCGTTCGCGATGCTTTTTCCTTCACCATCTATCGTTACACTTTGTATATTTATATGAGGTATATATGTGCATGTATACGCGGTACATAATTGTTCACTATATAGCAACGTTTCGCGGTCAGAAACGACGAGGCTTCGTCGACCTTATAATCCTCATTCACTAAAGCATTAAACGTCCATAAAATAAAGGACGTAGACAGCGTGTACATCGAGGCGTCGAATTTTTGAATGAACGTTTATCAAAAGTCGGGATAAATAAAAATTGGGCAGCACAGAAAAATTTGCAATTAGCTACAGGAATCCGTATCAATAGCATGGAATGAATTATTGTTCGCAAAATACAAAACACAATCGAATGAGCGTTCAAAGGATCAGGATCTCGTCGAAGAATTTCGTCACTTAATTTTGTGCTGCACCACGGATTATAAAATTAATAAATATCGTATTCATCTTAAATGAAAAATCAATGGGCAATCGATGGTAAAATTAGAAATTCTACTTCAAAATGCGCGCTCATCCTTGATGAATGACTTTTATTCCCTTCTCGTTTCGACACCAAATATTCGCATAGTTTCTTTTGATTAAGATCTCGTACGTCTTTTCGGGTTTTCCAACATTTTCTGTTCGTTTGGATATCCCAATTGAAATTTACGAATAATTCATCACTATAAGTTTGATTGTGGTGAGTGACGCTGTGGCAGGTGGAAACAAAAAGACGTCGGTGCTTCGGAGATCTTTCCTTCACTTTCCTATCTAAATGCGTAATCCTACTGAAAATCCCTCTGGTCATGGCATCAATATTTATAAGCTTAACAGGACTTTCCTTTTACGCAACGTTTCACACGGTGAATTTGTTATCCCGCTTCTAAGAGATAAAATGGCGTCAACGCGTCTATGCAATCTCGTGAAGGTAATAAATAAAACAGTGAACTCTTTTAGTGGCATTAGTTCCATGGAGTGTCCTTCAGGCCACGCCTGCAATTGAGAGAATCTAAAAAATCTGTCAAATAAAATTTCCAACCAATTTATTTGATTTTCGAAAACGCTTTGTGTAAATTTTTATTAAGGAGCCGGTATCGAGCAATGAGAAGCAAATTACGAATTAAAGGAAAGCCCAGATTTAAGGAGATTCATCGTTCCCTCCGTTTGCACTTGCCCAAGTGTGACATTTTAAGCAGCTTCTGCAGATGAAGCACGACTTTTGGGACACCTGATACGTAAAGTATCCAGTATATCTAGTGACCTGCCATTTATGTCAACGAAAAGAAAGAATAGCAAATCGCTGGAGCGTATAAAAAAGAAACAACGGAGCTTCATGATTTAAACAGCAGCCATTATTCAACTTTGTTGCTTCGCCCAACTTTTTGTCAGCCAAGTGGAGAAATTCCATTCATTTTTTATTGAGTAAAGCTCTTTTCTTCTCTTTTCGTTTGGCGCCGTCTATACTGTCGACGTTTTCTTGTGTGCGTTATATTTGTCCATAGTGGTTTCCAGATATGTCCTGACTGAGATTGGTTGAAGGTTTGAAAATGGATCAACTTGCAACAACAATCACAGCTATTTGGAGACTAGAGGTAAAACAAAATATTACTCGCTGACGATGATCAGAGTTTTCAATGATTTTTTTTTCAAAATAGCTCAATTTTGAGTTTCTCGAATTTTCATGTTGCGTATATTTATAAATGTCGTAAATGACCGAGTGTGTCAGCGAGGATTTGGTTTTAGTCTGGGGGATTTTTTGCGACTCGTGCGTGAAGGGTGATTCAGGGAAAAGATTTGAAATTTTTGGAGCTTTTCATTGTATATAAGACTGGGCTAGTCGGTGAGATATTTTCACGTCAGCAGGGCATTGGCTTTTCTGTGTATGCCTTCCGAGAGCCCAAAGAGCTTGCGGTTGTATGTATATGTATATATATTTGACGGAGCATATATTTGGCTACCCAGCCGCCCATGAACGATCGATAGTCCCGCGGACTGCGCGTCGGAGCGCAAAAATGCGGCAACCAAATATTGAGAAAAAATTCATAGTTTTTCTCGATAAACCAGGGGGCATATGTACACGCTGCGATGAAGTCGGCATCCATAAAAGGGCGACGGGGCCAGTGGAATAAAGGTAGAAGCACAAAATTGTCCGAGTATTTAAACGTTGAGGAAAAACGGAGCGGGTGCTCAACAAAGTTTGCCTTCGGAGTTTTCTCCCCTTTCCTCCGATAACCCCAGGGCCATAGTCACGGTAAGCTCGTGGCTTTTTTTTCAGCCACAGATATACGCAGTAATCTCACCCGACTATTCATCTCACGGTACCTCTCACATGCTTCCATCCACACACACACACACACGCGCGCGCGCGCGTCGCTTTCGCTCTCGCACGATGCATTTATATACAGGATAATCCAGACGTAGCTGAGACACGTTTTGTTAACTGGTTGCAACTTTTTCGAGTTTCCTATACACCCAAAAAGCTCAATGAGTTCGGCTGTACCAAACGCGGTTACAGATTTGCAGTCACGTATACTGATGCGTTGGGTTTCGAGTTCCGAAAGTCTCGCGAAGAATATTCGGAGGGAGAACAGTTGATAGAAACTCAAGCGACTGGTTTGCAATGATAAAATTATTTTCGGAATTAAAAATCGTGTCAATCGTGATATTTTATTTAATCTTTCGACGAATTAAGTTTAATAATAATTTGCCAACTTTCCGGAATCTCCAACACGTCGTGGGGAATCCACACGAATGAAAAGATAATTAATGACGTTGATAAAAAAAAAAAATAAAAAATAAAAACATGGATAAAAGTATTTTCTGTGATTGGTAAATATTTTCAATCGCGACTGCTTTTTCAGTTTCCAGCACGCACTTTCGATGGGGTACGTTATCACGATTCACATTAAAAACCGACGTGTTTAATCATCGAGAATGCGAAGAGCTGCAACTGGATAGAGCGAAGAGTAGTGCAGGTGATTGTTCTACCGCGAGGTGCGAAGTATCAAGAGAATATGGAAAGATTTTCGAGAAAATGGAGAGGCATTGGTTGAAAAAAGCTTCGTGCGTTTTTTGTTCTTTCTTCATTCCACCGACGATGTGAAAATCTCTAGTTTACCTCTGGCCTTGTTTCATTTGTTGGTTTCTCTGTGTTGGACAGTTCGGAGAAGGCAAAGAGCGCAAGAGTATCTCGCAGTGCTCGCTCCAAAATTAGAACACTGTGTCAGCAGTCCTTTTATATCGGACGAGCTGCGTGGGAGCATATATTATGGACGAATCATTAAGGGAGGCGACTGCGTATTACCCACCGCAATTTCTCCTATCGATAACTTACAATTTCTGCGTCGAATAATTAATATTTGTTCGAACAATCTGCGTGCACCGTGCATTTGTATTATGGCTGTGCCAGCGGCTTCGCCCGCAGTAAGAAATTTCGCAATTTATGCAAATGTGGCATTACCAACAATTACGTGTACTCATTAACAAACTCAAGCAAATGGCTGTAATTATTATTATTATTTTTCCAATAGAAAGCAGAGCTCCGGCCATCTCCCATCCTATTTGATTTCGAACTATAGTCAAGTAGTCGATCCATACTTTTCTCTTATATCTTTCTAGTGTGTACCGCAAGGACTTTCTTCCCATAAAAAAGATTCGTCGAAATCGGTGTACCGGACCCGGAAGGACTAGCAGCCAAATTAAATTGGTTCGGAGAACGGCAGAAATATATTTACACTCGCGCACGTATATTTATCAATTTCGAGTAAATTAAAGCAGCGCGAAAGCGCGAGAAATCTCTCGTGAAGCTATATGATTAACTAAAATAATGGAATCCGTACAAAATTTGGACAATTGTATGGATTCCGGAACGGCGTAAATGCCAATTTCTATTCAAGTACGGTGCGAATAATTATATGTTCATGCATTTCGCTGTTACGAGTACACGCAGATAATTACCAAGTTACCAAGCGTCGATATTTGTATAGACAAATTCCGTCCATATTCTTATGGAATATTTTCGAATTATCGAAAAAATATGCGAACAATTGTTGAGCAGAACTGTAGAATATAATGAAAAGAGCCATAAAAATGGAATTTTCCGGCCTGATCATCATCTCGTGATTTCAATCTCTGAACCATTAATAATAATAATAATAATAATAATAATAATAGCAATAATAATAGTCATATTAATAGCAAAGTGGTTAGAGCGTAAGATACTGAAAAATTCCATTTGTTAGTAGCCTTCCTCATGGTTAATGCAAAAACAATATGGAAAGGGATAATCATTGATAATGCCGCTAGGTGTACAGCAGTGAAAATTGGTAATGTCGCTCGGATTTTGGCCAATTTCATCAAAGTACGTAATTATCAAGCCGCCCATAAATTATTTGATAGAATCCGACTCAAAGTGATACTCTCTGAGACTCGGAATGGAGACACACAGATGAAAGGCCTGGGATGAACGGAATGAAAAAAAAAAAATAGTTTCGATGGCGTGGAAGATTTGAATATTTAAAAGCAATGGTTCCCTCATCTCCTCTCATCGTTGCTCTCTTTTAGCCGTTTTCCTTTTCCACTCGCTGGATTTAGTTCGTCTGATCGCCTAGGCTAATTCTCAATCCCAGGCGTTTTAATCTCTCTTTTGCACAAAATTTTTATGAACCATCATCCTTCTTTTCTCGTTAATACCAAATTTCTATATTATTGATCGAATAAAGCTATCCGATTACGTACAACGTGAAATTCTTTCGACAGGAGCGACGCCATATATTCCGGGCACAATTCTGCAGCCCCCCCGCATTCGTGAAGTCGCGTGTGTCAGTGTGGCAAAACTCTGGAATTCTCTTTGAAGCGAAAAAAGTTATTTTTTAGCTTTTAACGAAATTGGTTCGTCAAGCAACGATAAAATTACGTTGAAATTCCATGAATGACGAGTGGATCGTGCCGGTTTACTGTGAATTTATCGCGTGGAAGACTCGCAGGCTACGAGCATTCTTTAAATAGGGATTTTTGTCAAGGTCGAAACACGATCCAGACTCTGAATAGAGGGGAAAATTCTACTGAACGAAAGTCTCATTACTCTTCATAATGAGGCCAATGTTGAAAATTATCCTGGACACAAAAAACCCATGAGATATCCCATTCGTTGTTCTCGAAACAATCCCCAAGATATTTTTTTTCTGGTCCGAATAAAAAAAGTAACAAAATTGTCGTCACAGCGTTCGATTCGTTGTGAGAAGGCAGGAGATTGAAAAAATATGATTATTCATAAAACTCAAGAAATCTTAAATCGTCACGATGAAATGTGGCGAAACAATTCTGTCGGACGATCGAGTGATACTGGAATACCGTTAACCAAATCCAGCGAGCATTATGAATCGTTACGGCTTAACGAAAGTTACCCTTCGATGTTGGTGGAGCATTTGGGATAAAGGATGAAAATGCGGTAGCGCGAAAACGAGCGGAATGGAATTAAATTTGAAGTGGCGAGATAGAGAAATTGGTAAGTATATTTTATCAGGATAATCATGAAATTTGACCGATTATTTTGAAGCCTCGGATAATCCCCGAAACTATGTAAAAGGAGGAGAAAGGAGGAATAATTTGACCGTAACGAGCGAGCTCCATGTATTTCTATTTCTCTTTACATTTCTACAGCCAGCAACTTGTACTCCGATCCCAATTGGTTAATCGTCATAGATAATAAGCAGGAAAAAAAGGGACAAAATTCGGCATTCGAATAACGAAAACTTTTCCATCAATTCTACTCAAGGAATGTTCAAGAGCATTGCAATGACGTTCGGAAAAAAAATTCTCGCAATTCCTGTGCAATTTTGTCTCCTCCCAGTGGATCGGAGCAAACGAACGGAATTTTCTTGCTCCCTCTGGATGGGAAAATGCCATTGGAATCGATCGAAAAGAGGGAGACCCATTTCACATATTTTACTAAGTAACATCTCATAATTCATGTCTTTATCGCGAATCGTCATCGAACTTGGCTCTCACTTTCTCACATTAAATTTCTACGGTTATATATAGCTATGACGTAATATGAAATATCGAGGCAGAGGAAAAGGGAAAAGAAATCGACCCGATGTCGCTTTTATCGCATTCCAAAATATATTCTGCGGGGTTCCCTAAAGCTCCACTGGATT
This sequence comes from Campopleginae sp. 14b, assembly GCA_030522525.1. Lineage (NCBI taxonomy): Eukaryota > Metazoa > Arthropoda > Insecta > Hymenoptera > Ichneumonidae > Campopleginae sp. 14b. The sequence goes on from JAPYYS010000105.1 coordinate 41,821, forward strand.
ACGAGGTTCTACTTATACGGTCCATACGTAGTATACACATTTAATAATGTCAGTTGATTTGGTGCACCCCAAGCAACGTAATCCCGATGTTTATGTATAGAAATATAAAGCATGGCTATCGACTATGTTGCACGCAGCCCAGCACATTTCTATTTCATACATTAGCCGCCCAAGACCCATGGTCACGATCATCTGTATTATTAAATCATTTCACTATACACCGGAGCTAAATTCTCCACGTGACGTCATAACCCACTAGCTTTTCTCTTTCTATATACCGGGCTGGGAGTATTCATGAACAGAACTATGAAGTGATTAAATTTAGTGGCGATATACCTGCCATTATGGAGTGCATTAGAGCCATGGAATAAATTAACACAACAACAGAGATTGCAGATGATGGGTAAATATGCGATATTGCTAAATTAACTAATATTGTATAACGAAAACGACGTCGCACGACGTCGTCGTTGTTCATATAGTATTATTCTAACTGATACTTTACAAATTTGAATTCTCCAGCTTTTACGAGAACGGAATTTTGAAAATACAAAGTCCAAGTCGTACGAAGTTTCATGGGGATGGAATGAATTTATTTTCTCTACAAAAATCCATGTAGAAATAACTCCACAGATGTGTCGAAGGATTTCGAAAGATTTCGCAGCGAGAATGAAAAGAACAGAATGATTAAAGGTTTTCGAAAGAACAAACGGTGACGAGAGGCCGTGGGAATCGAGTCAGCTCGAATGACAAAACCGTAGAAACCCAATGACCAAATGTTCGATGTGGTCGATCGAGAGACCGATTGATCCGTAGGATTTCAATTAAAAGTACTCGCCGATGAATCGAGAGGAAAAATGGGCTATGTGTGTCTGATGGATGTCGAGTCGTTTCGTTGTGCACCAAGGGATGGTCCAATGTTTGTACTAATTCTTCCGGACCAAAACCTTTTTCTGGAAAGCTTCCGTGTTCGATGCAGATATACCGTGTCCCAAAAGTTATGCCGGAATATGATCGATCAGTCGATCATAATTCGCAATTGAAAGAAAAAAATTGAACAAATTTTTCTTTGCATTGGAACGATTTTCAAAAATCGCCAAATTTTTGGTAACGAATATCGCACGGACAACAATTCCCACCGTTACAGCGGATACTATTAATAAAAATCTCCAGAACCTCGTGACGCAGAGGAAAATTGAGTAAAAATGTTGACTCGAAAATTCGTGGCCACTTGAGCTTCGAAATTTGGCATCATTTAAGGGACATCCTGTGTAAAAATGAATACACATGTATAAGTAAGTTTAGTCGTTTTACAAAAGCTTGGTGAGCTTTCATCGTATAGTCACGTCTGGGATGGACACGGACAGACCACAGTAGGTAGTGGGGTTGTCTGCTCAGACCGCACCAGCGTGTTCTTCGTTTTCTCGTTTTCTGCTCGCCTCGCAAGCTCACGCCTTTTTTCGCTGTCGCTAGTCATTTTCTATTTCTCTCCCCCGTCTTTTTTGACACCCTGCGATTTGTCTCTCTTCTCTGTGTAATTCCACCGCGCCCGGATATGTCCTCGGTCCCGAGAAACTTCTATATATTTTCCTTCTAGTGTGTGGCTCAGTGTGTGGGACTGTGTGTTGGCACATGCCACTATTCTCACTTTTTTTCTTGCTCTCGTTTCAATCACTCATCCGACACCCTCTCTCTATCTTGTTTGCAAACTTCTGACCCTCGGTCTCTCCAAAGAACGAACGCAATAGGAAAAAGCATTTTTCGCGTAGACTAATTTTGACAACTATTCATTCCTCGCCCGGTCTCTCTTGCGCGCTGACTCTCGGAGCATAACTCAAAAAATAAATGAATTGTAGTAAGAATGTCAGTGGCACAGTGGGACCGGGTTTGATTCCCGCCAACAATAATGGCCTTTTTCTACGCTCTCGGTCGCTCAGAACCCACTTAGCAAAAGTAGGGTCTTGTATGGCTACGACCAAAAAACAGAATATATGGTGGCTTCGAGTGTAATTCCCATGGTCATAGGCCCATCGCGTCAGAGCTCAATGGACCAGGTCGTCACTCCATCAGGCAAAAAAATGTGCAGACCACACAACTATATAGTTACTCCAATGCTGCTGACGAAAAGTCTCTACGCTCTGTACAAACGGACATGTGGAAAATAGGCAAATACTTGCATTAAAGATTGCGTGGAATTTTGCATGATGTTCCTCGATGTCGAATTATTCCGTAATCATTCCCTCCGGCCCTTTTGGCTAAATTTTCATCCCGGTGGATTATTTTCTTTCAATTATTCGAGGTAAATCAAATAAACTTTGTACCCAACTGTGTATTTTCGTTTTCCTAAACAAACGTTGACAGATGTATTTAATTAATCAATCGATCAATTAATCTCACTTTTTCGTACTACCCCTTTGATATCTGCCAATATACTGATCTTACTGGCGAAACTAATGAAAGCGAGTTTTCCCATCCTCGTAATCATAAACCAACGTTTGCAGAAGATTTTTTGCGATTCTTGCATTTTATCACTTTTCTCTCAACGATTTGTCAATGAATTTGAGCAAAAAGTCAAAAGCAACCGAAATAATTGCTTTTTATATAACCCATAATCATTCAATTGATTATTTCAAGAACAATCGGTAACGGTAATTTCAAACTTTCTAGAGGAAGGTCAGTATTGACAATGAAACGATTTTTCATTATTTCGTCCATCGTCCCAGGGATGTAATTAAATTCTTCTCGCACGAGTAATTCGATTCTCTAATCTATCGGAATAATCATTGGAGTTTATTGGCTGGTTAGATAAAGGGAAAGAAAGAGAGGAAAGCTGACGAAGAGGAGCTGGACCTGGTCAACAAATTGTCTAAACTCTCCTCGTCAGTTCCATCATCGAGCAATCTTCCACTTGATCAACGTTTGCCATCGAACCTTTCGATTTAATTTAATGAAATTGAAGAGACGAGCGAACGAAATTTCTTTTTTTTTTTTATCAATAGAAAATGGGATTATTGTTTATTGAAAATAGTTTGTATCTTTTTCGTTATTTCAAATATTCGGTGTCCGGTTTCTTAATATATGTTGGTATGCAAGTGAGAGCATGAAATATTCATTTTAAATGTATGGGGCGGACTTTCCGTGCTGCAGAGCATGTAATTATCATAAAAGTAGGTAGATGAACGTAGAACCATCCCCTAGGGATATGAGCTGTCGTAAAACTCCATCAGGGTCTGTGCATCCTACAACGATATGTATACGCCGACATGTACATATGTGCAGGAGTGTATTATGTAGTTACAGCGGGGTTGAGCGGGTTGATGTCTTTACTGGATCCCTACGAGCATCAGTCGATCTATATGTTCGGGTCTGTCTCTTCCATCCTGTTTTATTTTTTGTTATCCTGCCCCGAAGACCGGAAATCATCACTGTTGTATATCCAAATATCCGGGAGGGGCTCGAGGTTATGAATTTTCATTTGGCGAGCCGAAAAGTTTTATGCTGCTCGCCTGAAGGGAGGCTTGTATTTGTTCTTGAAAAACATATATCAGAGAGTAGTCGAAGAAAATACTTGCACAAGAACAAATAAGAGGGCTGGAATACCGGAGTGAGCCTTAAAGAATCTTTTTTATTTGCCTTTTCCATTATTTCCCCTCTCACGGAGTCACAGAAACACTTACAACTGAATCATCACAATCACGATGCTCTCTGTGCCTTTTGACAGCTTTATTGAGTGACGAATTTTCGGAAATTCTACCGTTCGATCCGTAATCATTTTTATCGCTTATCATATGATAAATGAAGCAAAAATTTTATGTTGAATCCGCTGAATCGAGGGAAACAACGCAATAAGACGTTCCAAAAAAGGCGGCCCCAATAAATGCATAGTAAACAGCAAAACACAGGTTTCCAAGTGGCAGGAACGTATACGTACGTACATGTCTGAGTTGCTCGTATAAAGTAGATGTGTTACAACCGTTGTGCTGGTAATGGAAAGCTACGTAAAAGAGGGATGGTTCTGGAATGACAGTCAGCTATTTCGGCTCAGTAGCTATTTTCCCCAATGTTTATATCTTTCCGTTCCTCCGGTAGTTCCATCTTTTCGAGCAGAGTATGGCACACATTACTTTGGATGTCACGCGGCGAACTCAACAAGCCACGACTCTCACGAGAAACCAAAAAAGACGTATCAACTAATTAGTTTCAATATTTCTCCAGAGACCGCATTTGAAACGTGTATTTTTGTAAATCCGCGTAAACTCCAATTTTCGAAGGATTTTCCGCGGTCACGTGATCATTGAACTTGGAAGTCAAGAAATATCGAGATGCTTGGTCTGAAGAATCAATGGATCTGTCAGCTGACCACGAATGTTTGAATTTCGATCAAGCTTTTTATCCAGAAATTTCAAAACAAAAAAAAACCGAAATGGCGAAATAAATAAATGGAATAAATGAATAAAAATTAAAAATGTGATGGAAAAAAATAGAATTACACGATTTTAATGAAATTTGCTATAGCCTGAGGTTTTTCGAGTCGGATCGAACGCCACTGGCTTCGAGGATAGGCTCATAAATCCAGAGTCATGGTAATTCACGGAAATTCTGGAATTCGAAGGGGCAGCGAGGGTTGGTTATCGGTGAAAATATACCCACAAATATCCGGTCGGTTACCGCGAAAAGTAGATCCTATAGCTACTGGTGGATAGTATATAAAGTTGTGAATATACTTCCGGATCCGGATTTAGGGTTGGGTGTTGAGCCGATCGTAGCAGCTGACACGGTACCGTCTTCCAATCGATCTTTCTAGCGATAACTTTCTTCGCGCCACGAACAACGATGTAATGGAAGAAAAACCAACTTTTTTTTTCTTCAATCCTCCGCAAAGGCGAATATTCAACGCGAATACAAGAGATTTTTTGCATTGCGACGGGTGCATGTCCGAATCAGGTAGACGTCGGATCTCGAAGGAAAAGGTGCAGTTCATATTTTACAATCTGACCCTAAGCCCTGCAGTGTACTGAAAAAAAAGACCGGAATTCCCCGCAAGGAAACGTTTTTTCTACATTTTTTCAAACTTTTTTTCCCACATCAAGTTTTCACGATCAAATGTTTATCAAACATAACTCCATCGTACAACGTTCTCTTGGCTATCAGGGAAGAAAGAGACTAGAGCATTATAAAAAGTTTATTATCGCTCATGGGCAACATTTTGGATTAAATGAGAGATCGGAGTTGTTTCCGACGCCGTTGTAGAGTTAAAAAATTCGCCATGAAAAGAAGCATATACACTATTTTGATCGCCACGTAATTCAGGTGGGAAATGATTTTTTATTTGACCCGAAACTCTGTTAATTTAAATACGAAGTTATACTCATACACACACCCACATTTATATGTTCAGAGACACGTTTATATAGACGAAAGGTGTAGGAAACTAAACTTTATGGTGTAAGGAGCTCGGGCAAAGCTTTTGCAAGCGTCACATCGCCGGAAGCTCTTCTGGTGCTTCGGCAAGAACTGATTAAACAACAGATGAGAAGTACTTTCATGTACATACACACTATACACTGGTATCGTGTGTATTCAATTCAAAGTTGATTTAGCAGTAGCTTATCATTTGCCCGGAGGTACGTTATTATTTATAAGGCGATTTTATATCATTGAATTTTAGAAATCCTCTGTAAACCTTCATTCAATGAGATTGAAAAAGAGTTTCTACTTTTTTAAATCCGTCCTTGTCAACCACGCTACTATTACGAACCCGTACTTACTATACGCATCATCGTTTTTCGCTCCATCACGAGCAATGATAAGTTGAAACTTCTCTAAGCGGATTTTCACTGCCAGTGAACTGATCTTGAGAAACTAAATGTAGTTCGCAGCATAAGACTCCTCGTGTTTCACCCATCGATTTCCCCGATTCAAAATGCATTCTAAACTCCTATCCATTAGTTTGAGAAACTTTGAAGAACCTGAAGAACCGATCATTTCGAAAATCTTGGCCATACTCGATTCTACTCCAGCGCCAAGTCATACTGATGATTTATGATCCTTCTGGCCCTGACCGTTAGGAGAAACCGAGAACCGAGTCAAGACGCGATTGCGAATCGAAATAAATTGAACGGAGCGATCGAACAAACTAACGGACGCATTAGTTTTTCATTAAAATGAAAAGCGAGTCCGAGATTTGGTGCAAAAATATCAGCTGTCCCAATTTCTTAAAATTAATAACTTTTGCGTGATCGAAAATGTGGGTTTTCGAGAATTTCGCGATTTATTTGTTAATTTTTTAAATGCGTCTCCTCGTCAACAAAAGCTCGAGGTTTTTTCCACTGTTTTTAGGAATAAATTGATACGATATATGATCCGAGCAATATTAGTGACTGACCTTTGACAGCATTCAGTTTGTTGCCGACCATCTGCTTTGCAACGAAGGCCGCCATCTTGGTGTGCTGGTTGTCGAAGGCTGCTACGGTTTTTTACTCTTCACACTAATTACTGATCGCGAGACAGTTCACAGTCTGGAAGCAAACGAAAAATGGCAAGAGGTATTAATGAATCGAAGCTGAGAGACATGAAAAAAAAGTCGAGAATTATTAGTAGCATCGACGCGAATCGGAGAGGTAAGGGCGGAAAAATTGAGAAGCTTTATTGCAAAGTATGAAAGAGCAGTGGGAGGAATCTATACACAGTTAAAAGAGGAATCTCGTGCCTGCAGTAAGCAGCTGCAATACTGTGTTCTCCGCAGAAGTCCCAACGGGATTGGAGTCTCAGAGGAGGAAAGACGACGTTGTAACTCAAGAGTGAATTTAAAAAAATATTAAGTCCTCTTTTCCCCGATCTCTCGATTCTCTCCGCTGTACATTTTTGTCTATTAATTCTCCATCAATGCTTCCAACTCCAACAGCTTTGTTCGTAGCATTGAAATCACGATTTGGAATATGAGTCGCGACTTATTATCGCGAAACGTAAAAGCTCATCGAAAATCAAAGTATCCATTGTAAATGACAGAGAAATGTGAATAGTTGGCGAAAGCCGATAAAAAGGGGTAAAAAATTATTATTCGATAGTCGCTCCGGAGTATTTTATTCCTCAAATCTCTTGCTAACCGTGAGATGAATGATTCAACACGTTAATTAACAGTTGATGTTTCTGAGCTTCTTAATTAACGTATTTCCGTTGGAAATCACACCCACGCAATTTCTTCAATTACGAAAAGCGCATAATCAGTTTTTAACGCCGGGAGCGATAGGTTCCCGGTCAATTAAAACGGTTCAAACAAAAAGGAACCGCTTTGGCATGATGAAACATCAAAAATGGAGGGAATGTGCCAGCATAAGATGAATTTTCATTTCGTATCCTTCGAATACATTTTTGAGCGTGCACTTCGGTGACGACGTTTCAATAATCCTGTGCCATAGCATCGTGAACGTTTTAACGAAGTTTAAATATTCGTCTAATCATTGTTAATGCAATTTTTTATCAAAGTTACTGGCAGAGATAACGGATGAGACCTCGGCCCCTGAAATCAAGCGCCCTCAAGCACACTGGTCGTAATCTCACAACTGGAGAGTTCGCTTGATAGATCTTTGGGATTCCCCAAACCCACAAGCAGCAGACAATCCGTTTCGAGTGCTGAATCATCCAAAGCGTTCATCCGTACAGAGTTGGAGGTTCTTATTTGTGCCGAAAGAGTCATCATTGGCGAATGACGAGTGAACACGAGTTCTTACTTAAGTAGAACCCGAAAGTATTTGCTTTGGTCTCGCCTTTTCTATATATTTTGTCTCATTCTCCCAACAACGAAGAATTGGTAAATAAACTGAATAAAAAAACGTCCGAAAAGCAACAACGTAAGACGGAGGGACGCAAAGAGCGGGATAAAGGAAAGAAAGCGCCGTGTCGGGATCGGGTGCTCTGAGACGACGGAGAGATCGATCGGAAGGGACCACCGAGAGGCTGAGAAGACGCCTGGCGTCGAGACGTCTCGGCGCCAGGCGTCAGCCTCGAGCCCCAACGTTTTTCGTCCTCCTTCCTCATGTGGCGACATGCTTCTCTGACTGCCTGATTTTCCAACTAGTCGTGACAACAACATCGTTACGCATACATGCTCAAGCGAATGTCCCATAGAAACGACCACGGCCTGGACAATTCTCTAGAACATCCATCGTGCCAGAACGTAAGGATGGAGGGAACAGCAGTGGAGCCAATATCATGCTAAAGGGGATGGACCGGTCAAGAGTTCGAAACATTTGAATTCGTCATGTCCTTCGATCAATGTAAGGAAAACTGACGACTCGGTGCCAGGAGCTTTTTAATGGGTAACGCCTTGGGATATGGTAAGTCTTGAGTGTGCTGCTCGTTTTGGAAAACTCGTCTATGGACGTAAAAGTCGAACATCTACTTTAACTTGGAAAATGTCTTCCATCTCTGAAGTCGAGGCCTCTCCTCGCCAGAGACAGAGCAACCATGAAGCTCTTCCCATTCCGTCCATCCCCTGAAGAATCATTTCCCTGACTTCTATTTTATCATCAGGCAGCAGAAAAGAAAAAAACATAGTGACGACCGTTCACATGCTCGTTGTGGCTCATCCCTTGTCGATCTGCTGATTCATCACTGGTTATTCGTTGACGAGACCTAGAATAAATAACCAGACAATTGCGACTTATCTGGACGAAGGAACGAAAAAAAATCTTCGATTTAACGCAGTGCCAATTAGTTATCTCTTTCACGAGCAAGCGTTTGATTACGCACATTTGGCAAATGAAACAGTCTCACCGACCAAACGCTAATCTTTGATGATTCCATTTGTCATCCTGATCTCTCATCTAATCGATACTTTCTATGCCACGTGTAGCATTGCCTCAGATTATGCCAAGAAACTTGGTCAGCACAAACTTTCAGCCGCTCAACTGAAAGGGCAAAGCATAACAAGCCAAGTTCAGCCATGCAGGGCCAATCGAATTCATTAGCGCGGCAACTTTGAGGGATTTCTTCAGTCTGATCGGACTTGTACTGTGAAAAGCAATGAATGATAACTCATCGACACACAAGGCAGGAACCAAAGAGACCAAAAGAAAAGGGACAAGCAAAAAAACTAGCTTCTTGGTATGGTTCGTTGATCCTTTGATCCGTGTGGCAATGCAACGTGACCACTTCGTTCAACTCTCTCTTGCATGCTCGTTTTCCATGCTTGCTGACTCCGGTAGTACGAGAACGTGCTGGGTTACGCGTATCACCACGTACACCGCTAGTGTCTCCAGAATATATATGCTCGGATTCAGGTGCCCCTTTCCCACTGATTCATCCCAGCATCCTTGTCAACCCCTTCATCACGAATTTAGGATCAACTGATGCGACGGAGGCGAATTTTCCATAGGATTTCATGGACTATTCTCTGGGCAAATTGCTTCGCTGCTACGATCATTCGCTTACGTGAATCTGTCCTGCACGGTTGCTCGTTCCAAAAGATAATAAAATTCTGGAAGATCGATTAATAAATTCATGAAATATCGATCAGAAGAAAGAAGCAAAATTCATTCTTCGATTTTTTAATTGATTCATTGCCTCTGATTGATCTTGATTCATAATTTTTGGACAAAACGCGAACACCGCGACTTGGATAACCGAGTTTCACTCGTTGTACAGTCAATTTATCAATTACGGTTGAACGTTCGATCTCGAGGAGCATTTTATTGCGTAGAAATGTGATTAACGATTTTTCGAAACGTTTATCAAGGCGCTCATTAATCCAGAGATACTTTGAACGGTTTGTTTTAGTGCAACAGTCTAGACACAAAGACACGAAGAAAGCACCTCAACGATAATGATAATCCTGAGTCTTCCTTCTCTTGTATCGATCCAGAATAACATCTCAATTCGAAATAAGAGAAACGAGAACGGAGAAGGTTGCCTCGTTAGTCGAACTCCTCGGACATACTGAGATACTTGAACCACGGTTTAATTAAATAGAATAAGGGATTTGAGCTTCGGTGTTTCGAGGATAAAAGCTCGCACCAGATTGCATGGAGGGTCTCTCGGGCTTTCCCTGAAGATTCTAATGTTCTTGAGTCGGAAGGAATGAAGCAAGGGGTATGAGGCGGTACCGCTCTCGAGAGCATTGTACTCTACACCCCATTTAGCTTTTACCCTTCCTTTTGGTTTCGTCCACCTCGACAAATGTTAGAAAAGCTTGCTTCGTTTCTCGCTCTACAGCCAAATGATTCCTGCTTCCGATATTCTCGGAGGAATCATTTTATTCGGCCAGCAAAAATTGCACATCCAAAATGCAATTTATCGAGGACGCATAATAAAATTATGAAAAATGATTGTTGTTCAAAATATCGCTCATTTGACTCCATTGTCCTTGAGAACTGAAATCGCGAGTGATAAAATGATGAGAAAAAAAAATTCAATTTCTATTTGCTCCTTCGAACTTTCACTAACATTTTTTCCGGCCGTTCAACACCCCTCAATATCCTGTAGAGTTTCAACCCCTTCCGGAGCCAAAAGTATCGGAGCACTTTGAAATACACCAGGCAAAACGACGAATACAAATATATTCAAAAGTGACACACATGGTTACGAATATAGAGAATATATAGCGAGAAAAATGTCGACCTACTTTTGTCAGCGAAGCTTTTAACCCGCAAGGCTCGCTATCCCTTACCCTCGGCGCTCTTTCACCCTCGCTGTAAAAATGCCTCCCCCGGCGGACGAGTTACCCTAAATCTCTTCCCAATTTTCGAGAGGAAATATTTATATCCGCGAACTGTCGTTATCCATCGATGTGTGAAAAAAAAAGAGGACGAGAAACTAGGTGGGCGGGTTGTATCCCGATGGGTGGATGTGTTGAGAGGTGATAGATAGTCGATATTTATATGCTGACAGTGAGAGAACGCGTAACCTTCATTGACGAAAAAAAAAGAAAAAAAAAAAGAGGTGGAACCACCGAGAGTTTAATTTCTGGATTGTTTCTCGTGGGTGGGCGTTCGATATAATATCCCGATTCATTCGGAACTCTCCAACTATCAATTAATCCAGTGCAATCTCTGCCCGCCTTTGTTCAATAAAAAAAAAACCATGTCGCTCTTAAAAACGTGGAAAAATGAAGGAGAAAATTCCAATTGATCTGAACGTTCGAATTCCGAGTACTGAGGAATTCGTAAGAGGTTCCCCAGCGATAAAAAAAAAAAGTGGAACAAACCGAAAGACCGCGCTTACGAGAATTCAACGAGGAACACCGAGAGCATAATTAATAAAACGTCACTCACAATAAACGAATCATACGCGATTCAACATTTGCAGATGAGGCGACGAAAAATGGTTGCTGTTAATTAATGCGGTACACGCTCAAACACGTACCATGGATGTGTACACGAATGTCTATACCTCGAAAGGTAACGTTACAGCTCCGGAGAGTATGCCATTGATTAGGGCAATTCTAAATAAATAGTTACTTGGCCAAAGTAGGACCTTAACACGAAATTGTAAAGGAAGGTGTGTCTCTTCAGGTCCCGATGGTCTTTGACAGTGAGATGGACAAACACGTACCCGCGTTTGCTTATCTTTGAGAGTCTAGTTCCTAGAAGCTCATAGTTAAGCTTCTCCGTTCTCATGCTTTTCACGGCCGGATGATTGCGGCGGGTAAACAAGACGCAAAGTACGTGATGCTCATATGTTATACGTCTAAGGATGCATGTATGTATCTCGGTGGTACACGAATTGCTGTGGAGGTAGGTCTACGCGTTTTGGTTCTGTTCGTCGTGAATGAAGACAAAGCCACATATCAGAGACTCGAATTTATAATAACTTTTTCGCTGTCGGACGACAATTTTGCTGTGGACGTTCTATGCTAACTGGTTCAAAGATGCATCAATGTGCGGAATTAACGTTCAGAAACTCGCGCTATTATCCAGGCCTCGAAGGACGTGACAGGATTTCGATCGTTGTTTAAATTTATGGCTCGTCGCTCGTGTCTCTTGTCTCAAAAGATGCAACACCGATAATTTCCAAAAGAAACATGAAATTATTTATAAAAAGTTGTCCAGGGAATTAAAAAAAAAAAAAAAAAAACAACGAGGAAAAGGAGCAGCGTGCCGTTTCCAATATTATGAGTCTTGATGATTAATAACATTGATTATTCATCGTCGCCTGTTACGTGGGAATTTGTATCAAATCATATTCGTAGCAAGCGGAACCAGGCCAATTATTTATGGATAAAAAATGGTCCATGGGCATGTACGACATGATCATAATTAAGCGCGGAGGTATGTTATGAAGTAGTACAGGGGATAGAAGAAAAGTTGACTGTGAAAAATGATTAAAATGTTCGGAGGCGAGGGACGCGTTGGCTCGAAGAAAAAAAAATCTTTTCTCCGGTCGTTCGTATCACTCGTCTTCTTCTTTATAGCTCGCCCTCTCGCTTGCCACCGTTTAAACTCGGAGCAACGACCATACAAATAAAAAGGAGGATAATAAAAAAGTTGAAGGGAAAAGGGTAAAAGGAGCGGAGGCGAGAGAGAGAGAGAAACGCCTGAGGGATAAACGATGTAAAAATTTCTCACTTATCTTTTCTCGTCAGCCCCTCTCACCTGTACAGCTTGTTAGTCATAAAAGCTTGGACACGGAAGTTGTTTGTAGTTAATAGACACAAATTGTCAGCGTCCATATCCTACACGTGTCTCTTGTTCATTGTTTTTATATCCCTCTGGTGGTTTCTATCCCCTCATTATTCCCAACATATTCTTCATTATTCCCATCATTTCCGGGCATCATTTTGTCCATTTTTTACTCTCGCGAATACAAATTTCGCCAAAGAGATAAACTTTCAAGAAATATTAACGAGTCCAGCAACGATGTTGAAGATTTTCACTGATTTCTGGGCCAGTACGCGCTTCTCATACCAATAACTTTGATATAAACTGCACGTGCTGGTCTCGCTGTCAGAAGAAATGCAATTAATTTAGCGAATTCTTTAGAATCGAGGCACTTAATTAATGGAAGATGTCAAACGTATTGACAAGGAGACGAGACATTCTTTGTAGGAATAATGGTAAGAGGATAATTATGATGCTGATGAAAAGATTCTGTTTAAAAAGCCAGTTAAGGAGACTTTATACATAGTCGATGTCTGTGCGAGTGAACGCGGACACTAAAGAAGTAGCATAACGTATTGCTCTTGTTTTGAGAGGGAGACAGAACGGTCTTATGAGTCTCATGAGAAAAGCGAGGACGTTTAAGGACTGCCTGGCAAAGAAACGATTCAAAGAGCAATTTATACACTTGGAAAGATTTGGCCAATGTTTCGCGAAGTGATGCACTCGAGGGCTGATGAGTACAAATTGAGATCGTATTGTAAAGTACAATGGAAGAAAACTTCAGACACTGCCGTTCTCTGCTCACTGTTTCTGCTTTTTGCTATTGCACGAACGCAATACGATACAAAGCTTTTCTATCTTGAAACATTTTGCCTTGATTCTCTGCCTCCTTGCTTCCTTTATTTTCTGGCTTCTCTCTCTCTCTCTCTCTCTTTCACTTTTCTCTCCATTCTATTCATGACTTTCGATCTCTCTCTTTGGAATTTTCCGAACGCGAAAATTTCTTTGCTCAATCCGCCTATACCTTCGCAGTTTTCCTCTTCGTTGCACTCGGAAAATCTCTGCACACTCCGAAGCACTTTCTTCTTGTTGGTATGCTCGTCTTCGTCCGCAAATTTCTGGAACACCAAGCTCTCCGCGAAACCTTCTCTCAAGATGACTGAGGAAAATCGTTGCCGCATTTAGAATTGATTGCCGACCGAAATAATACCGCGGAAAAATCTCTCGAGCACTCCAACGAATGATTCCTCGCTCCTCGCGTCTTCATCACTTCGTGTTACATTTTTATTATTTCATCCACTCACCCACGAGATCGCTTCTTTTTTATTATTCACTATATCGCATGGAGTTTCACCCACGTCGACTCTATCAGACGTTCATGTCGCGTTCATCATGTTTTTTAATTCCGAAATTCATTTTTGGAATGAGCCTGAGAATGCAAAAAAAAAATAGAAATAAAAAATGATTCGGTACTTTTTTTATTTTACTTATCCATTCGTGAGGTCCAGAAAAGGCAAAATGCAAATTAAGAAACAAAAAATTCAAAAAAATAGTGACCAATCGTTTTTTTTTCAATTCATTTCGTGGCATTGCGTCGATGCAAACTTCAGGCTCATTTTTTGGACAGTTTGCGAGCTGGGAACTCTCTACTTGAATTCAGAACTTGTATTTTTCTTTTTGCCAACAATAATACGAAAGCTGGTTCCTTTATTAAATCAAATGGTGCAGAGATCAATGCCGCAACAACGAATACATTTTTTCGTGGCAGACATATAATTTTTTGTGCAATCGCACAGCACAATCGCAACTTTGGGCTGAAGACTCGATGCGGAAACATGATCGTTAGTAATATTGCATCTGCATTAACCACGACAGGAATAACGAGTCTGCCATGAAAACAAAGCTGCCCGAATTCGACCCAAATTTTCATCGTTAAGGATGAACTTTTACAATTTGGTTTACGCAATTCCAGCAATTTTGACGTTGCAGGTGAAGAGAAAAAAAAAACACTGACGGCCACCATTTCCGAGGCTCAAAGAGTTACTATTTCGAAGCGTATCACGATATAGAGGAAGATCGACGGGAGGAATGTTTTCAAACGAGCCTGACTAGCCTGTCCGTCACTCCCGCTACTTTTGCAAAGCCATTCCTCGCTGCCCTGTACTCTCTTTGACTCGAGGTTGAATTCAGTCAATCCTTTCGTGTTTAACCCCACGAGAAAAGCAGAAAACTACCTCTGACACGTTCATTTCGGTGCAGCAAAATAGGAAAACGTACGTCAACACTTGAGATTTTCACGTCCTGTAATTTTCTTCTGTCTGCGTCATTCATTTCATACCAGTTGAACAAAGTTCTTTTCAACTCTTCTTCGAAATGAATTTGTCAACCGAACATACCAACAAGACGGAAAGTTGAATTTTTACTCGTAATAACGTGCCAGCTATTCTGCCCTGACGATTCCGAGGCGTATTTGGATTTCCTCTTTTCCCATCACATTTCTCGATTTTTCTGGGCTTCTCCAATTGAGCCGTCTACACATCTCTGCGAGTAACAACGAACAAGACTTTTCCGCAGCTGTTTCTATCTCTGTTACGAATAAAATGTAGAAATGCACACGCTGCGAATAAGAGATCAAGGGAATACCACGCTACGCCATGAAATTTTATATCCAGCAACGTACCGAGCACCTGAGTTATTACGTCTTTAACGGATAAGGCAGAAGAAGAACAACGCGAGACCGATATGCAAGAACCCAAGAGCGAGAGTACGGCCCGAAAATTCAAAAAAATTATTCACCCACTGGGGAACGAAAGACTGTTTTTCTTTTGCAGTTAGTACACGGAGTTGCATGTGGAATGTACGGGGAAAAATGGTAAAGTTAGCAGGTTTAATTATCGTGATTTGCGTGAATGAAAATTACGTTTCCGCGATACTCGCCCCGGAAATTTAATCTCGAAGGAGAAACTTTCGATGATTTCTTTAAAATAAAGTCCCAGCCGCGAAGATTGCTTTATCGTCTTATTCGTCCACAATGACGCAGATTCGCTCTTGCACTCGTGCGCGACCTTGCATCATGGATCTTTGGCTCATGGGGAAACTTCACGGGCGATGTTTTTCGTCGTTTTCCGCACTTGTTACCGACACTCGAGACGCCAAATATTAAAGAAAAAACAGCGCAAAACTCTACTACGCGTTCTGATTTACTCGAATATTGTGGCTTTGGAATTTTTCATTACTCCGAACTGTTCTCCCGAGAAAAAATTTTATTCACAAGTCGAAAAAATTCTTTTGTCTCAAATATCTTTCACTGCTTTTGACTGGTGCAAAATCAAAATTGAAGAATCCTCAGAAAACTCAATAATTTCAACGCATCATGACGCATGAAGAAATGATGGCCAGAAAAGTGGCGTCAGCAGTAAAAAAATAATACGTTATACACAAAGTCTCAGTCCGTAGTATGATTCGCCAAGTTCTGTGGAGTGGAGGGGGTGAATTAAGCAAGGCACGTTACAGAACGTTTTTGACGTGGGAATCGCGTAAAGGATGACGAAAGGCACTTAATGAAGACACAGACGAGAAAGAGTGACGGGAGTAAAGTGACCGCGAGAAAGAGAAGATTTGGTTTTTGCCCTCGTAATGTAAATGCGATGCTTGAATATAGGGAGAAAAAGAAAGGAGGTAGGAACAGAGATAAAATGAAGTGCACGATGCGCGAAGGTCTAATTACGAATAGAAAGAAACGTCTGTCGAACATCGAAGAGCGTTGCGCTTGCGGCTTTTAATCTCGACTAATTACAAAAAGCTTCATTTGACTGTTTGTAGTAAGTCCGTCGTTTCTTCCAGAGACAATTTTTTCTTCTACGATTCATTATCTCCTCGTAGATTCCAAAAGAAATGAAAAAAATACACGAAAAAATAGAAAAAAAACGCTTAATTTTGTTCTCGTCAAGTGGTACAAAAAGATTTTATGAAATTTGCGTAAAACGGGAGATTACAAAACTATGAAACACGAGTGCCTCAAGGCTGAAGAACCCTCGCGCTTGTAGCGCAGGAATTGCCTACAATCTTCATACTCCCCTGCATACTTGACACAAATCCAGCCAACATTTAATTAGCCCCACAATTGGAGTATTCGATTCTCGAGTCTCTCCAGTCTTACGCGGAAAACCACAGATTTCTCTCACAGTCGGACGTTGAAGCATCTCCAACAATTTAGTTGCGGTGCGTACAGATAAAATCTCCGTTTCATTGTGCCTAACAAAGTATAGTCAAAATGCTACGCCAGCGAGGATTTATGCGAATAGAGCGAGAAGATCGTAACGAAAAACAACAGAGCTCAATGGTTATTAATCAGCAACGTTTGTGCATATTTCACGAGTATCCCCAATGGTTTTTGTTGTTCCCCAGAGTCCAGTTGGCTCGAATCAAATTGACCGCTAACTGCAAGCAATAGGTGCACGACCGATGTGTGATTTCCGAAATCAACAAAAAGTTAAGGAACCTATATGATCCTGAAGTTTGCAACGTTGAAATTCAACGATAAATATTTGTTCATTTAATTTTTCATTGAATTTCGAAAATCTTGTCAATTATTCGTGTCGATTTGAGTTTTGTTGTCTAGATCAAATATTGAATAATAATCATGAGCTCAGATGAAGAAACAAGAAAATTTCGTTGCATTCCAATAATTGTTCAATAATTCATTAATATTTGGAGGATTTTGGGATTCGAAACGTCCAATAACATTTGATTTTCCTGTGGCTGCACTTTGGACGAGGAGCCTAGAATTTTGACGTATCTTATTATCCGGTGCATTATGCAGAGTCTCGCAGCTTGGGTTCCGAAATTTCAGTTCTCTTCAACGTGGGTGAGAAACTCGTTTTCTATAAATACATTTTAGCCTCTTGGAGTATCAGGACCGAAAGCTCTGCAGATTGAAACTCCAGGGAATAGCACTCATGTCTGGGATTTCCCATTGGAGCAAGAAGTTGCACGAGCGAGCGGCACAAGTTGCGGTTGAATGAAAGCGCCGAGAGTGTCAGGTGTTAGTCGACGATTATCGTTTTACTACTTAATTACGAGAGGGACTCAGGCCAGAACTCATGCTGGTGCATCCTGGACTGCTGCGTTCATTTTCTCCCAGTGGAATATGTCCAACTTTTCTTGTCACATAAGAGGGATTCTTGAACAAGGGGTAAACCCGTTCTACCTGCAGTACAAAAGGGACCGACTGCATTCGCCGTCGATTCCAAAAACACCCGGCACAGTCCATTATAATCATCTTCTCCTATTCATCCTCCTCGTGCGATTCGATAGTTCTGATCCATACTACGAGTTTGATTAATGGAGCACGTTTAATTGACGTGCAAACTCTAGCTCATCACTTTATGTCGAAAAACAGCATGTCTACGCTGCCAATGTGTCACCTGATGCTGCTAATGATCTTGCTCGATAATTCGAATCCAGGACTTGTATGATGCACCGCACTGGGACGATTGGTATGAAACTGGAGAAAAACTTGTGAACGGCCTAGCAAGATCGTGCGGAATCATCGGTCATGGTGTTTCTACTTGTTCAGCATACTTTTAACCCGTAGACACCACAGGTGCAAATTTCAACCCACGAAAATTTCAAGTGTAAGAAGTTATGGTAAGAGATCGCTCAGGATATTTTACCCCTAAAAAGTATGGTTTCCAGATTAATTTCGTGCATTCATCGAAGAAATACAAAGTGGTGAGTGCGTGACCCCAAAGGGAGTGTGCTGTCTACGGGTTGATGCGAAACAACGCGGTGAAGGTGATCTAATAGAAATAAGGGCTTTGTCATCGTTGGTCTCCTGGTGAATTTGCCTGAATCTTTTCAGCACACGTTGTTTAACGCACCCACAAATAGACAGTCAGCGAGAAACGGAGCAGGTCTTTGGCTTGAGAAGGCTGGAGGCAATTTTTCACCGAACCCTACGATCTCCCAACTGCTTTAATAAGGGGTGGCAAAACTGGCAACTTTCGTCGCGTACTCACTGGGCCAAGAATAAGTTTAAAACGATGTCGCAAATGTTTGGGTGTCGGTCGGTCTCGTTCGAAGTTCCGGAAGCTGCAGTAGCCCCTGGCAGAAAGACGGGCCGAAGGAAGGTAATATAAAGCCGCGCCTGAGGAATATTATGGAACTTGGCCAGGCGAAGCTCTTTCAACTCCTTCCCAAAGCTTTGTAACGACCCACCAGCTGGGCGCCAGAGATTGGCCCGGAAGTCCCGAACCGCGTATGCCACCCCGACCTCGTGAATCATACTGCAGTTACAAAACCAGTACAATTCGTTCTAATACGTGTGTTTTCTCAATCCGGTATCTCGAATTTCAATATTTTTCAGAAGTTTGAAAACGCGTGTACATACCAGCCAATCAATAAATTTCGCCTCTCAGCTTTTCTAAAACTCATTTTTCCTCGAGTCATCGAATCTTTTCAACTTTTGTTATCGCAGCCGATTAATTCGCACCGTTTACGCGTTCGGCTCCTTTCATTGCTTGCCACGATTGACTTTCTTGGATGCGGTGGTAAGAGACAAAGTGAGAAAGCTCCAGCAACGTGAATAGACTTTCTGCTCCTATTGCTCATACGAAAATCCACCCAAGATCGCAAACAATCCGCATTATCCAGATATAGCTGGGTCGGAAACTCTACAAGTTCGTTGATCTTCGACTCACACTTCCCTCCTTATTTTCATGTTCTCCTCTACCGTGAGCATTTCCGTGGCTTCGCAGCACACGCACAATGCAGCACCGACGTCGAGTTATACTCTAAAAGTTTGCCCGATCGTGAGTCACCAAACAACAAGAATAGAAGTGCAAGTACTCGAAAACTAGCGCCGAATAGAGGCGGCGATTCGTTTATACGTTATGCCGTATGCTGCAGTTGTATGAAAACTTGTTTATAACTGCGCAAAGTTACACTCCGTGCAACTAATTGACACCTGACGCTAAATTTATTCCGTTACGTTTGCTCAATTATGTACTCGGGCGAGCTGAGCGCTGCTCATTACTCGCTGGTATAATAACGCATTGAGAACTTGATCATATCGATGTTGCGTGACCGTATGCCATTCGACATTCACCTCAACTTTTCCAAAGTCTTCCCATCTCAACATTCTTGCTTTGCAATCGTTACCGTTGACTTACGAACGGATTTTCCACTTTAACCGATGATTGATGCCGCAAGAAGCCTGGTTACTCCGCATCTAAATATTTTAAGGGTTTGAGTCAGATTTTCATTTTAAAAACTGTCTCCGAACAAAAAATATCTGCAATATGAATCACGAAAATAAATGGCGAACATTTGAAGCAACGATCACGATGCAATCACTGAAATTTTTTCCGAAAACGGCTGACCAATCGACCTTAATGTACCGCAAATGGCTTTGGAATTGCATTCGATTTTTCCGTAATACTTAGACAAATCGCGCACCGAACACACAACAACTGACGATTCAAAAAATACATCACATCCTCGTGGCAATAATGACAGAAGATTCTGATCGTGGTAAATTTTAACAAACCGACACCTCGTATGACATGAGACCGTGAATGATCTTCGAATCGCATGACACAAAGCGATTTCGACTTTATTTTTGTTTGCCACATACATTAACCGTAAGCGTAGTTTAACGAGCTATCGACTTTGAATTCATATCTAACAGCAATAACATTAAGACCGATTACTTTGGACATCAACGTAAAACTAGCGGAGCTGTTGTTGAATGGGAGAAAGATCATGATAGTTTTAATGAAAGTGAAAATTGTCTCGCGAGCAGAATATTTCGCGAATCACTCGAATAAACGTCTGGACTCGGTTGACCTCTTAATCATAATTTTTTGCGAATAATTATTTTCTCGACGGGAATGAGCTGCGTGGGGACGTGGCATCCTGCAGAATCGACAACACAAACAACCTCAGATTTTTACTTGTCTCGTCGTGTCACTCACTGACTATGTAACTAGTTAGTCTGTTCATTGAATTGCTGCGGGGCATATAAAAGACGTCTGAGGATGATGACAAGTGTGACGGAAGTTGGTTGGGAGGTAAGAAGACAGCTTTTCTAATAGGGGTCGACGATAGGCTAATAATAGAATAAATCAATATACAGCAGCAGCCTCTGTATACGTACTCGAGGTAATTTACCTCACAACGGAAGTCCCAGGGAAAAAAGAAAGCCTGCTCGTTGTGTCGAAGGGAGTCGGAGAGTATATAGCGAATGAAAAGGGAGGGTGACGTCGTTTTATTGCGGAAGGCCCATGCTACGAGCTCCACTATTGAGCGATAGAAGTTGACTGAGTGAGATAGAACGCTAGACAATGCGAGGCTTCGCTTGGAAAGGCCCAGCCACATTGACGTTGAAATATTCAGTAGACTTATGCTCTTGCCAAGAGTCGTACCTTCTCCGAGCTTAACGAAATCTTCCAGCTCATATATGAGGAAACTCGATATATCCGTTTTATATCGATTTCCTCTCGCTTACCCCAAGAATAATTTATCCGAGTGTTTGCCAACGTTTTATAATCAATTAAATGCACGCATCTTCGTATATCTTTGTACTGATCAACGGTATTTTTATCTGCAGCTTCGTGTCGTAACGTTCGAGCCTCCAAATATTGTCAACGAGCAACAATCTTCCCTCGATCGAAAGTCATAATAATTCGAAACACGGCGACTCGTTTTTCATTTCGTTTCTCGAACGAGATATCGTGAAAAATATCGATTTATTCTCATATCCTCGCCGAACCTCGTCGAACTAGAAAAGTTTATAGCGGCCATGGAATTACTTGAAACTCACAGAAAAAAGACTTAATTATTATGTAAGTCTTTTGTACGAAATGTCAAGTGTCAAACGCAATGACGAATTACAGTCTTTAGGTATATCAGGAGAGGACATACCATAGTCGTTAGAAGGTCTTGAGGAATGTCCAGGCCAAGAAAAGAATAAATGATTGAATTCGATTGTTTCAAAGAAATAATGAGAATCGTTGTTAATCGTACGATGGAATTTTTCAAGCGAACAATTGATGATCGAGCAGGCGAAAAAATGGGTGCTCGTTGACTTAATTCAAGGGGATGAATAATTTTAGGTTTTGTTCGCAAAAGTCGCTCCGGATTGTCGCGAAGCTCGATATTTTAGTGAATATGAAAAATCTGGAGAATTTGTCAAGAGGCGAAAGGTGGACGGTGTGTCTTTCTGAAAGATTTCATCACGCTAGTTTCTGGCGGTGTTGCTGTTGACACGTGACGTTATTCGTCATAGCGACAATACTTGGTGCAATTTCCAGTTTCATGGTGTGCGAAGGTTTAGAGTAAAAGCAAAGGGTGGGTGGGGGCGGGGGGGGGAGGTATACATGTGGGATGGGAGGAAGGGAGAGAGAAGTCACCGGCGAGAAAAGCCGGGGTGCTCGACGACGGCGACAACGACGACGTCGACGTTCCTAATCCTCGGGAAACGAGAGCATTGCAACGTTGACACTGAACCGATGCGACCATAAGCTGAAGCCAGAAGCGTTCCAGGGAGGAGACCGCCCTGGCGCAAATTACAGCTGAGAGACATCAACCTGGTAGGAAAAATAATCGACGAGCTATTTTTCGGGAGCAGGAGAGCTGGCCAAGTCTTTAATTTCGGTCACGGAATTTAATGTTTTGAAAAAAATGTTCGTAAAAGAGGGTGAACCTTTTTATTCCACGGGGACTCGGAAAAAGCAGAGGCACAGGCTGCAGGGGTCTGCCAGCTCGATCATTGTCGTTGTTTTTCTCGGTCACGTTCGCGACCTTATAGCATTCGTTTCTCGAGGGTTAATTTCGCCAAAGTTTCCTTCTCGTGTACGCAATGAAATATACACTAAAGAAGAAGAAAGAAAGGCTGATGTATATTTGTATAAAAAGTATAATGAATCGAGAAGGTAGTAAAACAAAGCTGGAGGACGAATGGTTGAGAAGCGAAAGTCAAAAGGGATGGAAAACGAGGAGGAAAGCTT
Source organism: Campopleginae sp. 14b (assembly GCA_030522525.1). Lineage (NCBI taxonomy): Eukaryota > Metazoa > Arthropoda > Insecta > Hymenoptera > Ichneumonidae > Campopleginae sp. 14b. The sequence goes on from JAPYYS010000105.1 coordinate 64,427, forward strand.
GTGCGAATTTATCTCGATGAATTTCGGTGAGTGCACATACTCTAGTTGACGAGAATTTGGAGCGGTAAAGGCCAGCCAAGCGCTGACGCACTGGCTATTTATTTTAACCCGGTTTTATCCGGGACAAGCAAAGAAATTCACTGGTTCCTATCGGTGTCCCCCGAGCAAGCAGTCCACAAAACTCTTCGTACTTCTTCACCCCATTATTTCACCCCTTACCACGTACTCGAGTTTTCCGGTCACGAAGTGTCGTACGTTCGATTCAACACTTTCGCACGAAGCATCGAGAACAAAATTAAATGCCGCCCACCGTTTAAACTCGGTATGGCCATTATTAGAATTCTACTTCCCCTCAGCGCGCTCTTTCTCCTTCCGCACTGTGATACCTTTTGGAAAAACGACATAAAACCGCACGAGCTGGATATTGAAGCGACATCATAAATCCTGATGAAAAGACACAAATACAAAGAGTCGAAGTGGAAAAAAATGAAAAGGCGCTAGAGAAAACATCGCACAGTCAAATACCATCCCACTGTATTTATAAGATTTTGGAAAAAGGCTTAAAAAAAAATGGAAAAAATGCTAGAGGCCAGAAGCCTTCGGGATTGCATAGCGCGAGATAATCTCCATAATCTACAACCAAAACATCCTACAGTGGAATAGCAGCCTCTTCGAATGGCCTGATCAAAGGTCGTTAAATCCGATGCCCATTTGGCTTGATACAATAAATCGAGAAACGAGGCTATCCACGGCTAGGTTTTCGGTCGCCTGGCTCGATTCTCTATTTGCCCTAATCCAATTTGAAAGACCAGAACTGTGCGATCGTATGATCGTCTGCAATATCGGAAATAATATATTCGTCATGACGACCATTTGCAATGCACGATCGGTTCGTGCGTTATTAGATTCTGTGAAGTACGATCCGGTCTTTTTATGAGGTCGAAATAGTTATTGAGGTCCGGGAACGCTTTACGATGGTCGCGGCTGCGACCAGAAACAAAGTCGATGCCCGGCGATGTGGGAACTCACCGAAATCCATTTCAGACTTTTTTTTTTTCCATTGAAATGAATCGTTTTGATTCTCTTGAGCATAAACGTATATTGAGAAAATGAGGAACATGCCCGAGGGTCGCGGCTTTGACTGCCAAGTTTTTTACTTGGCTCGGCCTGGTCGAAGATGACCGGCATATTTTTCAATTACGTCTCACTCAGTGTCGGGTTTGATTGATCAACTCGTTTCTCGAAAAAAAGAAAAATGTTTCTCCCGTCGCTTCCGTATATTTGAATTTCTTACGCTCTATTTATTGCTCCATTCCAATCGTTGGTCGCAACAAAAAAAAATGACTTTTCAATCGATCAGTTTGCATTGATGCGAAAGTTGTTACAATGGCAAACTGTTTTTTTGCCCACTTTTCCATCGGGAACGTTCATACTGCTGGGATAACAAAAATTGTGCATTTGGCCTGAATCAAAGGGAAAAGCGAGAATAAAAATTGCGTCGATCTCCATCGGACCTTTGTCTCAATCATAAGAATAGCAAATAAGAGCTCCGAGAAGGTTAAAACAGGGTAAAGCGTGGCGGAGCGAAAACTGGAGTCAAATAGAATATCGAAAGGTACGGAATACCGACGATATAAAAGAAAGAAGAAAAAAAAACAAAAAAGAGCGAAGTAAAAGGAGAATGAGGACAGTGAAGACATAAATCAATTGGACAACGTCTGAGATAGTGAGAACTATTGTAACTTCAACTATTTTTTATCTTTTGGCGCGGGTGACTAAATCTCCTTGGAAAGCCTTAATGGGCATGAGAAGCTTAAGGAAAGATAAATGATATGAGGAAACGCGTTTCTGGGAATGAGGAATCAGCGTGAGACGATTCGACTACGATCTTTGGAGAAGATATTTTATTCCCTGAGTCTAGGCCTCGACGGACTAACAGCGAATCTGACAAAACTTTTCGCCACCAAATAGATTGTTCGTTCGCATTATTGTAATTTGTAAAAAGAAATTGTGACGAAAAATCCGAAGACCACGCGAACAAGCCGCGCTTCGTACGTCTTGAAGTCAAGAGACGAGAGTAAACCAAAGATTCTCGTGAACCACAAGATTTGCTAGTAATCGGCGAGTATTCGATCGTCAACGACTTGAACAACGTTGAAATCTCGATTAAGGTTGATAATATCGTTTATGGGTGATCGCACCGTGATCTGGTTGCGTTTTTAATTAGACTATAGCCCAGAATCGATCGAAGATGACATTTAATTTCGCCCTGGGCTGGAATTAGCCTAAATGTTGAGTTTGTGGATGCAGGGGCAGGCGATTAGGAACGCTGAGAGAGGTTTAATAGCTCTTTATTATATCGTAAATGAATAATCTGGGTTGATCGACTCTGTGCGTTTCTGATTGAGGCAGCTATTGAGAAAAAAGTAGGAGCAGATATGATTTTTACGTGTTGGGGCCGCGCAGCAGGTATTTACGAAATTGTAAGAAACGTTGCTTCATCCACGAGATGCAATACTGGTGCATGCTTCGTGAGTAACTCTTTCACTTTTACTTTCCATCCATCCCTTGCCCTCGTTTTTTTTTCGTGCTTTCTCCTGCTCTCCCTTATTCTTTCTTATCCCCATTCCGCTGGATCGTGTCTCGGGTGAGTGCCTTTTGACGTGCATCAAAAAGTGAAGCAGCTTTGAAAAATCGGTGGGGAAAAGCTCGCTTTATATAGCCAGACTATAAAGAGAGTCAGTGTGTGTGCGTGTAAATATGTGAAAATGGATGGTATATGTAGGGAGAAGTGCGAAGCCACGATGTACTGGCCTCATACATAGGTCGATCGATCGTTCTCATGTGCCCCACTATAGACTTCCTGCCGCACGTGGCACGCGAATGCTTTCAAGCAGCTTCGATCCCCCCCTCCTCTCTCTCTCTTTGCCTCGCACCCACACACACATTGTCTGTCTCTTGCTCACAGTCGTTCAGAAGTCTCTCCGCTCTTTTATGCCGAAAAGCAGCGTATCAGGAGTCGCCCCTCACGTTTGTGAACCACCTCGTGCATCCCCAACCCTTCTCCACATTCTTGTACACACGTAGCATGGCGCGATTTTAATTTCGCCCACGGCACGAACTAACCCAAATAGCCAGATGCCACCGTGACCTTATGAGCCTCCTCAATCTGCTGGTGTCTCGCAACGCTTGCGAGCTCACGCTATTCGATAGGAAAACCTCAATCCCACCACCCCGACCGTCCGCCCTACGTCGCCTTCTTTCCGCTCCTCGTTTATGAGTTCTCCGCCCAATTTGGCCTTGTTTTTCACTCACCTTCCAATACACGAGAGGCCTCTACATTTTTTCACTCCCTCCAACCGGCAGAGAGCACACTCCAATGAAATTCTAACGAGACATCCGTTCATTGATCTTCTCAAAAAAAACGGCAAACAGAGTCGAAAACGGAACTCGATCAATTAACAACTTTCTACCCTCCTTTTTCTAATTATTTTGGGAAATATTGATCCTCCATCGTTCGTGCATTCTTCCCCCGCAACATGAGCCATGAAGCGACTCTTTCAATTATGCACATTTTTATGTTTTTTAATCGTTCGTTCGTGAAAAATATAAAAATGAATATTTAGAGTTTTTTCTTTGAGTGCAAAATTCTGGTGAACATGCAGAACATTTGCAATAAGCCATGCATACGGACCCACTTTAACCGATCTCACGAATTTCATTTCCCTGTTACGAGAGCAACGTGGATCGGCGCATACCCATTTAGCAGGTTGATGTTCCGAGCTACATCCTGATTCGCATATGCGAGGAAAAATAGCGAACGAATCTAGTGCAATAAAGGTGAGTGTGTTCCTGGACGAAGTTGAGAGCACTTTCACGTACCCCGGGGGTTATGCAATATGTTTACGAGCACCAGGTGATGCAATCGCCTTATTCGTACATGGTGATTTAACGGAAAAAAAAAAAAAAAATTGAAAAAGTACACGCGCTAGTAAGGCGAAATGAGAAAATTCTAATTCCGAAAAATACGAACCATATTTTTTTTTTCATGAAAATTTATTTGCATTTTTTCAACTTTCATATTTTTATTACTCGGAGTATAATTTTTTGTGTTCAGATTAAAATCCTCACTATGCCTGCAACTATCGGTCTCTCCATATTATTATTCTTTCACCATTCGGTAAGCCCTTCCTTGTAATTAATAAAAGAACAAAAAAGTTGTATATGTATAGCAAATGGGTATGTGGGTGAGAGCGCAATTGAGAGCACAGTTGTATGGCCACGCAGCTAACGTACACACCAGGAGTGATCGTTCTGTCGAGTAACCCCGAAGAGATGGGCAATCATAGTTTCCGGGACTTTCTTGCTCCCGGAGAAGAGCCGCTTAATAATTGGAATAGTTTGCCTCCGAGAGGTTCGAGAGGAGGAGAATCGACGGCAAGAGAGGATAAAGCGTCGTCTACAGTTTGGCTGGAAGCGGCCCCGTTACCTACCAAGATCAAGAAGAGGTAGGAGGATTGTACTCGAAGAACGACGAGAGAGTAAGATCATGGAATTTAAGCGCTTCAGGCAGCGAACAAACGATGACAGAGACAGAACGAAAGAGAGAAAGATAAAGTAGAGAGCCTTTTCGCGGAGCTAGCAGAGCTTCGACGAAATATTGGGAAGAAAAATGATGAGATGAGATGCGACGAGATAAAAGTACGAGAGTTGTGCAAAAAAAAAAGTCGACGGAATGACAAGGAAGCTGAAAACTAAAAACCATTTGTTCGTGACAAATATCCTTTTCCTGCAAAACTTTCAAGATTTTTACCGACAATAAATATCATCATTGCCCTAAGCCCAGTATCTCTGGAAGTTGACAGCATGGCTTTTCACCGATTGAACTACTTCCCAACAATTTTCGTTCTCGTGTGAGGATTTTATTCCAAGCGCATTGTCGCATTATTTGCGAGTTCAACGAAAACCAGGAGTTGTCGCCCAAACCGAGTGACCAAGATTTATCGACACTGATCTGCCCAGAAAGTCGAATTTTCGACGCGAAAACTTGAGCCAAGAGTGGCTTCAGAAACTATTCCAAAGAAACAACAGAGTTTTTAAAAAAAAAAATGGTCAAAGGTGAACCGCCAAATCCAATTGGAGGAACACAGAAGAAGAAACGACGTTAGGAAAGATCAAGAGAAAGATCAACAAAAACATAGCAAGACAAGCATGTCCCAAAGGGCAAAGATGTACAAAATGTAAGAATTGGCATCGATATTCGCACGTGGCCTTACGATCGGATATACTCTTGGGTCACCAAACATCGTGAGGCTAATAAAGAGTGGAGGCTCAAGTTGGCCATTCCCTCGGGTGACGTGTACAGAGCTTTCGTTGGATCGCTTCGAATCCCAGCACCAACCAGAGAGTCACCAGAAATACTCCAACTGCGATCACATTCAACCACCTGATCCAGCTTATATCTTTCTGGCACGACGAAGTCACTCGCTTCCTTTTTCGTGCTCGAAACTCTTCATACGATCTATCGATGCTGCACCAATGCAATATTTCAAGGAAAAAAAAGCCACGTCATTTTGCGAGAACCAGAAATTATGGAAACGGATCGGAGAACTAAATCGACGATCGTATAATTTTCTCTCGACGATCTTTTTCGACAACTGTGCGAAACTGCTACCCTTCGTAATTATGAACTCAATGTGCATACAGTAGCGAAAATGAAACGTCATCCTGGCATAATAGGCACTTAAGGAAGTTCGTATTGATTCAATCGTATATTACGATTGAAACGTTCCGAACGGCTGAGACTTTTTAATGAGGGAATAAGACGCACGAATAAAATTATTTTTCCAGGGAGAATGAAAAGTTGATGAATCGACGAAATGTCTCGATAGGGGATCATCAGAATTCTATAAACTAGAGCCAACCTCGTTAAGGATTTTACTGACGGCCAATGAACCAACGGATCGGAAATACGACTTGGATTTTTTGTTCCACATCCTGCTGTTTCCATTTTGAACATTATTTTTTGATCCCTCCTCAGGGCTAAACTTTATTCCTTCGAATAAATCGTAGAAATTGAGATTTAATGGTTCTTGAGTTCGAGGCGAGGGAACTCGTTTTGGGATTACGGATTTGTTTAAGTTGGCGGCTCCGATTGGAAAATGGATTGTTCCGGCAACCGGTCAGCGTTCGATTCCACCTCATTTGTTGGTTTTGGAGGAATGACGATAAGTTTGACACTTCATTATTTACATTTCAGCTCTGATCAGGAACCCTCTTCAGGAATTCCATTCTCTTATATCAGCAAAGTGTAAATTTTATTGTTCAATGTCCATTGATCAAAATTTCCAATTTATGTAACGAGTTGTTTTCATTGAACCTTGATTATAAGAAAACTCTGCATGACTCTGAAGTTTGCGATCTCAAGATTCAACGAAAAATGCATTTTCCATCAACTATTTATTGAATTTTTCTAATTATCGCCATTCCTCTTGTCGATTTATAGTTTTTGGGTCGCACGAGATGATCGTTTCATTGTCCAGACCAAATGTTGCTAAATAATGACGAGCTCTGCCCAAGAAGATACAGATTTTTCTCGCATTCCAAAGCTACAAACTTGAAAATGATAAATTTTTCAACTAACAATTGCCACTGAATCAAAAAATTTTGTTTCCTATTGTTGTAGATGGAGGAGGGCCTTCAGCACAATATAAAGCATTCAGGCACGATCGTTATCTGGATATAAAGTTTGCTGTGAAGTTCGAAAATGGTAAACAACGATGATAACAATAGAAAGAAGACACGCAATCATCGATGAAAAGTCCATCAGTCCTTAATACGTTAAAATACAAGGGAAATGAGATTTCCATATCTTTCTGGATTATCGGAAGAGCATCCAGGGGATGATGAAGGCGTGAATATATTGTCAGAATTGGTAGGTAGGAATTGGGATGGTGGGAGGATAGAATGATGTAGACTAGTTCGAAGGAGCGGTGGTCCGAGTATCGCGAGGAATGGCGGCCAAATCTCCCAATCTGACCGAATATACTGCAAAGGATTCGTAAGCGAAAAACTGTTATAGGGTCCCGGCAAGCACGACGATATCGACGAGCGAGAAAGCATTTCCGGTTCATCGAATCTATAAATATACACAAGGTAAGATATGAGTGTGAAAAATAAATGAGGTACCTAGTTTTCGACCTTCCGAAGGTCGAGGCTTGCTATACGATTGGACGTTTCCGTACTTTCATTCAATATTCGAATACATTATCCCCTAATAAACAGAAGCATTCTTTAGACATCACGAACGAATGCAAGGAAGTGGGCGGAAAAACAGCTTTTGTATACAATTTTGATATCTAAGCCCAATGAATCATTAATGAGGCTGGCTCCAGGAATTCTATGATTATTCCTTCGCTACTTTTCAATATTGATTACCCTATTCGTTACGTCACTCGGCACTGAGTCCCGGAACTAAGATCATTTGTAGAGAGAATTTATTTTTTTCTCCACGAATCTTCGTGTGGATTCCCATGAATTTGAAGCTCCGTGACTCCCTCCCTGAACGTTGGAAGATCCGGCGTATCATCCATGATTTGGAAGTTAATCGTGTGAGAAAGATAAGAAGTAGGTCACATCGAAGAACTAGCACCAGCCAGTGAATTCGATATACTTTTAAAATTTCGTTACTATGAAGTTGCTTAATATTCTTCAGAATTGTTCAACGTTTTGAGATAAACCTTTGATCTTTTTATTCCTGTCGACTTGTTCGTCTTTTATTCAGAGCCTGGCAGAAGATCGTCGGCAATCTACGCCGTAGAGATTTTATCAAGGAGGTTGCAATTATTTAGGTCCTTGATATTTTTTCCTTGTCATTTCCTCGTCGGGACATAAAATATAGATGGCGGTTGGACGCTGCGTGAATTATGCATGTGGGAGAATGAAATATTAAGATATAGAAAATAAGGAAAAAAAAAACATTTGTATACCGAATGGAATGAGCAGACCGACAGGTCGAGCGCGTGGCTGAGGGAAATTCAAGCTCCCATGAATTTCTCTACAGATGAGAGACAGAGAGTATCATTCTTGGGATGTCCGCAATGGCTGCAGAGTGTCGATAGCGGTGCCATTTCCATTCTCTATTTTGCACACCCTCACCACCCCACCCACGCATTATACTAGAGACTGAATCGTTTCGGATGTCGAGCGACACACACGAGCCAACCGAATGCTGTGTGTATGTAACGAGTCGCAGAAGTTACATGCATATGCAAACTGCGAAAACAGTCACACGGCAAAGCGGGTTGTAGAAATTGCGTTTGGATTATGAACGAGTCAGAGGTCTGGCTCACGTGCATTCATATTTCCGGAACTACTCAGTAGGGCCAAGGTGTCGATGCTAATCAAATGCTTTGTACATGCTACGAACCACCCGATCTGCCAGCTGCCAAGCTTTACCCTGTATACATATGCATATGCCCGGACAAAGTCCCGCAACGTGACGGCAGCTCGTTATTCAGCGTAAATTTCAGATTTTTTCGAAGATCTGATGAATTCGATATGATCGCCTCAAAATTACGATTGTTTTTTGGATTCCTCGAGGCTTTGGGCACAGCGTCAAGTGATATGATGGATCAGCAAACATTTTTTCCGCTCAATATGTCACAAACGTGAATGCAGCTCGTTATTGAGTGTCAATTTAGAATTTTTTTCAAACATCTAACGAATTCGATATGATTGCCTTGAAATTACAACTTTTTTTGATTCCTCGAGTGTGCAGAGACAACAGCGTCAAATGATGTAATGAGGTAGCAAAGATTTTTTCGCTGAATTTTCTCGGCGGATCGATCGTCAGGCATTTTTTTCGTTACCCATGACGCGATGGCGCGTCAAAAAAGTTAAAAAGGCGCGAACAACGCTTTGAATCTCAATAATATTTTCTCTCGTTCTCCTGCGTCTGTTCCTGCCTTTCAGCCACTTGCTCTCTTAGCCTTCCTTAACGAGAAGCGCAAGAGTAAGAAACTATTAAGTTGCTCAACGTAGAATGAGGGTGAAAAGAAATTACGAAGGGCGGTCCTTACGCCAGCAGCGAAATTATCCATCACGAGTCTCTAAAAACGTCGCGACGAAAAATAAAAGTAAGTAGAAAAATGAGACGATAAGAAGGAGCTGTGAAAATTGAGTAACAAGAGAACATCTCGTTGGACAGGGCTCGCAGAAGAAATCGACGTAAAATCGATGCCGCAGTCGTCGAGGGAAATGCTGCATCATCCATCAGACTTTTTGCACCACCAGCATCCGACTCTGCCATCTACATGCTCGGTTATAAAATTAGACAAGCGAGAATATTCGAAAAAAAACCTGAACATGGAATGAACGCCAACGCAGACTCCCGTTAATCTCGTTCAACGTAACAAAACCATCAAGTACTGTGGGCCTGACCTCATTCAAATACTTGCTACACTCCGCTGTCCACAAAACACAGGCCAACCTTTAAAAACTCTTGATAAGAACCGCACAGGAGAAAATCCAATCCCCGGTTAACTTCACGAACTCTAGTAAAAAAAAAAAAAAAAAAAAAAACAGCAAAAAATTCGCACCGATACGGTTCGAGCATAACTTTTACTCTAATGAATACTTGGCAAGAATTTTCGAAAAGATTCGAAAAAAATATCGTAGGATACATTTGAAAAAAAATTTGGTAAAATTTTTTCGAGTCTTTTTGATTCATTTTTTGAGTTTGTGTAAAAATAGTGGTTGGCTTGGAATTCGATTATTCATTTATTTGTGTAATTAACGAGTATTTAAATTTCTGACTAAAAATCAGTTTCCTTGAGTCAAATTTGTTGAAATTCGCGAGAGTCTTTCGGTGTTAAATCGAAAAGTGAAATATTATGGGAATCAAGAAGATTGAGGGTCGGCGAAATGTCAAGTGCGGTGGCATCGCCCATATATTAAATTATCTGAGCAAAGATCTGGTCTCCAAAGAAGTTTCGGAGCGTTAGTGTGGGTACAGTGATTCAATGTAGTGAGCCGGTGCCAACGGGGAAGCACAATTTGCGAAGGCGAAGGGTGAGCCACGGAAAAACGAGACCATGCTCTTGGCATTAATACATGCTGAATGTATAACCGCCGAAAGCCAGTTTCGCCGTCTGGCGAATATTGGCTTTTGCTACTAGCACTAAGACCCAGGAGTAATACACAGTATTGAGAAAGTTGGATACAAGATTCATCGTATGCAGTTTGATGCAAATCTGAAGAGAAAAGTCTGCCGATAATTTTCACTCGAATGCAGTGCCAAATCAATATACGAATTAATCAAACATTCGCAATTTATTTGAGGTGCTGGTTCACCGAGAAACTCCACCTAACCATTCATTTTTTTTGGGCGTTACTTACGATTTTTTTGCTCAAGTAAGGTCCAAGTTATTCAACCAAACTCGCCAAGGACTCGATCTTGTGCTCCTGTTTCGATTCGCATGCACAAATGAAGAAAAAGGAACTAAACGAAAGCACGTTGAAGTTTGTAACGTAGGAATGCAACGAAATTTTGTTTTTCCTTGGACCTTGTTCTTGTCCTTGCAATATTTAGCGAGGACAATGAAACGATTTTTTTTAGGCTCCAAAGACAAAATCGGTACGAAAATTGCGACGGTTTTTTGAACTCAATAAATAATTAACGGAAAAACGTTTTTTTTTTCGTTGGACCCCAACGTTGCGAACTTTAGTGTCTTCAAACGGAGCGGAGAGTTCGAAGAGCTCGAATAAATTTATGCGGACGTGATCAAAATCGAAAACGAGGTGTAACAAACTCGAGGAAATAAACCGTTGAAAAGATATCTTTGGTAGTGAATAGTTAGGCTTATCGGATATGAGCATCAGTTGGCGGTTGGGCTATTTTACGATACCAGTAAAAATGCTCATTTCTCGATAAGCTTTCTGGGGTGGAAAGTTTGCCTGCTTAGCTCTGAGGTGGGACAACCGGGGGATTTAACGATACGATGCCTTCGGTATTAAATAAAGATGAATGAAGGAATGAGCAACGAAGCAACGAACGTGTCTTATTTATCTTTGATTTTACGTTGTCCTCGATATTCCAGATCGAAGCCTGTAAAAGCGTCATTTACTTTTCTACTGCTCGAAAAATATCTCAGCCTGGACATGACCTTAGGAGGTTTTGCAATTCCAATGGACTAATTCCTTCATTTATGACGTGAATAAAAAAATTTCAAAATTGCAAAAAAAAAAAAAAATCGGTTGAACTGTCGAAACTCGAAATTGATTAATGAGGTGAGGAAATACCACATGCCCATCGTTCATCTAATTTGTCTGCTGTCGGTGAATGGCGTCAATTGGTTCGATTGAAATGACAAGTCGAGTTGATATGATGAATAGAAAGGTCGTGACGAGGTATACACAATAGTCTTATCAAATGAGATACCGCGATGTGATTAGAGTCCGATTTAATAAGGCCTGAAAGACAATTAAGCAAGATCGCAGTTGTGGTAAGTTGAAGCCTTTTGTGGGGACGTCAGTTTTGTTCGTCTTGTTGGTGATTGACTGGAAGGAAGGAAGGAGGAACGAGGTCATTTGGTCTTTCTTGTTGAGCCAATGAAAACACGTCGACTGGGTACCTGTGATTCCGACACCAACTGGGCTGCTGATAGGAGAGCTATGCCCGTTACGATCGAAAATTCCCGTGGAAACCTCCCTCGTGCCTTGTTCGTTCCTCCTCTATAGTTACTCCCAACCACACTGATAACAATGTCTTGCCACGACTTGGTATTGAATTTCTACTTGCTCGGAGAACAATGAAGCCAGTTGAAGCGGCAACGCAACCTCCTTCGTCGTTGCTCAATTTCAATATTCCCGCAACCTCTTCGAAAGTGCGTCGTTGTATATACATCACAACCAGCCACGTCAACCAACATATATTCCTATCATCACTCGCCTCTTCGTGTCTCTCTATGTAGGGACACGAGGCAACTGTAGAACCAATGATTCCAATGGATTTCTCCGCGGTTTTCCTACAGCAATCTTCCAATGTACGAGCCGACAACTATTTCAATAGCAAAATAATCCAATCAACTACGATCCCCCTACGATCACCAACTTTTCATCCTCCTTTCCACGCAGAGCCGTAAATTTTCGTCGCGGAGTCTCGTCACTGCGATGAATATGGTGCACAAAAGAGATCAACGAATAAAATTACAAGAGGATTTCCCAAAAGTGTGATTTTTCGCGGGGCCACCGAAATCTCAAGGTAAAGGAGAAATTTTCGAAAAAAAAGGAGCTCGAAAACCGTTTGGTGGTTCTGAATTCTCATCGAGGAAGGAAATGGATAAACAATGAACGTACGATGGTCGAGGATGGGACGATGCTGGAGTTTGGGATCGTTGGGATATAACGAAATTCTGTCTTTTACCAGATCTCACAATTCTTCAATATTTAATCAAAATAATGAAACGATATTTTTTTAAGATCCGAACACGAGGTCGATACGAAGATTGTGATGGTTTTTTGAAATTCAACAAAGAATTAATAGAAAAACGTATTTTTCGTTGCGAAGCTCAACGTTGCGTACTTTAGTCTCGTGAGGATGGGAAGGTCGTTGAACTCTCATCGCTCGTATATGGGGAATTCATGGTTAATGGAATGATGAGCTGGCTTGGTCTTTGAGTGGGATAATGCAGCCGGACATGCTGTTCTGGGCTGTTGCACTTTGTACTTTCGCTTTTTGCCCCGGCCCGAAGTTGCGGAGGGACAAAAGACTTTTTCCAAAAGTGTGGCCGAGCTCCAGTTTAACCTCAGCATCGTGTCGTTGGCTCGTTCTTCGGTTTTTTTTTTTCTAGTGAATGTGAGCGAGTGAATGTTCACTCTTTCTCATTATATTTGGTTTCTTTGCGTCGTCCTAGGCCAGTCCTGATGTCCAGTTTAAACGAGAAAGAGGGAGGCGCCTCAAGAGCTGCACACAAGGTCCCTTTATTCGCTAGTTTCCTCTTATCTCGCCGGAAACGTAGCGAAATTTTGTATAATCTCTCGCTTTATGGCGAGTCCCTGCAAGTACTTGATATAATTACTCGAGAGCGGAGCGCAATGCGCAGGTAGAGAAAACTGAAGGATCGTATCCTCGCCAAGAGACCAAAGAAGCAAAGGCAGAATGTCAGAAAAATGGGAGGCGAAAAAAAGTGTGCAAACACAGACGATGCATACATCCCCATACACCTCTGCTGTACTTGAGCAGCTCCATCATCGTAGCAACTTTAACACACACACACGCATTAAACAATTTTCACTTTTTTTCACTTTTACCTACTCCCCCCCTCCCCTCTCTTTCTCGTATGTACAGCATGAAAGCACCCTCGTCTCTGGATGGATGAAGCGAGGCTATATAAAAGCTTGAAACACTAAAAGCCTGAGAGCATCGGATCAGAACCATGCGAATTACCCATGTACGCAGTATGTGCAGCAAGACGTGAGTGTACAAATGAAAATGACGAGTAGTAATCCATACTAATGACTAATTTCGTCGGCACGACTTGAAAGTTTTTGCTTCGTCAGCGATAATAAGAAAAATGATCGGACTCGATCGCATCGACGTCAAACATTTCTAAAAGCCTTTGTTTTATTGCCCAACGATTTTGGCTCTCGGACCGAACCGATCGAATGCTCTGCGACATCGAAAAAGTGAATTTCGAATTGGCATCGTTGTATACGTCGTCATACGAAAAAGCCTGATAATGAGTTTCTATAGCCCACACAAAAACCCTGCACTTGCCTCCTGCACATTCCTGCATTTACCGAATAATTGCATCAGTACGTAAACGGACACTTTACAAGAGAAATTCTAGCAACCTCTAGTCCTCGTACCCTTGGACGTTAGTGTTCCAGTGTTCTGCCACGTGTACTGCAGTCACGCTCCGTTTGTCTAGACTTAATTTAGTGCCGGATCGTGGCAGGCCATCGAGCCGTAACACTCGCTAGCTCGACACTGATGTATAGTTTTCGCGCTCTTGCCCGCGATCCTTAGCACCGATATAATGCGACGTGTGTAATCGGTATGTACCAAATCTTGTTGGCCATACACACAGGATGCTGAGCAAAACGATAAATCCAGAAAATCCGAGAAAAAATTGTCTCCAAACATTCATCAACGAAATTACTCAAATCTCTAGGAATTATTCAATTCGAAACTTCTGTGGATTTAATCGCTTCGGTCCAAACAATTCAAAATTCTGATTTAAATCTCAAAAAACTCAATTACCGATCCCAAAAATGATTTCATAGAAATTACAGACCAAAGCGAAGGATCTCTGAGCAACAAAAACTCAAACTCGCAATGCCTGCGAAATAAATAAAAGGAAAAAAATCACCTGAACAAATTTTCACTGATATTGAAAAATTAACGACGTTGAAGTTCGCAACGTTGAGCTCCAACGAAAAATACGATTTTCTATTCATTTTTCATTCAATTTTCAAAATCATTACAATTTCCTATCGATTTTGTCTTTAAATCTGAAAAAAAAAATGGATTTATTGTTCTGAGTAAATATTGAATAAGAATCGTGAGATCTGGTCAAGAAAAAAACACAATGTCGTTGCATTCCAACGATGCAAACTTGAGCATCGTAAAAATGATAGGAAAAGCGAACTCGAGCAAAGGACTTCTAGGCTCGTCGTCACTGAACGACGACGTTCTCCCGCGTGTGGGAAAGATTCGTCTAACATGTGAAGATAAAAATAAAGGGAATTGATAAAAATTGTAAATTCCGTTACGAGTTGAATGTTCCGAGGGTGGAAAGAGCTTTGCGACAGACTCTACGTATTTTCGCCTGTTCACTGAGAAGCTGAGAGGACGAGTATAGATCGATAAGAGAGGCAAAAGCGATGGAAGAGAAAAGTACAAGGTATTAGTCGAATGTTGGTGTCGATAACGAGGACGACGGACCCTACAAGCTTTTATCCTCATAAAACGATGCAGGATATTGAGGGATCGACAGAATAAAAAAATCGGAGCCCACGAGGATATGTATGTAATATGCACACCCTTGAACCGAGTCTCAGGATATTCAGATTATCGTTATATTTCCCAGGGTAGTAAGAGCTTGCCGATTTTTTTTATATCGTTACAGCCCTCCTCGGAGCGGAACATCCCTAAGGTCATTCAGGCCTTATCGCATATCGTGTTTCACACTCTTTTTGCGTTCAAGCATCATCGCTCATCTCTTTTCGCCTATCCATAACTTGCTCCAAGAAAAATTAGTCAGGGGAGAGATTAATTATTCGAATAAATATCGAACGTCAGTTACTCGCTTCGAAATCATTTCCTGGGCCGGATTTTTGTGATCTTGTAGAGTTTCTGTGTCGCCGTCATACCCTGGGCCTCAAGTCTTTCCTCCACATTTTTTTCCGTCAAGTACACAGTCCAAATATACTCCGTAATTTATTTCTCTCGTATTTTCATTTTTTTTTTTTCTTTTGTTTTCGATTATTTTTCATCTCGTTCATGAGCTACGAGGATTCATGAGCCGGAAATATAACGATAACGAGACGCCGTTGAGTTTTCGCCTTTAACGTTCTTTCGACCAGTGAAACATGTGGAAACAGTCAAAACAGATGTGCGACTGGTCGTTTTTCAGGTTTTCCAGGTGCGGGGCAGGGCTGCGGATAGGGGAGAAGCGAAACGAGGAGCTGCGCTTATTTCCTCATCGTCATTCATTTTATTCCCCTTTGTTTTCGATTCTTATTATGTGCGTATATTCATATACGACCTTGTCGTCATTCTCCAGAGCTCAGAGTCATCGTCAGCGTGTGCTCACACGCTGTAACGATGTCCTCGTTCTCCCTTTTCCATGGCTTGAGCTTAAACGTAACTGATCCCTTGTCATTCTCGACGTGGATGGAAGCAACGTCATCGTCATTAGGGACAGCAGCGACGATTCGTAAATTCAGAGGTCGTTAGCCCGGACAACTTCTCATACGTATACACGAAATACAACTTGGGTTCACGTCCATTTTCATTGTCCTGCCGAGACAATGGAGTTCGGATTCCCAGGAAATTAATTAACGAGAAGTCAAATAGTGACGAGAATCATTAGGAACACCGGAGAAATTCAAAAATTTCAAAATTCTCGTTTTATAAGAAAAAAAATAATTTTTTCCCATCGCTACGACAAAATTGACATTTTTTACGTAAAATTTTCGTCATTTAGCGGATTCGGAGACAAAAGAAATTCGCAAAAAGTCCCAAAAGGCCCTGGACACGAATCGTTGGCCCTTGCTCGCACTCTCTCAACAAATTTACGCTCCAAATTTATTCTATCGTGTCGTTCCAGCACAAATCTCGTTGGAGTATCATTCAAAAGCCATTTTTTTGCCTGATCGCGTTAAGATCATTGTAAAATGAAAAAAAACAGCTCGTAATGTACGATTTGACTCGGTTAAAGATGGAACCCGTACAATGACATGATGAAAGTGAGCAGAGTGAAACATTGTCGTTAATTATTCGTGAGAGATTCACGGGTTGGGAGTCCACACGGTGGTTCGTGTTGGGAATAGCGCACAGACGGTGCGGCGGCCACCAGAGGATATAGCAGCGGGGCATCGCCATAGAGATGTTGCAGCGAGTGGTTAATCGAATGAAGCAAAGTGCCATCGCCCGAGGGAAAATCTCGTGGCAAGAGTGAGACTACAATATCTACTCTCGCACTAACCCATTATATAGTATTTCGCTGCTACTTCGCATTAACACTGCTCCGAGAAATCTTCGTATCTCCTTGACATTGACGCTGCATAAACGCCGCTAATGGCTACTCCGTACGAGCGAATAACCTATCACCGATTTCCTGTGGACATAAAGCCTGTGTGATTATTTAAGTTATTACGTTGGACTCAACGTCACAGAGCCACCGAATCGTTCGAGTGGGCACGTTTTCGAGGCTGGTTTCTGAACTCATGTCTCTTGGGGGTTCTACGAACCGGAATCGCTTTACCTTTAGGCCGGAAAATTACGAAATTTCGGAGCAATAACTAAATCTCAGAGAAATTTTCTAGCGTTTGGCCCGAGCGAGGATTTTTCAGACTTTAATTAATAAAAATCTGTTGGGCCGTCAGTTTTCACGAAATTTTGCAAATTTTCATTAATTTTCGATGATTTTACTTGGTTTTTGTGCTCGATCGATATTTAAACGATTTGTGAATAACGAGGACTCGTTTGACTGGACGGAAGTTGGACTTGGACGAAAGTCAATGTTGTTGAATTTAAGGAGGTCGAAAAAAGTGGGAAAACATAACGAAAGCGAAGGCTTGGATGGGGCCAAAAAGGTGGAATAAATTTCCGACCGGTTTGCAGTGTCCTTTTTGAAGGACTGTTTGAATTCTCGGGTGGAGATGATTGGGAGATTCGATGTTGAGACGTGTGTTAGCGAGTGAGGCTAGTGCTCGGATCCAATTGGAGGAAAGAGGCTGCCCATCTATTGTCCATGACATGCCAACGGTCGTACCCTCGTCGTTGGAATATAGATCGAAGAATAGAAAAGACCTAGGAGCACTCGGTGGATTGAGAAATTTCGTAGTCGCCCTTTCGTCACAGGTGGTTCCGATGCAAATTCAAGATTATAGCGCACAGATGTTGAATCGTCACTTGCATCCTCCTGAAAGGCGAAAATCCAATTTTCTCTTTATCGACAAATATAAAATGGCTGATCTCCATCGACGAAGCAAAAAAAACGTTTCGAATCATTCGGACTGTTCAGCGGACGAATGAATGTCGAGAAAGGGAATTGGACAGGGGATCGTGCTGGATATTCATCATCGAGTCTCAGACCCTCGAGCTTACGTCGAAAATGCATGAAAAAGTCACATTTCGGTCGACGTGCCAGAGAAAAATAAAAATATTGATGAAATTTGAGTTCGTTAATTTTGAGGTTAATGAGCTTTACGAGTGGGAATCGCATCGGCGTCTCGTCGAGATACGTCGCGTCCATATTAACGATCCAAATCGACGTGTATTCTTGTACGTGTGTGCGAACGTGTACGTATGAGAAGGCGGAGGAATGGAGGGAGAGGAAAAAAGCTGAGCATAGTTCGGGTAAATTCACATGCGATACTTACGCGTCATCGCAGCAGACACACAAGCTCACACAGATAAGTTTCGCCCTCGAGGGGTGACTGTAATTGCAATCCACTTTGACGAAACCTCTAATTACGATACGCAATTACGTAAATTACGTGAGTGCAGTGTGCCCTCCTCCCTTACTGCCCTTCGGCAACGTTGAATTATGTACGCGGGCGTGATTTCGATGCTCATATATACTCTTGCGTGCTGCTTCTCTATATAATATCGAATCTGTGGAGCAGATAACGCGGAAAAGGTGCCTCCTCGCTCCGTGGACCTACAGCACCGATGCTTCTTCTCTACGCTCGAATCTCTTTCGTATAATGTATCTTTGTCTCATTACTCATGTGTAATTAACGGGGAGCAATGTTCTTCCACGTGACGCTCAAGTTGCGTTCTAGACAAGTCGAAATAGCGGCTCGACGAGTCCCACGAGCGTATCGGATTTCCACGAACACGGCCTGTCGAGTTTAAGGCGAAAATTCAATTCTAAATTTTCCCAATTGTCTCAGTATTTATATTTTTCAAGGTTAAAAAAACTTTTATTTTTATTATTTATTTTACTTTATTTTTTTATTAATTTTATTTGTTTATTAATTTTTTCATTCATTTTATTTATTTATTGATTTATTTAGTTATTTATTTATTTTCCAGATACGAGTCGCGGAAAAAATAAACACTTAGTGCAAATTCAGCGAGATTCACGTTCATCATAAAATGCACAAAAGCGTGTCATACGCATGGAGCGAGAACGATTCGCGAGCGGGAAAAGTGAAAAACTTGCGCAATCCGGCGCGCGGTTCGTGCGAATGAAAAAAAAATCGAGTTCATTTTTGTATTTTTCCAGCTTAGGTCGTTCCATTTCGATCAGTCGAGCATTGCCGAAAAATTTGAGTTTCAAAAATTGGAGCTAGATCAGCGTGACCGTTTTGTGACCTTAAGACAATACGTCATGGCGCCCGCAATGAGTAGTGAGAGCGACAGAGACGGCTGCGAATTTTGAGAGTCAAATGTGCCCACACAGTTTGTCCGACGAGAATAAAAAAGTTTTGGCCCTTGCCAGCTGCTTTCTGCGTAGACCGCAGCTATTTTATTCCCATCAAACGAATTCTATCGTAATGAATGGAAAAGATTTACTTCCGCAATTTAACGGACATGCGTGATTGTCCCACGCGCTTCGATTCCAAATACAAACACGTGATGCGTCGTAAAAAGATAATATAGAAAATAAACGGCAATCGGGCGAGTTACCGAAAGTGCTGGGGCTTCGCAGTAGTCAAGGTCAACGTATGGGTGAACGATGCGACGTGTGTGAGCAGCCGGCGAACAAAAAGAATTTTCGGTCGGAGAGGGGGCAGTAAGAAAATAACGAATATCGAAACCCGGAACTCTGCTCGAATTTGAAACAAAAAATGGAATTGATCGCCGCGGGTTCTGAAGCAATATAAATAATAGAGGTGGAGGGGGTAGAGAGAAGCATTGAGAGCGGGTAGAAGTTCGTGCGAAACATACGAACGAACGATCACGAAAGAAAGAACTCTGAATAAACACAAAATTATACGAAGCGAGACAAGACCGAGCGTCACAAAGACTAACCCTTCAAGGAAGGAGGAGGGGGGACCAATATTTCGCGGAGTACCCCAGCACTGTCGAGAATAACAACAAAAACGTCGGGATGCTTGAAATGCTCTTGACTACGAAACTACGACGCCCAAATCACTCCGCAAATATAAAACGACGGTTTAAACACTTACTTATTATATTCCACGAGAAAAACATCTTTTACTCCTCCTTGAATTCGCTTACGCAGAATTCGGTGAAGTTCCTCATGCTCATGACTGCTGGCGTCTATAACCGCGTCCCGAGATCGATTTCTCCGAAATTCAATGTCGTCACATTTTTGGGAAACACGATAGCAACACCACGACTTTATTCAATAATGATTGTTTCAATCGATTAGGATTAGAATCCATAATTGGGGGAACTGAACTGGGAGCAGGAGATTCAATCATAGCAATGGCTGCACCTGTTGCGTAATAGGTTTCAACTGACGACAACCATCAGCGACTACTGAACTGACGATACTGACGAATGACGAATGCGATCGACAGGCGACAGTGTACGGCGTACCCACGTGACCAACTCACGCCACACCGTCCGCCATATTGAATTCTTGAACACTTAGGCTGCGTTCAGAAAGTCGCTTTTGGCGCCAAAAGTGCCACCTCTTACGTAATACTACTCGTGTATTGGTAGCGTTTGTGTTTGCAACGTAAACACTAAACACCGACTCTGAACGTGCCCATAAAGGTCGAGTCGCGTCGTTTCGAAGAAAACAAGTCTCGAATCAGTGTGCATCTGAGATCCGATCGGTGGACGTCTGTGCTTTCAGTGTCGAATTTCGTTGTGCGTAAAATTTTCGAGGATGATTCCTCACCAAAACATCGACAAGGATCGCAACGAAAAACTTTTGACGCTTTAAAAAACCTTGTCGGCTGTAGGTTTCCAGTTTCCAGCCCGATTCGTGAATTTTTTAGTGTGCCCCTCCCCCACTCTTCGGATCTTCATACACCGTTGTCTTGATTTTCCCTGCTACATCGGGAGGTGCGGGGGGGGGGGGGGGGGGGAAAAATTCCGGGGAACAAAAGGGACGTTTTTTTTTTTTTTTTCCCACTATTTATAAATTCTTGCTAGCAGGAAAGAATTCGTTCGAGAAAACAGGAAGAGTTATTCGCAACGGATACTTTCGAGGGTTGCGAGGTATTCGAGATGGTCCTCGGTAAAACCTGCTTCAAAATTATGGCAGGAACATGACATTGAAGTTCGCAACGTTTAGCTCCAACGGAAAATTCATTTTTCCAATAATTATTTTGTGTGTTCCATTTTTTATAAAATTATTATTATTTTTTTCTATTTATTTTGATTTTTTCTATTGATCCTCAAGATCGTTTTATCGTCCTGACCAAGTGTTCGATAAGAATCTCTAGCTCTGCTCGGAGAAAAAAGGAATTCAGTTCCATTCCAACGTTGCGAACTTCAACATTGTGCCGGAACAAGTTTTCTAGCCAAAAGTCCGATATTCTGGACGGCCTCAACTTTTGTTTTGACGATTCATTTTTAAAACGAATTCATTGCTCCCATAAATTGCTCGTGGCCCCAGTAAATAAACATTCCCTAGAGAATTCCAAAAGAAAAGTAGAAAAATACCTTCTCGTTCAGCCGATCGATCCATCCCTTAGCAAGTGAAGTTTCCTATTTCCAGTGACTTATTTTTCAGGTTCAATTGGAAAAAATCGAGGAACGTCATAAGGAAAAGCCTGTGAATCATGGACCAGCGAAACCACCAAACAAACCACAATCTCCGCTCAAAGCAAAACTGGCAGGTTTGACTGGGATTTGCAAGGTAACGCGTACCCAAGAATGGCAACTGTATGCGATCCCACAAAAACCCCCTGCGAGTACCACAAGACCCTCGCGCTCAACCAAGCACGAACATCAACCTCATTTTCCATTCACGTGGAAACGAAAAACTTGAAGTACGATTTTGGTCTCTAAGTCAAAAGTATCCAAATAAGAGAGAAAGAAAGAAAGAGGGAGAGAAAATTTAAACAGAAAAATTGACCTCGCAAAACTCGTTAGATTTCTACCGATCGATAGAATTCAAAATCACTGATGCCATTTCCTTTTTCGTCGAATGCAATTTCACCCATGCCCAAATACAATTCAAATTTCTCATAAATTGTCCAGTTTTCAAACTTTGCAGTGATTGCAAATTGTTCATGACCAAAAGTGCCGAATTAGTAATCCCAAAACAATGTTACGATAATCGTAAAATCAACTTATGTATCTTTTTTCAGAATCTTCAGAAGGGACGTTTGGAATGCCACAGGAATGGCTCAGTTAAGGCTGGACAGCTGATAAAATACAAACTCGAGCCCACCTCCGTGTCGTAAGAAAAAAAAATCAAGCTGGGGCAAACACAATAGAAAAAAAAAAAACTCTCCGTTCAAGGTGAATTGATTTTATTTTTTTTCGTTGTAGGGATTCCATTGTTTTTTCTTTCTCTCTCTCTTTCTCCCTCTCTTGGATCCGATTCCATTCACGAATTCGACTAATTTTGCAGATCACAGATAAGATAAATAAATGCCTTCGTTTTAATTGAACCATTTGACTAGAGAGTCATAATAGGTGACGTATATTTCAGTATTATAGTTATTCATAGGCATAATATATAATAGAGTGATACAACAATGTGCAATTGGTGGAGCTGGATGCGTAGAGTCTCGACAAACACAATTGTACTTTCATCACAGGAGAGAGGTTGTATGGACAGTGGGAAAAGCATCCAGACGCGTCCAAATACACTTAGCCTGAATAGAAATGGTAGAGCGGACTTGGATGCCAGCGTTGAATGCGATATTCATACATGTCTACGTTTCTCTTTCTGCTTGGTTCTCCGTCCCTTTTTGCCTCTTGTCTCGTGAATAGCCTCAACGATGACAATGCGAAATGTTTGCTAAAACTCTGAACGTCGAGCGCGTGGATCGAGAGTTTCAACGTGTGCCAATGCCAGGAAGCACATACGCTGTCCCGTTTGTCCATCCGTATCGGCCTCTCTCGCTCGCCCTCTCTGTTTTACTCTTTTTGACTATCAAGTTGCAACGCCACATGTATTTTTCGTTCTATTCCAACTGACAGCTCGCAAGCTTTTCACGTTAACACGAAGCTTCTCATTTTCTTTTTGCAGCACAATATTTAAAGTTTAAATGTAACTCACCGCTTGTTTCTTGACGGCCAACATTCAAAACTCGAGCTGACATTCACAAAACCAGTCTACAGACGAGAAATGGGACGCAGATATTATGAGAAAACCAACCAGCAGATAGAGGAATAATAAAATTGGGTCAAGTTTTTCCTTCACATTGCAAACGAACAATGAATACTAACCGGATTCAGCCTCCATTAAATAAACCAGTAGTTCCGTAAATAACTGACTCTACTTCTCACACTACGACCCTGACTGTGAGTACCTTTAAATACTTTCTTCCAAATGCCTTGACCTCGATATCTCCTTTTCTCGATCTGTCAAGATATTCCAATTTATTCAACTACACCAGACTCTCATCCAGTTTAATTCTTAACTCCCATTAGTCATTTTTAAATATCGTTACGTTCGTTAATCCTCCGAGCCACATATTTCTCCAGACTCAACATTTTCACAATCAAAATCACGTCGCTAGCTTTTTTTTCCATTTTCTCCACGAAATCCTTCGGAAAAGTCTTCTGAAGTGAAGTTCTTTCGTGATATTGACGAAGGACGTAATTTTTTTCACAAACGGTACGTAATTCGAGCATTTGTTCACAAGAAGCTTTCGAGCAACCAACAATTGATGAATTTTCATATTTCTTTAATTTGTAAACGTGCCACAAAGCATTTGACCTTGAAAGGTCCGATGTTTATCGTTAAGACATTTGTGGAATAATTGGACAATCGTGAAGAAAGGAGGACACATGTTCCGGCATTGCTCAAAGAGTCAATCAAGATCTTTATGTGTATCCATCGAGGAGGAAGGCTTGCTTAGTGTCGTACAAAACGATCGGGTCCACACTAATATCTACATTTGCAGATTAATGGCCAGTGTATGTCGGAAGTTAAAACAGCTCTAGCAAACTTGACAGTACGCTTGATTACTAATTAAACGAGGATGAAGGAAATATAGTCCTCAATTAGAGGGAAACTCCCGTAGCGAGAGTACGATTACAACTCATGAATAATGAACGACAGGAATATTCGAGTAGATTAGACAGAATTTGATAAATCGGGGATGGCTGTGGGAACGAGTAGAGCCGAAATCATAGCAATGTTTGATAATTTGTTAATTTCGTCGTCAATCCATTCTTCGAAACTTAATCAAAGCGTAGAATTTGATAAATCAGATATAACGATGGAAATTCGTAGAACCAGAATCAACAATTTTTCATCATTTTTTTTATCAATTTTTGATCGAAGCTGCAACGAGCGTTAGAATTAAAAACTGTTACGGACTATATTCTGTGAGGGTCGTTGCAAATAGAGCGACCAATAAAATGCGAATAATCTGTGGCGCTCAATTTCGTGATAAAAAAAAAACGCTTCCCACTGACCTTGTTCCAAATACGTCGGGAGAATGTGATACTCAATTCGTTTGTTCTAAAAATACGAGCCTCCATATAAAGTCGTTATTGGATGTATCGGAGAGTAAAAAATATATAGCAACGACAAGATGGAACAAAAATGAATCCTTTTTGCCGGAGGCTGTAAAATCACGTGAAAAACGCGTGTTTCTGATTTTTTGTTTTATTGAATTTTATAGGATTTCTGTTGACTGCTCAATTTTTATTGAAACCTTTTGTTTCGGCAATCGCGAGGGGAAATAATTGTTGAAATCGATACTTGACGGGCAATGAAAAATAATCCAGAAGCTTGTGTGAAAGTCTATTCGAAAATCTGCGGTAAATTGAAAAAAATAAAAAATCAAGCTCTCAATTCACTGAATTTTCGCTTGGCATCAAGTTTCAATCCCGGAGAAAAGAACGTTCGAATTCGGGGGATGGTTGACCTGTCTCAGAGCGCAGATTGAACAATTTGCCCTTGTCTGCAAAACCGTATTCCCGTTAATAGTTGACCCAAATGATAATAAAGTTTTGGTAGTATTTACATCGCATCCCTGAAACCGAATATCCAAACGAACTGTGCAGCGATTTTATCCAAATAGTTTCTCTTTTCATTCAATTAGTCGAGAAGTTAAAGCCCCTGCTCGAACTAGACCAGCAGTATCAAGTGTACAGGCTCATTCAGACTCGATACAAATGAATATTCCACCCAAAGGTAGAAATTTCATTCGTAAACTCGACGAGCTCGGTCGTTTCCCTCTTCATGATACGGTTGGACGTTAAATCATTTCCGCAAAGATAAAAAGTGCCAGCACATAAATGTCGCTATGTTTTTATACTAACGAAAGCAAAATCGATGGAAAAGTCATTGGAAAACTCGTAGAATTGTATTTTTTTGTCACTGTCGCCGGTTTGGGATTTTGTATGTAGAAACTTTGTTGCGTTTCGTGAAATGTGGAAGAACGATATTCCCACTGAATAATTATCGTGACAGATTAAATACGAGTTCATATAAATGTCAAATAATGAATCACTTGGCAAGTGGATGAATCCCCAGCGAGGAGGAGCATGTATTATCTGAATAAGTCTGTACGAATCGACGATGAACATCCGCGCGAGGCAATGATTACTTCGCCTCGAGCGGCGCTCTTTTATACTCCATAGAGGGATGAGAATGTTCGGACAGAACGCGAGTGCCCGCCGTGTCATGGGACAAAGATAGGAGAACGGGACTCGAGCTCGATTCTCCATTATGCACCAAGTTAAACACATCCATATTGATAAGCTAATTCGACAGTATTCGCTGCTTGACTCTTGAATCCTAGTGCAAAAGATGAACCGGTCCGATATGAATTCATACATAAATCATTCGGAAAATATAACTTTTTGCGTATACCGCAGAGACCGAATAAAACATAACCAAGTATTCATTATCTTTGCATAAACTTTTTGTAACGTGAACTCTCCGTCCCACCAGAACTTGGGGCGAGTTTTTTGCGGAAATTTTAAGTGACTGTTTCCCAGCGAGCCTGAAGAGTGTTAAGAACTTGTTGCAAAAAAACTTTTTCCGCGGAAATGAACTCTTTTTTTTTACGATTAGTTTTGAGAGTCCCCATAATTTTTTTTTCTATTGTAAAACAAGGAAATCATTTGAATTCGGCGGAAATGTGGTTTTTCGGAATTCTGGTCTGACGTACATTGCACCTTGACTACTTAGAAACTTGGAATCATAACAGAACGGACTTAAAAATTGGAATAACACCGTCCATCATTTTTTCCACGATTATTCATGTATCAAGAGAAATAGAAATATCGTGAGGGTCCAGGGCCACTTGAACAATCGGATGGAAACAGTCTGGAACTGTGCTTTTCCGAATGTACGACATCATTAGCTCGAAACCATAAAAGGCCTAAAGGTGCGGTGTGCGGTCTTGGTCGAAGTCTTCGGAAATCGTCATATACAGGAGTAATTAACGGAGAGAGAACTGGGGATATTGCATCGAAAGTTTTGACCACAACTAGGCGAGAGTCGGAGTTGGCGGACTGCGATAAGGGCATCTGGTATCGTCAAAGAACTAGTTTCTCGAGTCATTAGCAAAAGTAGGGCTCTTGGGATAAGCGTGAGGCTCTGCACTTGTGGGAAAAACCTCTTCCAGCCTCGTGATTCTTCTCCCATTCGTTACAACTTTCGCTTGCCACTCGTACTCGTAATTGTCACTTTCAAACGATTTGCCAGAGAGGATTAATTTGTAGGGCGGTGTGAAAACGAAGCGGTACAGATAAATGAGTAGTTTCCATGCCGTAATTATAATTCTGAATATTTCACGTAATCTCTACCTGGAAAATATCTCGAGAAGTTATCGAAATCTTCGCAATGGAATAAAACTCTGAAAATCTTTGAGTTCAACGATGTTTCTTTTTGTGCAGGTACGGAGCCGGCAAGACTTGGGGCACTTTGATGCGCTTATTCGCTACGATTCATCCCATAAATCAAAGTCATGGTTCATCGAATCTCAGGACTTGATAAAGCGTATAAGAATGAGCCTGAGCGGATATGGCCGGAGTGTATTGGACATAATAAAAGTCTGCAACGTGCTTAGCTCGGATTCCTAGGCCATCAGCTTTTAACGAGCATTGTCAAGACTCTCCGACCGAATTAACAAGTGGCGAGTTCGGCAAGAAGCAAGGTAATGGCGTTCAACACGTCGGCGAAGAAAACTTGGCTGCAACCAAGTCTTTTGACTTTTTTCCGCTCCTCGTTCCATCAACCCCGTCTTTTCTTTTCCTCACCGACTATCCACCTCTCCCTCTGTTTTTTTTCACAAAAGAAAATAGAGTAGAAGGAAGAGCCTCGTGTGCTCGAGTCTCCAAAGACTTTATACACGCGCAAAGCTACCAACTGGCCGAACCAATGATATCCAAAGTCGAGTTCGATGGCAGAAAGAACCAAGAGCGAATGGAACAGCCACAGAATGAGGGTACGAACCTCCACGACGAAAACTTGGCCGTTGAAACTTGCACCAAGTTCCTTGAGAGTTCCACAAGACTTAGAAACGTGTACAGAGACACCGTTGTCTATATCTGTACATGAATAACCCTCCAAAGTTCGTTAAGTGAAAAGAAAGAGAGGGAGAGAGATGAAGTATACAATCCAACGATTTGCGATTGTTAAAAAAAAAACGAGTGCCGTTTGTAAAAATAACGTTTATATCGAAAAGTTGTGGGCAGGAGCGCAGTCAACATTTTTATTCCTTCGTATTGGTAGCTCTTCTCGACGGTAAAAAGAAATTTCCAATCCCTCGCTGCGTGGACTAAACTAACCGCTAAAAAACTGTAATGACACGAAATTAAATAATTCGGGATTTATTTCAGAGTCCCACAAAGGAGTTGTCTCATAATAATCACCTCGATGTTATATTCGACGATGTGACGCGACGAATTTGAACAAACTTTTTCTCCCCTTTGTTTCACATTCAAAGTGAGTCAATACGCGAGAGCACAATATTTGAGGTAATTCTATTTGCCAACGAATTTAGTAGAGAAACGTACATCAGAAATTGCGGCAATTTTATATTTTCCCCAAACAGATGCAGGCGAAATGAGGGAAGAAAAAATTAGATGCCCGTTTCGTAGAAATTAAATAATGAGGACATAAAGGTTAAGGAGCAGCGGGAAATTGGCCAAGCTCAGAAAGTTTGTTTGTCAGCCCCTTTCGCGTTATAGCCCCGGCTCACGAGCGCGCTTCCTGTTTTTCCGGTTCCAACTGCGAGTATCTCTTCCCCTCAAATTCGGTCTCATTCCTTTCTCCGTCTCTCACGCAAGTCGCCTCTTCCCCCAGCTCGAAAATCTCCGACTCGAATCTTAACACCTAATTCCCTATTTCTCTCTTCGCCTCTCCAGTCAAATTAAGTTTGTATTCGCTCGTGACGTTGCTCTTGTTCGTACACAGATCGAGAACAGCAACTTTGCCTGCGCGGTATTCCAAGTTTGTCCACAAGCTCTTAGCTGCATTGAACATTGATAATTCAATAATTCCACGTCAGACATCGCACCCTCAAGATGAAGGGACTATTCACGCCGTACCAAGTTCTTGTTACTCGCAGAGACAAACATAACGAAGAACCTACAGTTTTTTTCATACAGGGCTTTTTCTTCTAAAGAACATCCGAAAGCGATTAATTTTGATTTTTTTCTTCATAATTGTGAATCGCTCCCGTGAATGATTTAATGGGAAAAGAAAAATTGGGTTGATCCTCCAAAAGCCATCGGGTCATTAGTCTTACCTCGGACTTCCATTTCATTGAGTTGTGCCGCTTGGCAAGAGCGAGGAACGATGGAATTGATATATTTTTCGCGCGGGGCCAATCGTAAGTTTCACAGAGTGAATTAGCGTTCGAGGAAGCTTGGGAAAGATTCGGGTCATGGGTACGGAAGCCGATTGACCGAGGCACATACTTTTTTTCGCTGAATCAATTGTATTCAGATTCGTGAGTTAGGAAAATGGTCATCGGGAGAAAAAGATCATTGGGACTATATATACGTATGGTTATTCGCGAAATAATGGAGAATCGTTCATCAGAGTATTTCAACGATGTCTGTGACCGAACGAAAAGAGCGACCTATGAACCCGTTATCCAATCTTTATTCGACCACGACGAGGATTCTACTCCTATAAATAGCAATCAGGGCCAACCCCTGAGTCAGACGACTGGAACGGATCATTATATGTGTACAAGGAATTCCGATCCCAATAGCGAACCTACAGAATTAGATCCAAGACTGCATTCTGCACCGTAAACGAATCGCCCGTTAATCCGATCCACGTAAAGACTTTTTAATTATTCAAGATCGTCCCGTTGGCCGTGCGTCCAAGATAAAAGCATCACAGACCGAATTCCCAATTTTACTCAATTTTTACAATCGATTCATCATGATTCCGTTTTTTTTTTCATCCACCAGCCTCCCCTGCATTGAAATTTGTCATTTGTTCTTTTGATCGGGGAACACCATTCCAATTTGCCAAAATTAATCGTGCAGACCGAAAGTTTTATTTTATTGAGATACGGAATGCGAAAATTTTTGCGACTTGGAACATTATTGTTGCAAATATTACAGTTGCTTTAAAAACAACATTCTTAACTGCAGGTGTATCGTTATGGAGACCGGAAAACGCGGAATTTGGATTTCCCGAGAGGAAAAGAACTTATCAGCTTGGAATCGAACTCCAGGCGACGACCCTGGACAACGAATGACCTGGAAAAGCGTACATCTGAGTCAGGTATTTTTAAACTTTTTCTCGTAATAAATCAGAACCTTGAGAGCAACTCGATTTGACAGTAACCAAGAAAAGTTGGTCACGGACGATATCGAAATTTCTATTTATGTTGAATCTTTCGTCTTACTGTGCGATACGAAAATTATTATTTTTTGTTCATCGTACAAATAATGAATCAAGAATTCGAATGATTGAGTGTCGGGTTGGAATTCTTCGAAGTTTCGGAGTGAAAACTGCGGGATTTTCTGAATCGATTATTATCCAATGGTCGGTTTTCTTTTTCGCAACAATGGAACTTCCGGGTGGATGTTTCTCTCCAAATAATGAACCGACGGAAGGAATCCGTTATTCTACCAAAACGTAGCAAACAAAATGAAATTCGGTAAACCCAATGGAAATTTTGTTTCATAGAGCGACGTTCATTGTTCCGGGTGGTGAATTAATTGGCTGGAACAATCGAATTTTCGTTGTATGGACGAGATTCCTGGAGCCTCCAGGAATCTCGGAGGCTCCAGGAGCCTCCTCGGCTCGGAGGCTCGACTCCTTGCCCAGGAGTCGAGCCTCCAGGGCAAGACCGATTGTTATTTTAATTCGCAGTGAATGTAACATCGAACATTTTCAAGGAGAATGGGGATATTGGCTTCTCTTGGATTTTGTAATAAGTAGCAGAGGAGCATCGCGATGGAATAGGCACAGGTCGCCATAGAAAAATTATTGGAATTTATAGAAAAAAAAAAACTTTGTCGTATATTTCTCGGTTCAATGTATGAGCGGAACAAAGATTTTTTTTTCAATTGCAAAAGTCAATGTAGAGCTCACGAGCGAGGCCATCTGAGCGGAGATGGAGTGAGAAAGAGAAAGAGGAAAAGAGTGAGATGATCGGAGAGTTTGCGTTCGAAAAAAGTGTCACCTCCGTCATTCCCCCATTGGGTAACGGGAAACGAGCCCATTTTTTTCACTTTTTTCCAACGTCAGACCGGAAAACCACCCTCAACTGTGCAAAGCATAGAAATTCCAGGCTCATACTCGTGAATCGATTGCTAGAAACTGAGAGCAAGGGAGACAGAGATAGAAAAGCAGACAGACAGGAAAAAAGGGAGAATGGAATTTTGAGGAAGAGTGAAAAAATATATTCTGAACGAACAGAGATTGGAACACAGTGGAGAAAAAAAAATCTGCGAACTGTTTTTCAACGCGAACAAACTGCGGTTTTGAAAGATTTTTTTTTCTCCACATTCCGTTATAATTCGAGAAACGTACGATGTGAAAATTTTTTCAACATTCTGTTTTCCGCCCTCATTAGTCTCGTGGGATTCGCTGCTTTTTTTTTATTCAAGTGGATGAGGCGAAAAAAGTCAGGACAGTGTTTTTCGTTTCTCTTCGACGTTCGTTCTCCCGAAATTTTTCCATAACTCACTATCTTTACGGATTAATCTCAAAAAATGATTTAAACAGTTTCGAAAAATCTGCTCAGCTCAAAAATTCGGTGTAATCAGTTGCTGATTTACCAGTTTTCCATTTTTTCCATGCAATTCTTTGCTTGATGTAAACAACGAGGCCACGGTTCGTAATATATTGGGACACGGTGTAGATTTATATCGTCGTAAGGATCGAGAGGGTTTGCGAGTAAATCCAGCACCGATCGGGTTGTAGAAATTGGTGGCGGTGGAAAATGAAATTCTGAGTTGAGCGTCACTCTCATCGGACGCGCATAAACGCACGAGAGAGATTTGATGTGTGCTCTCATCCGGGAAGCCACCGGAAGCCCGTATTACCGGACGAAACCGACAATTTTACCAACCCACATAAACGCGTGACCCGAACAAATTTAGCCACAGCTGGGACAATTTCTCGATTACTGCCAAAGGGTTCAAATAAAACCGACGAACCGAACAGACAAAAATTGCTATTTTAATGCAATGTACAAAAACCACAGACCAGTACAAATTTATTTGATTCGAGTAAATAAAATTCACTCAAATTAAATATATTTTGATATCCGCTCCAAGTCCATTGAATTGCTCACGAATAAATTATAGTGGTTCATTAGTAGCGAACGAAATGCCTCCTCTCAGAACACGCACACATTCGAGAGCGAAAATGACGCTATGCTTGATGTTTACATTATAAACGTGGAATGCCCAATTAGTCATCGGGCTGCGGTGCAACTTCCACACAACGTGAAAGTATTGAAATTACTCCATGATTCGTCCTGCCTCTTTTTTTTCTTCAAATTGCAACTGATCCCCTCGCGAGATGGGCAAAAAAACTGATGGCACGTGCAATGAAACAATCGTTAGGCAATCTTCTCAACAAATTAAATACCTTCGTTTCGTTCGCCGTAATCCTTCTCGAAACTCCGTCTATCCTTCGGATTTGGACAAAAGTCTTCTGGCGGACGAAAATTGATGCTTACCTGAAAGAAAACAAGAAAAGTTGCTGGGTGAGATTAAAAGATTTATGCTCCTCAAAAGTTTTTAAAAGTCTGCTCAATTCGTGAGAAATGCGAGGGTTGCCCAGGTATAAAAAACTAAAGCTTGAAGGTTCGGACTCGTAGTCTCGACGGGGAAGAGCAGGGAAAAAGGCTCGATGGGAAAAAGGTCACAGAGTCAGTTTTTTTAGTCTTACTCAACGAATCGCAACAATTATGCCGAAGAGAAGATTCTTGGATTCTTGTCAGATCACTAAATAACGGAATTATGATGAAGCGGGATTTTCGGAAGGAATATACGTGGAAAACTTTCTCAACAATAATATCATTATTAAATTACCAGAGGCAAGCTTATCTCGGATTACAAATTATCGGTGGGCTTTGTAATCGTATACCATTTCTGGTCCACCAGAGCTACGTCAGCAAATCCTCTCAGGGTTTTCTACATATGTTTGCCAATGGGAACCGTGGTTTCAACTCCAGAGTAAAAGGTCAATGTGTCCCATAGGAACATGAATCATCCTCATTTGAGGCGAAGCTAAATACGTACAACGATAGCTAGAGCACAAGAAACATGGAAACATGGGGTCATATGAATCATGTGAACCCGAAGGAAAGACCATTTAGTTTCGACTCGAGTTCCGAAACCAACACACCAATTGCATTCTCACACGGCCCACCAAATATTCACTGCAATTTCTGCATTTTCTATTTTTGCATTCCACACGCAAACGTTGAAAAAAGAAAACGAAAAATTTTGCGATTGCATTGATGGGATTAATGAGAATTAATGAGAGCATTGCATTGGGCAATTGAGTGCCGATTTTCCACGTAATTTTTGATGAAAATTCCCGTTCGTCAGGCGATAATTTCACGATCTATTTATACTTTCCCACGATAAGAAAATATTCTCTGTGCGTTATCGTTTATTTTCCGGAGCTCAGCATCGTGTCGTGGAAATTAAAGGGTCTTTGTTTAGCAAACTACCCTAAGGACTACACTTTCGTAAGAAATATGTTGACAAATATTTGAAAAGTTATTGAGCGAAAAGGAATCATCGAGATCCCATTTGTCGGTGGGAAATTGAAAAAAAAAACGTTTCTCCTCTACGTGTTCCTTTTTCTCCGACCCACGTTTTTTTTTTTTTTTTTTTTTTTTTTTTTTTTTTTTTTTTTTTTTTTTTTTTTTTTTTTTTTTTTTTTTTTCTTTTTTTTTTTTTTTTTTTGTTTTTTTTTTTTTTTTCTCCGTTTTTTCCCTTTTCCCTGGTCGCTGTATCCACCGTTTGCGATACCTTCGTCCTACCGAAACGCGTAGAAACGAAACTGTAGCCCGTCGTTTTCACAGCGTACACAATAATAAAAGAAATCCTCTTGCCTCGACCAGACAGTCTGATTGATAGCGTTTATACCGCAGGGACAATAATCTCGGGTAGCGAGACACCCTCTGACCTCAGACTTTTCTGAACCGATTTCGGGCCTCTAGCTCCATACGGAAAACGCAAGCTTCTCAATTTTTCTTTCATAATCGTCAAATCTCATTGCCTAACGTCCTATTGAATTTAAATGATCCAGCAACTTATAACTGGGCATTACCCAACATCCGCATTGGTTACGTAAACTCCAACCTGCAGGATGTCGAATCTAAAGAATCTCTTAACCTTTTGACCCACAATCGGACTCACGTTATTCCACTTTCATTTTTACGTCTTTTCCCCTCTTGAGCTCCGAGTTCAGTGACAAATGCGCAGTCAATAAAACCGACGACGATATAGGAAGATTGTCCATGTTCCATTTTGTTTCCAAAGCCTCGATCGTTGAAATAGAAAAATTTGCAAAAGTTGATTAAAAGTCAGCGCGGAACTATGTTAACTTCCGCAAAAGCGATTGATCTGATTGCGTCCATTTGGGGCGTCGAGTGGACTCATGGAAACGCATCAAGCACTAGACTCGGCTATCGCTGTATCGTTTCAAACGATAGACCCATACAGTCAGAGGGATCCTTTTAGGGACCCTTAAATGCGACAGAGGCTCACTATATAAAACATAAAGTAAAGCGATGCTCCGGAGCAACGCTCCATTCGCTTTTGTATCACTCTCGCTAATTAGATATTCGGTAATGATTTGAGGAAATCTAATTTAACGTGAAAGGCACTGAGAATAAAGCGAGACTATATTTGACCGATGGATCTTTTCCCTAGCACGTTCGAAGGGAACAAGCTTTGGAGCTTTACTACAGAGAGACCCATATGGATAGCTATTCCCAAGAAAAAAAAATTATAATTAATGCTTTTTAGCTCGCAAATAATTTATATAAATTTTATCATTATTCATATTTTTATTTAATCTAATTAATATTAAATTTATATTTATAAATTTATTAATGAATTAGCAGGTAAAACATTTTGGGTTTAGTCAACATACGAAAAGGACCAGGAAATATTTTCGAAAAGCTACGTATCCGTGAAACAGTCGCATGAAAGATTTTCAAAGTTGCCGACAAAGTGGCTCCATCAAAATTGGTAAAGTTTTAACGGTTGGACTTGTTTGCTTGTGTGTATTGGGCAAGATTTGTTGTGAGCGACGATGCTCACTCTTATTATGGATATTATTCACTTTGATTACACTTGTTCTGTTTTCAATGGAAAATCTTCCTTACGAGTAGAAATCTGCTACAGAAAAAAAATTATTTACTGAAACGTTCGTGAATAATGCGACGAAAATAAATAAAATGGTCCATGCGAGATAAGGAGGGAGAGAGGGAGAAAAAAGCAGGTAGGCAGTCCACCGATTCGAGAAAACATGGGAAGCCTCGTTGGGTGAAAAACGATAGTTGTTTCGAACTTCTCACCCTCATTTTTTTTTCTAGCTACTTTGAAAAATAACAAGACGGAAGATCCTTTCTTACAAATGATCCACTTTCTCTCTTATTTTTCGTCGTCCTCCCTTCTTTCCAAACTGCTATCACTTCTTTTTCAACAACATTTTTCTTTCGACATATGCCTAAGCCCTGATTTTTGTCTCGCGTCTTAAATAACTCGTGTTCCTCCTAATCCCCGACATACTTCGCGAAGGGATTCCCACCTAACTTTCCCTCCAGCTTTGCAAAGCTTGACGAATGTCGATCGAGACCCTGTTTTCCATCACCACATTTTCATGACTTTCACTCGACAATATTTTCTCTTCTGTACTCATCGTACAAATCATTGACGATGCCACTGAAA
This sequence comes from Campopleginae sp. 14b, assembly GCA_030522525.1. Classification (NCBI taxonomy): domain Eukaryota; kingdom Metazoa; phylum Arthropoda; class Insecta; order Hymenoptera; family Ichneumonidae; species Campopleginae sp. 14b. Next base: position 99,621 of record JAPYYS010000105.1, read on the forward strand.
AAAAATCCAACGAGATTTCAATTTCAGATTCCCAACAAGTCTGACTCTCGAAAACAACGTTTCTACTGTATATCGAACTTATTTTCAATTTTAAAATAACAAAATTTATGGGTCAGTGGTATTGAGAGGAGAGTTTTCGAATTAAACAATTTTTTTAACATAACGTAGAGACACGCTATGTTCTGCTGAAGGACCAATAATTAAAAAAAAAAACAAAAGATTTCGATGCAGATATTTGAAAAGGAAAGGAAATCGCAAAACACCAAAGAATTTTGTCGATACAACTGCCAGAATCATTTTTTCAAGCGCTTTTCAGAAGAAAAAAATAATTTTGGTTATCGAGTTGGAATAAGTTGGAATGTGACACTCTGTGATGATTAGTGACACATCGGCGACAGTTGTTGGCCACATGTGGAGTTGACCGTTTGATTTTTCGTGTTAAAAAGGGCGTAAGTTGTTGCTAGGAAGGGAGAAAATTCGGAAATAAGAGAAGTAACGTCTTTTCCATGTTCAGGAGGATCAGGTGATTGTGAAGATGTCCGGTCGACTGTTGTATCAAACCTAGGGGCCGTTAAGATAACGGAGAGATTCATCAGTCTTGACGTGGCAAAATTCTGACGCGAGCGTATTCTGTTTTGTGGCTTTGCGCAGAAGCGAGAGAGAGAGAGAGAGAGAGAGAGAGAGAGAGAGAGAGAGAGAGAGAGAGAGAGAGAGAGAGAGAGAGAAAGAAAAGAACGCCCTTTTGCGCTTATAAGCAGCTGTGGGTCGGCTCCCAAATCGCTGTCTCTTTCCCATCAAACACTCCGGCCCTCCTACATTTCCTCATTTCTCTTCTTCCCAGCGGATCTCCTCCTTCTACTCGCTCTTGACTTTCTCCAGCAAATTTTCGTATTAAATTTTTTTTCCTCACAAAGAAACCATTCTGAAGGAAACTTGCGTGCAGAACACGATAAAAACTCTTGACCAACATTCGTTCGTGGTCGATGACGTTGTATCATATCGCTCAAATCGATAACCACGCTGCGGTTTCATTTCGGATTTAAATATCGTCCCCACCACTCGCAGCAATCATAAACTTGAATAATTCCTTGAGACTCAGGCGAGGCCTGACTTGTCGTTGACTTTTTCTACTGCAACGTTTGCTCGCCATCTAAAGATGTATGAAAAATTGCACAGGTTCACTGGAACTAAGCCGATGAGTAAAAAAATAAAAAAATAAAAAAATACGAGACACATGAACCAGAAAGTTAAATCACTGAAGCGGGGGAGAAAATCATTTTTTTTTTTTACGTCACTCAAACCATTCGGGCGCATATAATGACTTCAACATTTTAGTGAAATCCATGTTATATATATGTGTATAAACATCATACATACATTATGGAAACCCATGAAATATCTCATATTTCTTATTTTATGTGGTTTATTATGAACCACTGCCTGGAGCATGTTCCCCTTTAAATATCGAATTCCGATTTTTTACTTATAAATATAAAATGCACCTGATGGCGGACGGACCGAGAGAAGGTTTGACGGGGAAATACGAGAGGAAGGGCATCTTTATTATCAAACGGTTCCGCGCATGTATAATCAATAATGCGCATGCAGTGCATTCAACGTTCACGTGTGAAATATATTTTTATTTAATAATCTCATTTCCTCGGTTTTGTCATTTTTAGTTTGATTTAATTTTTTTTTTTAGCCAAAATAAAATTTTCCGATCGATCTCGAACATCGAGCAGATCTAAAGTACATTGCATGTAGTAGAACGAAACACGCTTGAAAAGTTTCACTCCTGACAAATACTTTTATATTTCGATAAAACGAAAGGGCGTTTCTTTACCCGTTAGCAATTTAGAAACTATTGTATCGTTCGTCTGCATTCCCATTCGTATCTCTATGTTTCGTCAAGATATTTACCATGTACGTGGGCTTCGGAATCATTGTATTTTGAAGCAGCAGCAAATTCTATGAGAGCTGTTCGTTCCCTAAGGTCTTCGTACTCGAGTCTTCACCATATTCACAATCTCGTTTGTCTCTTGCCTCCGTGCACCGAAGATACTTTCGTATAACATTTCAAGCGCTTACTGTCATGTTTACACGAGACGTATTTTTCATTTCGTGTTTCCAAAGTCCCATAGAAATCGACGAAACGATGAAATATCTCATGCTTCACTTTTCTTTTTTTTTAGGAGCTCCAGAAAATTTGACGACTTTGAAATTAATCAATCTTTGCGGATTTTTCATTGTGAATATAATCAGACACACAGTTATTGGTTTTAATCAGAAATTTCAAGGCTTGCAAAAGTTCAACATCATGACAACTTACTGGCGTAAGGTGTCGAGGCTTTTCTCAACATTCCACGTAGAAGAGGTCTCGGTCTACCACCAACCCTGTTCAGGCACGACGAAAACTGTCCAAAGTTTTTTTATCTTCGGCTTATACGATGTACGTTTTCGGTAGATACAGACCATCAGAGCATTTCCTTGGCGGAGCAAGCGAGTGAGAACTTAACTTGGAGTTTTGATCGAATTACGAACGGCCCGAGGTATCATGGTAATTGCACGAAGTTACGGGCCTGATGCTCCGGGTGTTTTCCCGTCCTGGAAGCTCGACAACTCGCGAGAGGTTCCTCTCGCGATTGAGCTTTACCGTACCACTTTGCCTTTTACCTCGCTGCATATATTTATACATACAACCTGTATATGTCACATCACTTCCTACTTGACATTCGACCGCTCTCCTCTTAGTCCTACAACCTTCAACGATCCTGTCAAGCCCTCGGGCTTCCTTAGCCCGAGTCAAGAGTCTGACCAACGTCGATTCTCACGATATTCACTAAACTCGACGTGATTCCGTCAGACACTTCACCCTTAGAGAGACGCTTCACCAGTCACACTGCTTTACACATTTTCCAGCTGTGAAAACCTTTCACGAGTGCTAGGAGACTAAATGAAACTGTATTTTAAAAATCTTCGAGCCACCTTCATCGTGTTACATCCAACTTCTTTATTTTCAAGCTCCATGCAGCCTCTTGCCGATAACTCAATTCTGAGCAATTATAAATATAAATAAAAACTTATCCATTAAACTTTTGAGGGTGTTGGCTTCAAATTCTCAAGGTTGGCCCACTTTTTTCGAAATTGAACATACTCCAAATTTCCAAAAATCCAATGAAAGCGCAATCGTTCGTTGGTTCCAAATTTAGTAATTAAAACGTTCGTCTGTTAGGAAAATTGAACAACTAAAAATCATTGAACGCCGGGTGATTTTTTTCAAAATAAAACATACCTCGAATTCTCGAAAACCTAATGAAAGCGTGATCGTTCGTCGGTACTAAGTTCCCTAATTAAACGATTCGTCGGACATTTATTGATTGGAATTTTTTTTTTTAAATATCCCGCAAGGTTGGTCGACTTTTTTCAAAATTAAACATAACTCGAATTTTCAATAACCGAATAGAAGCACAATTGTTCGTCGATTCCAAATTTCGTAACTAAAACGTTCGTCGGATATTCGTTTATTGAGGAAAAAAAAAAATTGCAGTCAAAATCATGGCTGTAATTTTTGTGTCGAAGTATCAAATATAAATTAAAGAATTACTTCTCGAAGTAGTTGTCCTATTTTCGTAGCAGAGCCAGGATCGTTCGGCGTCGCATTCGTAGATGAAGAAAGTTGCAATCTTTCCATTCGTGCCCACCGCGGGCAGAGCGCGATCGATATTACGTTGATGGAGGTCACAAGGAAGAAGGTTTCAGTGTCTCTCGTAATTTCAAAAGTTTTCCGACGATAAGATGGATATAGGTTCGTGTTTCGAGTAACGATGGAAAAATATCTGTCTTGGAAAAGTCATAGCAGTGACAAAGATAAGTTGGAATTTATTTTTTCATTGATACTGGAGACAGCAAGGGGGTGAAGGGCTGACGTGGAATAAGACAAAAGATGAGAAAAAGTAAAAATTTAGCTATAAGATATCGAGAATTCCGGGAAAAAGATTTCCGATGTTGGATTCGAATCTAGTGACGTCCTTGTTCCCAAGCCCGAAAGGCTAAACTTGCTTGCTCTGTATATACTCCAACGCGTATATATGGATAGAGTCTCTTTTGCTCCAGAGCCTCGTATTTTTCTTTTTATCCATCGCTCCCGCCCTTTCTTGCATTGTTCGTCGTTCCACGTCTCTCGTCCTCTCCACCCTCGCTCCACACTCTTTGTATCTCCGGCTGCAACTTCTCATCTCTTTCTCCATGGGGTCACCCCTGCGCCCTATTTCCACGCTTCTCTCTTTGCTTCAGTCCTCCACCTTGTCGAAGAACCCTCTGGCTTGCAGTTTTTTGGTTCTTCCCTTGTCCATCTCGCAGTTGCTTTGTTCCGCGGACACGCGTGACCGAGGTACCCGGACAAGCTGCTCATAAAGCACTTGAAATACTACCAACTTCGTATGCCCTGTTCATTTCTCTATGTATGTATGAATTTTTATGTGCAAACTATCCCGGCAAACGTAACCAACAACGGTCGACCCTATTAGCTCAAATATTCCCTGCACGTAGTCAAAGGATATTGGTGAAACCCTAATCTCCATCATTCACGTCGAATTCCTCTTTTCGCTGTATTATTGAATCCATTTTCTGATTTATACGTCTATGAATAAATGTATAGCATATATTTATTTGAGGCTTCTTTATACATGAACATGTATCACCTCGTAGCAAACGTGAGCCTCCCATTTGAGCAGTTATAGGGGTCCGTATAAGCAATAACGTCTTAGCCAGGAGAATGTGCCCAACGTCCTTCGCTAAAGTCATTTTCTCTTCACCCTTATCTACCAACAATCCTCAACATTATATACGAGCATATATTTATCCAGGTCTTTTTCATACTCATCCAATATACGGAAGATAATGATTGACTGATTCCGAAGAAAATATTCTTCGTGAATTATCCTCTGGAGCCCAGGCTCAGTGGGCTCTTTTTTCCATTGCGAAATCTCATGGGCAGAAAGACTCCTGTAGTGACTGCAATGCTCAAAATCACCCGGTATTATTTGTAAAGGCACATCGAATCAGCCATTACGACTTTCTCGACGATTAATGGATGGGCGAATGGCAGCAATTTGCAGGGTTTAGAGAAATTGAGGAATCCACGCGTTGCTCATGAAATATCTAGTAGCTTTTTACTGGGAGGGCTCGAGCTTGACGTTTTTCTCAGCCGAAATCGTTACACATTAAGATGTGGAAGGATTCGATTGCTTAAAGACTACTATCGGCGTAATTTTCAATTGCATCCTCGTTAGAATATTGCAGGAATGTCGCGTCATTGAGGCTCGTCAGAGCTTTCTCCGACTACTGGAAATTCGCTGGCTATTGTGTGGAAGCTCGACAAAGGTTTACCCGCGTATTGTTGCAGCTCGGTGCGTAGACCGATAATGGCCCAGTAGCTTGGGCGAGGGGCGGATTTGAGAATCACGGTATGCCTATCCTTCTCCCTAGCAAAGCTGCTGACTTTTCTCCCTCTCGGCCGTTCTCTCTCCCTCTCTCTTACGCACGTGTACATGCATACATCCGGTTGTAGCCGCGTTGTCCATTCTCGCCAGCCCAAAACCAAACTAGCAAGTCCGCCTTTGCCTATATTTCACTTGCCCTGTTTCTCTGCTTCGTTCTCTTGTTTCTGACAAGGTATACTCAGCAGCTATGTATTTCCCACTCTACTATACCATTCCTGAATCGTTGTAATTAAAGCTCGATTACGAGGATACAGGATGATCGGCCTCGTTAACCGCATGTTGCTAACTAGCCAGCTCTTCGACTTTCCATCGTCCGCCAAAGATAAATCCTACTCCTCTCAAGCCATTTCTATTTCACAATTTTCTACATTCTGCTGTTTCCTCTTTATTTTTTTAAGTTATTGCCACATCAATGGAACTGGATCGTTCGGATTATCAAGGAGCTCATGCGATTCGCTGTTCCATAGCTTCTCATTTTTTACGTTTTAACTAGAGCCAAGCCTTGACCTCTGACTCTTCGTAAAATGAGTGACCACGATGAATCGTACAGATTCTATGAATTTGCAACTTCTCATGAAAAGGAACGATAAACGAGAACTCGAGAATCATTTTCCAACAATTTGATCTGGTTCTTGTTCCCTCATCGAGTAGCCAAAGTTATTATACCGAGTGAGTCGCTCCCACAAAGACGTAGATGAATGGAACGAAGTTCCAAGAAAGCGATTTGTGTAATTTAAACAAAAATGATGATTGCTAGGTAGCGACGTAGGCTGAGAAATTCAAAGTGGAATCCTCGTAATGCCATGAGGGACTTGTAGTAATTTAAAAATTAAGGAGCAACTGGGGAATGAGATTCAACAAGATTCAAAGGACGTCGTAAAGCGTGCGATGCTTCGAGTATCAAGCAGGGATTTCCTGGCCCTTGAGTCTTGACGAAATGTTAATGGTGGACGGAAGTGAGAGGATGGCGTGTGGCAGTTGGAGAGCGAACGTAGCGTGCATAGCATAATAACAGCGTGAATCGATTTCCGTGTTAGAAGGGAAGTTTCCGCGGGCTAAAGGTCTCCCTATGCCTCCAGGTAACCAGCGGACCTCTTCTATAGAAACTATAATGCGTCGTTGTACATGGATTGTGTTTCGGAGTGGCCACAACCCCAGGTACAACGTCAAAATCGTTCCAACACCCTTTCCCGCCCGCGAAACCTGGTTAGTTCGCGAGTTCTCAGTTCTATCCAGTATCCTCGCTTCGCATGATGCTGTTGCATCAGCCAGGTTTAAAGTTCCAACCCGCTAACTCCAACAGACTTTGGATCATCCAAAGTTCCTTCAACTACCTTGACTTTATCCTTCGTTACTTTAGCATTTGTGCTTCGTTGCTACACTCATGACGGTTCAACTCTTTTCCCTAAAGTTTCCTACCACCTTCGACAATCTTCAATCTCCCATGCGATAATATTAACCTTCAATACATCAAGCCACTATAAATCAGCGCGTCTTAGAGTTAACAAAAGATCTTTACAAATCATCGTGCTGTCGTAAACAATTTCCTTTCACACGTTTCGTCTCCGAACGGCCGATTCTTGAGAGCGATTACTTTTTTGCGTCAAGTTTTGGTTTTCATGGATAAAACCGAGTCGAAAATGCTCGGCGTGTAGATAAAAACTGAAATTTTGCATTTCATTAGATTTTTCGAATTCTAAGTTGAAAAGAAAAGCGTGAAATTGAATTCTGGACACAGAAAGATGGAACACAAAGTCGAGGAAGCGTAGGAATGAATAAAAAAACAAAAGATTTTCCATGTTGGCTTTGTTGTTTGACGATTCTCTTGTCTCTGCATTTTGAGCTCATCTCTATTACATTCTTTTCAGGTTTACACAGAAGCAACATGAATAACAAACTGAAATCACGAAGAGGACGAAACGCAGCGATATCGCACTAATTTTCTCCTGCTGCGTGTACAACCAAGCGAGAAAGTGGTTTCGCGTGTTTGATGATACCATTGAAGTTTCCATCTGTCATATTATCTCAGCAGCATCTTGCGCTGTAACATCTACCAAACCAGCTCAACATGTTTGTCAGGAGGCGACAGGAGTTTGTTGCAATCACGTGGCATGTGATCCTGCTGTCTACGTGGGTTTCAAGCCAAAGAAAATACGGGTTAGCTCTTGCGACTAGCAACTCTATTCCGGCCGGAAAAAATGTCTGTACCACAAGCACTCACTATCCAAACACTGTACGATTCCCGCAAACGACAATTTATCTCCAGAACCAAAGCTACTTGCAAGGTAAATACCTAGAAAATAATATTTCTCGTTTAGCTTGGGCTCAAAACGTCAAAACTGTTATTCAATCGAAGTGAAACGAATATCGACGATTGCATCGAACATTAACGTTGCTTTACAGTTTTTTCTCACGTTATTTCCTCCCAGGGTGGTCGTTGGTTTTGCTTTTTGGAAGAGAGTCTTCCTCCAAATATGTGCAGCGAAGAACGGTGGATATCAAGGACAGCGATGAATTTTGCGGCAGTCTATTTGGCCAGACATCAAAAAACGTGAGTAGAAAGAGGGCGAAAAAAAATTGCGAGGGCAAACACTGAGAGGGCGTATTCGGGGACAGCCGTCGAAAGGATCTTTGAATGCGAGTCTCGAGCTTTTAACGTGTGAGATGAAATGTGTGCTGGTTATTCAAACGATCGTAGAAAGACGGAGTCGAAAAAAGTGAGAAGAAAGAAGAAAACTATGCTGTTCTGGCGAGGTTGCATAGTATCGAGAAAACTCACATTCTTATTTGTTTTAGCGGTCTCCCCAGTCTACACTCCGGAGACGTGTGCAAACAGCATAAAAAAAGCAAAGAACACGAACCCAGAGAGGCACAAGGAGTGAGCAAAGCACAGAAATATACAAAGGACCTAGTCACAAACATTCTATGCATGTCTGTCCTCAAGCGAGAGAGACATACAACAAAAAAGCCAACGGGATTCCATCGGCTGGACGAATATGTCTTGTTCTCAATCCGTTCACCCTCGACCCCCCAGTTTCTCTCTCTCCGCTCGATCTCTTCCATATTGACTTCTTTCAACGCGCTGTTCCTGCGCTTATTTGCTTCCCACCGTGACGGTTTAATTCTCATTGGATTCGCATAAAAATCCTTTAATTTCTCATCGAAAATCAAACTCTCGCGATCGGCTCAGACTGAAAATTCTTCTCGCTGTCTTCGCATCCTTTTTCGTTGATATTTCTCGCGTCGAGATCCAGTGGCCGGTAAAAAAACTTGCAGGATATGACGTTTTTCCGAGAGGCTCGATATAATGACAAAAACTATGAATTCTTCGCGAATATGAATGGAATATCATGGGTAAGGGAAGCTTAAGACTTTAGTTACAAAGTGAAAGGACAGCGAGCGAAAATTGTTGTGGGAGAATGAAGAGAAGGAAAGTTGTTAACGAATACGAGGACAATGGGTTATGCAGTGACAACATTATTGTTATAGCCTTTCCTCGGAAGTCAGATTTTCTCGCGTTCGCCTGTTTGCGATTCATCTCCCTTGCCACGTCAACATGGAGTGTTGTGGATGCTCGTCAGCTGGTATTGTCTCGTTAATTAAACGGATAAGCTGGTCCAGACCGGCGCAGAACGGTAAGGGAAAACGAGAGGAAACTCGTGAATGTCTGATGCCATGACAGTGACTTCTCTCTCTCGCTTTTCTCAACAGCGCCGAAGCATCGAGAAACGCGTCATGTTCTCTTGGTAGTCGGACAAAGCGACGGAAAAGCGTCTTTGACGTACTTTGACACATGTTTCCGTATTTGCGTAAGTTTGACAACGTTCGTCTCTCTGTGCGTCTGTTACGAGTCCACGTTCGTATAATTATACGATTCATACATGCACACTTTATGCGATATAGCCTCAAATGTACGAGAACAAGGGTTGACGAACGGACAGACGCGACGATAACAAAACTTGGAGTAGGCACTTGTTTTTCACCCCAGCAGCCAACTCAAAAACAACGATATTATTCCCGAGCCAAAAAATAAAAGAAACCATCCAACGTGATGAGTGAAGCTCGACGCAGGGAGATGGACCAACATTTTAAGCTCCATGGCCAAATTCATACTTTCGCTTCATTCTGCACCATATTTTTTCAATGCTAACACGTCATTGACTTCATATTCATGGTTACACGTATCACGATGACAAGCGGACCACCGAGTTGAGTGAACGTTGCGCTCACTGCAGTGAAATGATTTTTTATGCCTCCGGCGCAAGTTTGACGCGATACGGTAACGCACGCACCAAGATTGTTTTTGTGCAACTTTGACAGAACGCACAGGGATCGTGTAGAGTGCAATGCATCGAGACAATGGATGAGGGAAGAAAAATGCAGTCGGAAATCGAATATGCTGAACGCTCCACCGTATCAAATATTTATTCTTTCTGTTTTTTTTTTTTTTTGACGCAACGGGACTCGAATTTTTCTCATAGGAGCAAGCTTTTTATTCTATTAATATCGGGGATTTTGGAGTCACGTCGTAAATACTCGTAAAAGCGATGTGTGTGTATAATGTCGGTATGGAAGAGCGAGCTCGTTCTCGTGAAGGTGGAACAGGCTTGGAGGTTGTAAACGGCAACTGGACACGAAATATCGACGTTGATTAATGCGCTTTGTGTGGTGAACTGGGAGAACGTAACGTTGAATACTCCGATTCCCTCGTTTCTCTCAGATCTCTCGCGAGATCCAAGTTTTAGGGCTTTGAATGAGCGAAATTTATAGTTAACAGAGGCTCGATTAAGGGTCGGCCTTGTATGCGAGGTTGTAAATTTAACACGAGATTCCAAACACCAGATTTAATGCTCGAAGAGAAAATCTCTCCGTCTCCTTTTTTCAGTATGGACTCCAACGAATAACACGGAATTCTCATTATCCTCACGCGTTTATACTATAGGACCCCGTCAACGCGCAATCCAAAACGTCCATCGTACCCAATGACCAAGCGTTTTCGTCGTGCCTACTCAGCATAACGATTCCACAAATCTCAAAGTCCTTTTATCGCTCAAAATATCACTCTGAATATTCCAAGCTCTTATCGAACGTCCTTAAGGTCTTATATTCGGTGATCATATATAATTAATTATAGTGCCAGTAAGAGATCGTTACCAAGATTGAAGGGATCCCAAATATATGTATATATATGTGGAGATTGTGAACGATGGAAGGCCTCGAATTTAGCGGAGCTCGCATGTCGAGTGATCTAAGTTGAGCCTCTTCGCTTTTGAGCAGTTGCTATATAGTTTGATATAAAAGCAGCTACGTGATGTCTCTTGAGGGTTACAACGTCCGTCTCGTTAGGGTGACGCGAAGATTGGGGATGAAGCAACGTTCGAAAGGAGAGAATATGAGATGGAAGTTTCCAGGGAAAAGAAACGGGAAGGACATGAAAGGAAAAAAGGAATAAAATACTAGTGGAATTTTTAGAATTTGACGGTGAGCTTTTTAACGAAGAAAAAAAGGAACCGGAAACACGAGCATCATTCCGCAACGTCTTCTCAATTTCTTTACTCGCTCCCTTGTCGTCTTACAGCCTCTTGCCAGAACCACCACTCCGAAACATTAATTATCCACGTTCTCCTCAACGTAACCCGGAAGTTTGACATTCCATCGCAAATTTACTTCCATGAAAGTAACCAGAGAACGCTGAATATATTAATGGGAATTTTACCATTTTCAGTTTTTTCTTTCCACGTCCCGCAGAATCTCATGCATTCTTCGGAATGAATTATCGTACTCTTGAGAGACAAAAAATACTCATTGCAAAAAATGATTGCAGCGGAGTTTCCTTTTTTCCTTTTATTCACGTGCCAAAATCGAACGGTGGCAATCTGAATAAATCGGATTTCAATTTAGTTCAATATTAATGACGTCCCGAAAAAAAATCGACCATTTCCAACGAAGTTTTCCTCCGCGCACGAGATAAAATCAGGTCGAAATTGGAAATATCGTCATTTCGGTGGATGACAATAAATGAAAAAATTCAGCGTTTGGAAAAAGCGTCTGTGATAAAGTACAAAAAGTTGAATAATTAAATCGTGTTGCAGTGAAATTTGATTTGTTTACTTAATTGATATGATGTTGCCGAGCGATGCTCATCGATTATTTATTCCAAAAGTTGCATCACTGATTACAGCAGAACAAACAAACTAATCCGGAGTAAAATTAAACTGAATAATTCAGTTCATTCGATGAAAATTTTCCATCGATGAGAAATCGTTTTTTCCTCTCTCAATTACTCCTCCTGATTGGAGTATATGCGATGAAAATCCCCAAAGCTATTGTATTAACGAGAAAAACGTTCGCAGAATGGATAATACGAAAACTTTTTTAGTCAATGTAATCGAACTTTTGTACGTGCGTGCCCAATGGTCAAGGTTTGTGGCAGAATTTTCTTCAGTTGGCTGGGAACCCTAGAGACACATAATTTCTTAGAGATGTCGCATTTCGAACGATGCAATCGTTCGCATCTTTTTCTATAAAACTTCAAAGTACACAATTTTAAAAGTTACTGATACAAAACTTCAATCTTACAGGTCCAGGAATTTCCGACGTTTTTTGCAGTGTCAGAAATTTCCAACATGGTTCAATTATAATGACGATGGCACGTCAGGCTAATGTCCGTTTCGTGAAAATTCTGCCTCGGTCTCAACGGAAAAAGCAGACAAAGCGAAAATACAAGACGAAAAGGAAACATATGGCAAGAGTAAAAGAGAGAGAAGAAGAATTATCACTGCCGTTAGATCCTTTCGGTTAATTAAAACTTTTCGCATATCCGGCCTGGTATTCTCCAGCGAAGGACATGGTAAACGTCTCGGACGAGGTTCTACCAGAGAAGCCGCGAGCTTGTATCGCGCTGTAACCACCCAGTGTTATACGTTGGGCCGGCCTCGCCGTAGCGAGTAGTACGAATGGACGAGTGGTCGGCCATACGCCCACACGGAGTTGGAACGAGAATTCGAGAAGAAAGGAGCAAGAGAATTGGTGAAAAAGGGAGCGGGGCAGAGAGAAAGGTCAGAGCTCAGTAACAGCTCTCTATACTTGGCTGCGGGTGCTGCCTGAAAATGAGGTTAAACGAGAAATGAGAAAAGGAAAGCCGTGGGCCTTTGCCGTGTCATCGTTACTCAAAAACTCTGATGAAAAAATGTAACAATTTTCGCGGCTGGTTGCCTCCATGTGCCAGGAAATGCGAGAGGAAATAATCAAGCCACATATATTTACACAAAAAGGTAACATCCTCTTATGCGAAACGGATAATCCCGCTTTGAAATTATTCAGAGAATTCATCAAATTGTACACAAGAACGAAAAGAAGAAAAAAAAAAACAAATTCGGAAATCATTCCATCGTCTTTTTCCGTCAACGATGAACACGAGCGAATATATTTAACCACGCGTTTCCCAACAGGAATGTAGCTGAACGTCGGCGAGGCAAAATACAAACAATCCCGGAGAATTCGAGTCGATTTAATCAGACAAAAATGTCATAAATATTCGATGACCCAATCGTCGGGTCAATGATATTACAAAGTTTTCCAAGCTCTCTATCATCGGTCCTGGTTGGTTGGATTCCCGTCGGTCGATTCCACAGATCGTCTTGTATATGGCAAAAGAACGAGTGGAAGGGGATGGAAAAACGAGGAGAAGAAAAAAAAAGTGAGCCAGTAAGTACACGAGGGACCATCGGCGACGACGGGAAAGAATCAATTACTTAAGAGATATAGACCAATTTGTATACATATATACATTTATCACATACAACCCACTAGCTCGAGAAGCCTCAATCGCGAAGCATCGCCCTCTTCGATTGGATCGAGCTTCCGAAAAATTGTCAACCATTTTCCGCAAACTACGTCGAACCATACACATGCTTCCACAGCACCGATGACCCATCAACTACCCTCGCCTCCTCGCCGCACTCCTGCTCTCCCCGAGGGAAAAGTCTTTAACCAGAATTCCGCTCCGCAAACTCGATTCCTACTTCCCCAAGCTAATTTCCACTATCCACAGCTTTTTTCAATCCACCAGTTAACTTGATCAATTGGGTAAAGCTCACGATATATTGGTGTGTGTACACAATTTCATTTGCCGCCCATCTTCCAGCACCTAATTAACTTCCAAGCATCCTATCAAAACGTAACCTTTTACATTTCTACAGCTCCCATTATTGCATGCTTTACACCGAGAAAGTGATTTTTCGGGTTTACTGAGGATTTGCAAAATGTGTCGCAATGACTTTTCGTCAATTAACAAAAACCCTTCAATTTAACGAATCATCAATTCGATGGCACGGAAAAAAATGTGATTCAATTCCAGAAAATACGAATTTGGCTCCGAATTGTTTTCTTCACATTTCAAATTTGAAATAATTTCAAATTATTATTTTAATTGTGAAATCGGAATGTCCACCCAGCAAAATCATGCTCTGTTGTATTTTGATTTACAATTGGATGAAATAATTGTTTTCAACGCCTCCTGGAGGCGCCACTAGAGGGAAAAACTGGAATTTTTGAAGGTGATTTCTTTTTTCATGTACCTTCTCATTTTTAGGCTTTTTTTTGCTGAAGAGAGTAATAGGATCACTCAGTCGACGGGATATGAAAGGTAGAAAGCCTGTGCTAAAATATGAACGTTCATTAGTGTGGATAACTTGATAAAGTCTACATTTCGCAATATAATGGGCACTTTATACGATTTTTTTCGTTGCTTTTACGATTTCCCGAATAGTTTGTTTTTGCATATTTTACGATTCCAGTCTTCAGTGTTCCCTGTATGAAAAGTAATTAAGTTTATTTTGGGTATGGCAAGCCGGCAGCGTTGCTGCGACTATGCAATATGGCCTCGATGATGGAAATCCCGTTTTCGTTTCACGTTATTGTATATTCCTGAACGATGCTCTTGAAAATTGAATCCCTGCTGTTGGAAGTAACGTCATGATATTTTCGGTATTCGCAATAATTCGTTTTCTGTGGCCATCTATTAACTACGTTTTTCAACATTAAAATTCTACGTCAATTCACGATCGCCCATAAATAACCCTGTTACGCAGATTACGGATTGGAATACATTTTTTTTTCTTCGCAAACGTTTCAGGTGAGCTTGTGTGAAAACTTCGGACCTCCAGCTCGTAGGAACTTTCGAAAGGCATCGAAAAAAAAACCTGCTGATGTACAAGCCGCTGTTTCAGCCGAGAATCCTTCTTAACGAACTTCTACGTTCACGGATTTTTTCAATACCGTAAGTACAAAGTGTGTAAAAAGAGATGATTGGCTCAGAAAGTTTGAAAAACCTCGACGTCACGTTTCTCAATGTGCGTAAGATAAAAATTCATGATTAAGAACGTGAGGGGTCTGGTCAAAGATAAATTTACCGTCCAGAATATTGAGAATATTGAAGGAAAAAATAAGAAAGATGAGTAAAAATAATACGGAATCCCTTGAGGAAAACCGCCGGATTAGCTGTATATTCCATTACGAAACTCTCCTGGCAACATAATTGATCAATCTTCCTTATACATGGAATCCTCCAACCTCAAATCACTCTCGTACCCTCGGGGACAGCCAAAAGAACTTGAAGGGAATACTCATGACATCCAATTAGTAAACGTGCAGAAAAAATCACATAACCCTTTTTTCTGCCATCTTACAGGCTCATCAGATTCGTCATCTGTTACTCGCTCCCAAGACTCGTGTCTCCTCTCTGTTGGCAAGATCAACTCATCAATATGGGTCATATGTTTTCCTTCGCCTTTTTTCACGATAAAATTCCGACAAAGCAAAAAATTTGGCACTTTTCCATTTTTCCTCTTCGAGTATCGTATTTAGTATTCGGCCAATAGTTAATCGAATCCCTCTCACATCTGCGACTATAATTTGGGTCACCTAATTTCTTCGTATACGAAAGTATCATCATCGAACAATCTGCACACTGGACAAACACACCTGATGGCCATAAAAGGTGGTAGATGGTTTGTGGCGAATAAAGCAAGTCTTGCGCTTTGCTGTCACAATAAAGTAGACGAATTCTCCCGGTACGGGGATAAACTTTGTGCAAGATTCACTTCGCTATCCAGAAGTTTACTTGCTGTTATTATATCAACACCACAACTGCTATCATGTATGTCATGACGGTACGGCATAGGAAGAAAGAGACAGGGAATGAGATAGTCAGACGAAGAGGGACATGAACATGAGTTGCGAGAATACGGACAACAAAGGTCGGATGAGTAGAAAACAGAACGAAATATGAGACCGGTCTCGGTTAAGCCAAGGGCTTAAGCTCCTCCAACAAGAATACAGAGTTTCACATGCAGAGCTCACAAGAAAGGAAGAAATACAGTCATTCGAGGAGAAGGGGAAAAACAAAGAGACCGAGAGCGTGAAGCAGGGGTAATAGTTCTGCTAGCAAATCCTAGAACTGCTGAGGGTTTTGAAACATATTTTCTCCTCCATTATGTCCAGCATCCATTCCTCGACTCCGAATAAGAAACTTTCCCTTTCATCACGGGCTATCAATTCTCCAATACAAATATTTTGCCAAGAACTAGGCCAACGAAGAACGACGACACGATGATCGGTACGAAGCTCTAAAAAATCTAACGTCGATGACAACGACGTTTTTTTTTCGGCACATACATCAGTAGCCAATCAACGCTGCTCCGGTCATCCGTGTTGGTTCTTGTCAACTTTTTACCCTACCCCTCGCCCAAGTGACACACATAAAACTTTTCCAAACGCAATTAAGGGGAGACGATGAAAAGAATGAGTTGCATGCGCGAAACACAATTTCGCCAACAGAAATGAAGTAGAAAAGCGATTAAAAAAATATCGTTTGCAGGGGACATCAGAATCCACAAGGCAATAGAATCACTCAAAAACCAATATAATGGACGGAAGGAGAGCACGTTCGTGTGTTTCAGTAATGAGAAAACTTTCGATTCTATCGGCTTTTGAACCTCTGCGGACTTTCCTCGAGCTGCTGGCGAGAGGCAATTCGTGATAGAGGAGAAGGAGCAAAGTAACGTGTCGTTGTCCCTTTTTCCAATGAGGCGGTATACTAGCAAATTGGAACGAATAAAGAACCGAGGAAAATTGGATCTCCAATTTGTCTATCTTTCTCACATTTGATTTCTCTCCCTGCTTTTCTTTGTAAACATTTGGAAGAACGATTACAGGCAGCCTCGCTCGGAGGTCACCACCGAGGCCAGCTGGACTGACTTCGAGACCGAAACTCCCAGCAAAGCCCCTGTATTTCAACTATCTATGATTTATTGCCGAGTAATAACCGCCACTTTCTAAGCCAAGACGAGCCAACAACTTTTCAAATTTGTTTTATTACGTACACGTGGATTTTTTTCAACCCTCCTCCGCGAGCGAGAAACGAGACGTGAGAAAGAAAAAGTGGTAACTTTTTTTTAAGCAACTTTTTGCAAGTGTAATGCCTTTATCGTGAGTGCCCCTTAAATGGGTTTTGAGGCAAGGTTTAAATTCCTTTTTCGAGGCTAATGTTAAGAAATATTCTCTACCAGAGTAGCCGAAAAATCCAACACGTCCCAACGCCAAAAGTATCTCAAGTCATCGCTCAAAGGTTTCTTTCATCATTTATTTACTCCTTAAAGTTGGAACCTCTTCACCTCCCACGCCCGATGAAATTCCCCCGGGCAACTATTCACACGACGAAGAAACTGACGTCATCCAAAAATGGATTTCAAGGACCTACTCGTTCAAAGAGAAAATGTGCATTAAAAAAACGTCCCACGAAAATAACGAAATTGACTGGTTAGGGCAGGGACAGTGGCCGTAGGAATAGCGTGATATGAGACTACCGGGTTGATAAGCGGTGTGCCCTTCCAACCGCGAGAGAAGAGCGATATAGCTATCAGGACGCGGTCGATAAGCGTCGGGACGCCCAACCAAGAGCCGGCAACGAACAGATCGGAAACTGTTAAGAGTGTGTGTCTCTTTATTTGTGTACGTGAGCACACGCTGTCCTCGTAGGCTGCAGCCCAACAAATACATGTGTGCAGCTCACAAGTTTAACACATATATAAAGTGCAGCTCGTACATGAACAAGCCCCACGACTTTCACGCTTATGTTGGCAACAACTACGATAGTCCGGAAGTGGACAGCTGCGGTAATAGCCTCGATGTTATACCCATTGGCTCGTAGAATCCACTCAGAGTGTGTTCGAGAGAGAGAGAGAGAGAGAGAGAGAGAGAGAGAGAGAGAGAGTGAGAAAGATAGAGATAGAGATTAAACTATCCCTTCGCTATCACCACGGGAGCCCACCAAACCCAGTAACACACCGCCACAACTTTCTGACAGAGTAGAAATGGACACTGAAAATTCGTAAGCACTTTCGGCTGTTCCACTTCAACCATCGATACCGTATATATGTATTGTATACACGTATGTTTATGGAAATTTCAAGCCCCGATACAATGAGAATGAACTGATTTTTCGGTTGGTCAAAACCCCAAAAAATCATGGCCCCGAATGGGATGAATTTTAATGGCAAAAATTACCTGAAGTTTCATTGAAAAACAATTCACGACACGCCGGCAAATTTCGAGGTGCACGAACGAGATTGGGATTATTTTTCTGAATAAGAAGGGTACTGGTTGCTTTTGTGGTTCCCTGGAAACTTCGTATTGCACAGGAGAATAGAAATTATGAGCGTTTCTTGATGTGTTTTTTTTTTCTTGAACGCTTTTCTTCGAAATGGAGCAATCGAGGCACCGATGTCGAAAGGATTCGGTAAAATTGTTCGCATATTTGTATCAGTAGATCAACCCTACCGAGAGGGTGAGATTGAAGTGGATGGGCAGCTCCAGTTTCCATAGAAAAACAAGGAATAAAAATAAGAAATGATCGTTTCTCTCGATTGATTTTTTTTTACATGCGTACAGGCCACATCGGCTTCCACATTGAAATTTCCGAGGTTTTTCGTATTGGTACTACGTGAGCTTAATACTCGCCAATGCTTTCTTTGTCCGGCTTTTTCGTTCTACATGCCCGAGATTGACTGCACACGATAAATGTCTAGGTGTACAAATGCATGAGCCCAAAATAGATAACGATCCGAGCATTGTCAGACCGATGGAATTGTATGAATTCAGAGTTGAGGGAGACGTTCGTCCACCAACACTAAAAAGTCGATCGATTGATTTGGTCGGAACGAGTTTCGAGTGCGCAACGATATTCACTCGATCCTTCACAAGAATTAACGCAAATAGGAAAAATTCCACATTTCAGTTTGAACGGAAATGAGTTATGGCGGAATTAATATCGGCACGAACTTTTGAGGGACGAAAAATATCTTCACAATTCAAAGATCATACAATCCGTCGAATTCCTCGATGTGTATACTTTTTGAACTTTCATTAAATTCGTTTATCTCAATGCCTCGATGCCCCGATTGCCTCTTTTCCGTTCCACATTCTTTGAGTTCGTTTTCCAGGGGTAAAATGCGCTCATGCAGTCGGATTAACTCTCGGATGAACGTCAAACGTGTTTTTCCCGTTTGCCAAACAAAGAAGAGATGGAAAAGGTAGAGATTCGCGTATTCTCGTGCCTGTGCGAGTCTGCGTTTCCGTGTGTCTGTTTGGCCGTGCGGGAAAAAGACGAGGAGCAAACAGGCGATGAACTTTCCCTCGAAAAGTTTGAAAACGTGCAGCTGGGCGCTGAGAAATATAGTACAGCCTGTGTATGTGTATACACACACACTTTTACATTCAAGTTTTTATTCTGACTTCGAGATCTCTCGCCCCCGGCGACTTTGCCGATGTCTCGAGAAAACTCTCACTACTTTACTCCGACGACTACCTTCATTCTCCCGTTTCGTCTCTTACACAACCCTCCACCTCCGTCTTCATAGGTTCACCTATATATCGCCTCTTTTCCCGATCGCAATAAATTTCCTACTTCGCCAAAACCATTTTCACCATTGTCTGTGGACTAAGGGAGAGCTGTAAAGTAAAATTGTATAGGCATAAATCCCGATAAAGAGAAAGACGTCTACACTGACGACAAGAAAAGTAAAAAGAGTTTGAATCTTGAGCTGGACACCATTTCCAGGTTATACCTTCGAACATAAAAACTGTCGTACCGTGCCGTCTGTGCCTGTTGGCCAATTGTTATCGATAGGAAAAAAAACAATCGATATTTTCATTGGGGACAATATTTTGAAGATGCAGGTCGAAGACGATCGGTCGATCTTTTTCTGAATTTATTAAAAAATCCTTTTTTCTCTTCTGGAAATAAGATCCGGGGCGATTTTTTATTTTACCAGGCGGCTCTCATGGCGATTCATCAAATTATTATTACGATAATTGATTCATCAATTTCTCGAGTAAATAATTTTGTGTGTAAAAGAACGAATTATTATTTATTGGCAATTTTAGGAATTCGTCTTGCCGTTCGTGTGGAGAATGAAAAGGACAGCACGGACAAACGGAAAAAAACGGTCGGGATGGTAACAGCCACGGGCATCTGATATCCGAAGGGAAAAAGAAAAAGCTTCGGTGACCCTACTCCACGAAGGACGTTAGTTAACCGGCTAGGTCCGGCAATTCGATCAAAAAGCTATCAAGCTTTTCTCGATGAATGGCCGGGGGTTAGATGAACCAGGAAACGTGGCAAGGCACACGACCTGGCTTGATGCACGACCCCGGTTTCTCTTGTTCCCGAACTGTCATGATGAGTCTGAGGTGTCATACGACGACCAGATGAGAACGAAAAAAGAGCTCGAAAACAGGAGGAAAGCTTCGATCTACGAAGGACATTGTTACGGTGAGAAGGTAATGAAAAACTTTGCGGAAAAACGTGCAGACGTAGAGTGAATGAGAAAAATAGAAAAATAGATAACAGAAAAACTGAAAAATCGGAGAAAAAAACAGCGAATTTATCCGCAAAACATTTTCACAAAACCATTAAGTTGAAATAAAAAATTTAAAAAAAACTGAATAATAAATATTGCGTCAAAGTTTTCAGTGAAGCTGAGACACTTCCGATTTCGAAAGAATTGGACTTCTTAAAATGAAGAAAAACCTAATGAGACGTAACGAAAATGTGCAATTAATTTGATCACGTTGCGACGAAAATTGTACGAAAAGAATTGTGGTAACTTTTCATTGTCAAAGATTCCAGTGATTTCCACGAAGCCAGAAACGGTACCGAGCTGCTTATCAACTCGTCGAGTCGCAATTCATTTTTTTTTTCGAAGAAAATCAACCGAATAACGTTTACGTGACGCGTGAAAGACTCTCACGGATCGGAATGCAATGGAAAGAGACTGTATTTGAGAACCTGAAATCGAGAAACAGTGAAGAGAAGAAGTTCGAGAGAATCGAAAAGCTCAGACACTAATGAGGGATGAGGGAGTCTAGAAACGTAGGGACATGAGACTGAGGCCAGGGTTTAATCTATGACACGTCGTGGTCCATCTGACTTGGTGTTGGTCTACCCAAAAGACTCATATCCATGGATACGCAAATTCCGATGCTCACGTGCGTCATCAGACAAACTGGGAGGTATGACTCAGCCGTTAATTGCGCAACTGGCGTTGCGCATTAATCAGTCGAGGGAGGAAACTCGTGAAGATAGTCAAGAGCACCCGGAAATATATACGTTGATAGTTGCAATGGAAGTTAGGGAATACGCGAAGAGCACGAGTGTGTTGTTATTCAAGAGACGCTGCCACGGGGTGGCGCCCTGGTCGAAGGGAGCAGCAAGAGTCAGAGTGGGGACTTGGCAAGAGCGATGTGGGAATGACACTGACGTTGAGTCTCCACCATGCAGATGCTCCCGAAGCGAGGCGTCAAAACTCTACATGCATGAACCAACCTTTACGATAAGTAGCATACGCATGTAGAATCCACCAATATCTTCGTAGCCTCAGCTTGTAATATTTCAGCGATAGAGCTCGCAGGGAGCTTGCTCTGTCGCGTGCTCCTTGTTCGTGCGAGTTAAGCTCCTCTTGCCAAACCATACCAGACTCTCCCACATGTATGCTCGTGTTTGTGTGTGTAATAGAGCAGGCACGTTGTACGAATGAGTGAGTGACATACATAGATGACTCGTGTAGTCGATCTGACATGATATAGTGGCAGTTCACATTTCGTTCATTCTCCCACTCGACTTTACACCCACTCGGTGTGGATTCATGGCTCCGACTTTTCTCCCCATACCATCCGATCGTTACACCTTCGATTTTCTTCTTCCTGGGTACGGATGAAACTGTGTCACTGTCAGGACTCGCAATATTGAAGGACTTGACAGGAACCGCGTTCGTATGACGTTATTCCTTTGCATATAGTGCACATTGAATTAGTTCATCATGTGGCATTGAAATTAACATGGAATTGTACTTAGAGACAAATCACACGCGTCGAGAGATCAAAAACGACTGACTCACATGGATGAAAAAAAAAAACAACGTGATGCTTAGGAACGCCTTTTTAGAAATACACAATCAATATTTTTAATGGGTAATCACATTTAACAAGCCGAAACCTGGTCCGCGCGAAGTGATGGAACAATCAATTGAACAGAGGCTCTGGAGAATTCAATTTTGACAGGGAATCCAAGATAGTTCGATGGTTCGTTGAGCCTCAGGGTTCATTCTGACGTTAGCTCTTGCCTGATATCATCACAGAGACTGTTACCACTTGGAGAGTTAATTGGAGGAAATTTTGCGCGAGTATGGGCGAACACGGAGTCTGTATTACTCGTGTTTTACATGCACTTAGAATACAATGTGTTCTCGTGGATGCTTGTTACCATTGCCGTTAGTGGGCCGCATGGAGCCAACGTGAGAGTCTCTCCATGAGACTGGAAATCCCAGATCAGGATATTATACTGATATTCGCTGTGCAGTAACGCTTCCATTACTCATATTATATAACAGGCTGTACATGCTTGTAGTGGTAATCTCTATAGACAGCTCTTTCGACGTCTCTCAAGCCAACCACAACACCCACACAACTCGAAACTAGCAACCTGCCACTGTGGCCAGAGCCACAACTTTTAATCCTCTCGCCACCACATGGAAGACCTCGCGATGCCCCTGTGGTACTATTCCGAGTGGAATGGGCCGCTGTTTGTCAGACCCAATGTGGACAACGCTCTCGGCATTTACTTTTCTATGTTCCCACATTCGAGCAGCATAGGACGAATCTGTCGTTTTAACTAAAATCTGTGCACGTAGTACAAGTTTTCTTTCTTCTCAGATAATCAAATAAATTTATTGTTTCGTGATTCCTGGATTCGCTGTCCAACTGCCTGATTAACTGTTTTTACGGGCAAACTTTTTTTCACCCGTACTCTCGATGCTCTTTACTACGAGACCTCAAGGGACTCGTTAATTTGAACAGCTCGGGATATGCCAAAGCGAATATGGGCGGAAAAACGAAGCTGTCGGGTGAACGAAACGACGTAATGTGAAACGTTCAGTGATTAGCAACATGAGGATCCGGGGCTGCCTTGTTACATCACTTTCCTATGTTATGACGACGAACAACTCGACATCAGAGTTGCTCGTTTTTTCACTGCGTCTCAACAGCCAATCGCAAATAATTACAGAAACTTTCAAACTTGTTTTACTCCAAAATCTACATTTTTGTCAAAAGTGTTTATGATTTTGTATCACTGCAAATTCACCGACAGAATCATCGTCACTCAAGAAAAACGGGACTGTAGGCAAAAAGTTTTCTTGCCAGGCCAAAGACTGCACCTTGATTCTTGCCGTCAACTCGCTCTCGAGGTACGCGAGAAATATGCGAAATTTTTGTTCCCGACCTGTGGGCACTTGCGCGATCCAACATAAATTTTCTCAAACGAGACAGAGTTATGGGGCAAGCTCGTATCCGTCGAGCTCCTACGCCTTTTTGCGGTTGTGGTTTTCGTACCGGTACTTG
The DNA here is from genome assembly GCA_030522525.1 of Campopleginae sp. 14b. NCBI lineage: Eukaryota > Metazoa > Arthropoda > Insecta > Hymenoptera > Ichneumonidae > Campopleginae sp. 14b. The sequence continues at coordinate 123,080 of JAPYYS010000105.1, forward strand.
AAACAAGATGGAAATTACGGTGAAAAAAAAATATGCATCTACAGTGAATCAGGGATCTTGACACTAGGAATTTAAAATGGAATCTTGATAAATTATGCCAATCCTAAATATTTATTTTTCACATTCAATAGGTAGATGATCTGCAACAGCGTGAGCTACAAGGTCACCGAGGTGCTTCGGACCAGTGCAATACTTCAGTGGCCGTAGTCGCAGAGCAGGGCAGATTTTCTGGGTTCCCGATGCGTCCAACCCCATGGGTTTCGATCAAAACATTGCCACCTGTATTTACCAGCTTCTCCGGGCTTTCTCATGGCTCTCCTTCCGCAACGATTCGATGGGCTCGTCAAAACCGTCAAAGCAATAAGCAGGTACGATGAAAACTTACATTCCTTCGAAATTCTCGATTTGTACGGGAATCTACAAAGACTCGCAAAAAATTTGTTCGTAACAAACGTCTGCTCGTAGAATCGACGACGCTTCAAAGGAGTTAAAGATTTTGAACGATCACTTGACAATGTAACAAGCTCTTTCCACAAGTGGAGCTACTGTTTTATTGATCATTGAAGAAAACAGGAAACAAGCGGTTTTTAACGTGGGGACGATTGCCACAAAGCATCGCAGGATCTTATGGAAAACTTCATCCCCATTTCGTTGAATTTTAAATATTGAAGTAGCTGCAATGGTCTCAAAGCACAAAATACATTGGAAAAGATCGTTCCGTCAGCTGCTCCAAAGTTTAATAAAACTTTGAGGCGTGCAACGTTGAATCACGATACTCCAGTGGCTGTTTTTTATTTGTCATTTGACGCGATCCCACAAATATCCCATGTACGAGGCTTCGTGGCTAGGCGGTAGTAGAAAACGATGAACCTTTGCGCCCTAAAATATATAACTTTATCGCCACAGCGTGTTGCCTCCTAGATGAATCCCCAAGAGAAATCACTCGTGTCGTTGCTCGGCCGAGACTGTTCATGTGAGAGGAATAAGCGAGATCAACATTCAGTAACTTCCAAGAAATACTATTTTTCTCGAAGGAATTGTCACGGACTTTCATTCTCACGAACAAGGCTTTCGTAGACTTGTCACCATGTTGGTTCCGAGACGAAAAAAAAAAGTATTCATTTCCGAGGATAGCTTCCGCGTTCACACCGCAAACCTTGTGTGCGTGTCGTTTTTTTCGAGGGACCTCGAACTTCCAGGCTTTCATGAAGTTTTTTAAATCGACGTTATTTTTTCCCGAGATTCCAGTTGCTACGGACCAACTCTCTTCATCAAAGCCCATACCAAAATGTGTTGACGATCGAATCGATTTTTGAAACGACATCGAAATGTTCGGAAAAAACTGAAGTCTACGATTTTATTCGAAACCGATGACCTGATGAGATTAATCGCGTAGGAGGTCGTTCCTGGGATCACTGCTAGTAACCAAAATCGATAAAAATAGTAATTGAGGCACGAATCAACTTATTTACGTTCAACGTCGATAACAGCGTCGTGATCCACTGAAAAATTTTTAGATGATTCTTTCTTCTTCGTTTTTATACTGAATTGAAAGATTCCAGAAAACATCGCACCGCATGAGGAACGGACTTTTAATTGAGGCACCGATTGGAATTAGTTGATGGACAGCTCTGCATGAGTAGGTCGAAAAATAGGTCGAAACCGAGGGAGATTATTTTCCATTGGAGGAAAGAAAAAGAACGATGATGCGAGGAATGAATTTGGATCGTGCGAGCAGTTATTCACGATGGGGATTGCAATCGATGTAATTTGAGAGCTGATCTTAACCTGAAATCTGACCCGGAGCTCGGAGAGCCGATTACATTTTTCTATTGAAATTGAAAATCGAAACAAACTAGTAGGACGTTTGCTTTGAGAAGCAAGAAATTTAAAGCCTCCCGAACGATCTTCCGCGTTTCATTGTGCTCGAGGGCTCCATCTCATCCTACAAGAATTGCATCGGCAAAGTCAATGCCCCCGAAGTTTTACGCTCGATATCGCGGAAAGTCCGTCTGATCGAGCAAAGAGCGGCGCATCCCTATTTCATCTCATATCTCTCTTCGCCCCTTTTTTCTCCCATCTCTTATATCCTCGCTACTTCGTACTTAAGCACTCGCTTGATCCTCGAATATTGGGGACTCGGAACGTGGCGCTAGTCGCATCGAAACTCGGCGTGCCACTTTCGGCCAAGGTTGTGTAGAAAGAGAAAAAAAAACGACATCCAGAGAGATAAAATCTGGAGCAGAATTTTTTAAATTCGAGTCTGATTAGCTGTAACGTTGGCTCCTTTTTCCGACACTCGTCCAGCGAATCCAGTCAAAATAAAATTAATTCGAAAAACTATGCATATGAGATTTTTCAGAATTGAGGGAAAAAATTCCCAAAATTGAATCGAGCAATTGTCAAAAGTTCCATTTATGATTTCCATCATTTTGAATTCATTATTTTTATTTCTTCATTTATTTATTTTATTCGAGTAGAAAAATTATCGATGTTTGTGTGGCGTGAAGTTGAATAAACTTTATTGTCATAATAAACATATAAATGGAATAAAGAGGAATAGATATGCGAGGAACATCTCTCTTTCCGGACAAACACTGCCACGTTTATAGCTCTCAATGGAATGCCCTTTACATTTATACATAGATACACAGTGTATTTTGTATATATAGAAATGGAAGCTCGAGAGGACGGTTACGAGGAAGGCGGAGAGAGGAAGGAGCGTCTGGAACGCTCGCTCGGAGGGTGGAAAGCAGTGGGAAAGGACATTTCCTATCTCTCTCGCTCTCGATCCCACTGTCGTCTGGTGGAGACCAACCCAACCTGATATTTACCTGAGCGACCTCGCGACAACGATTCCCGACCCTCGCAGCGGCAACAAAACAATACCTGACTTTCCCCTCAACGCATCCGCGCATTTGCTTCTACAATCTCTCGAGTAAACATTGACGTAAATACAGCATTGAGGAATGGACGTTGAACCGTGTCGAACAATGACCATTTCACGTTACTTTTTCTCCTCCACTCAGTCAATACCGTAAAAACCAATTTGTCGATCAAAATTAAAATTTCACAATCAATTTTATTTTTAGACAAAAAAAGCGATTCAATCGTTCGGAAACAAACGCGTCAACTATAAGCCGATTTATTTACTTCCCCTATGCACTCAACTTTTCTCTGAGCGGTGACCGAAATCACGATGACGAAGATTAACCGACCCCAAGCTCGTTTTAATGTTTGACTATGTTCTGTCCCCATTTAATGGGAAATCCGTAAAATAATTTACGAACGAAAAGTAGCATTAAATATAAGGGAATTATAATAAAAGATGAAAGATGAAACTACGCCGTTACTCGATACTTCCGTGTTTTTTTTTATGCCACGGTGTGAGCCAGAGAACGCGAGGGGTATATCGAAAGCTCAACAAACGCAGAGGGTGAAGACGAGACTGTGTACACATGTATAAATATAAATACACACATACGTATGTGTATAACTGTTGGCCGAGGAAAGGTAGGCCATCGAAATCGATGGGCCTCTGCGGCGACCTCGAGCCTTATAATACGCACACATACACATGTATGCATATAGGCGAACGTACACAGATGTTACTGGCTCACGCTAGAAGTAATATCTCGGGTCTCGTTCGTTCCGCGTTTGCTGCAACACACGTATACAACCCGCAAACCTCTCGTCTTGCTCTCTCGCGGTTTCATCGGAACTACCACCAATGATAAAACGTTCCAGCCACCCAGAATGTTGCTGTTATTTTTCCATGTCTCTTACTTTATATTGAAATCTCTTATTCTTTTCATTTTTCACTCTCTTCCTCGCCTCGTCTCTTCCTTTCGTGGTTGTGTCGTAGCTCTCCATAGTTCCGAAGACGGTTCCGCTGTATTTTTATTTCTCTAACTTCATATTGAACCTCTTCCTCTTTTTTTCAACAAGTTCTCACCCTTTCGCACCGTTTCGAATATTTTCTGTTTCTTTGTTAATACTTTAGCCACACGTTTGTTAATTAGGCTCTGGGTTGTTGTATCGAGGCTTATGCTGAATATGAACAGCTGGAAATCACTCCAGAATTTTCGTTCTTCAATTTTGAAATGTGGAAGTTGTCCAGTCGCGTTTCGTCAGAAAATTAAAGTATTTTATGTGTTTAGAGTCTTTGTTTATTGCTTCCGAACTGAAACACGTTGAGCAGACATTCGGATGACCATTAGTCGAGTCATCCAGACGGATTAAAATGAATAAATGTTCCCATCGGTTTTTCTTCCGTTTTCAACGTGAACAAAGATGCTCGGTTTGAATAATTCCCTTTGCGCGGTCGGTTGACCGCATGGAAAAGGATTCACTGCATTTTTTACCAACAAATCCCATAAACGTTTGGGTTGAGGGAGAATTTTTGTGATATCCCAGAAAAAGCATATTCAATGGTCTGCAGAGATTGGTCATTTCTTTTGTCACAGTCAGCAGAGAGTTACTTTTCGGATTTATGTCTGAGAAAAAATGAGGTTACATTTGTGTCCTTAATGCAGGTCAAACTTCACTTGAAGTCTTTGTGACCTTGAAAAATGTTGATAGCAAGCAAGGATATAAATGCGCGTCCGAAAACAAGTGCGCATTTGAAAAGACACATTGACGTGTTTCTGGCAGTCGATAATTTTCATGAGAAAATTAATGAACATGCCTGACATCGTTCGAGCAAAACGACATTTTTATCGATTATATCGAACGAAAATGATCACCACCAAAATTGGACCAAAGTGCATTCCGTCGCAATAAAAAATGGCTGACTCCGTCCTATTGGAGATGATAATTGACTTGGGGCATGAAAACTTCAAAAAGGACCTGCGAATTGGGATTTCATGAAAAATTTAAATTTTATATTTCGTCCAATGAACAAAACGAATCTCGTGAGCTCTCATATTCATGCAGACACTAGCGTGGCCCTTGGTAATCTAGGAATCGATCACTGGGGCTGCGTCACATTAATGACGTCTCAGTTGAAAAAAAAAAAGTAACTTCGAATATTTCACGTACTTCCTCGACTTTTTTTCAAAAGATCACAAAATCCAATGTCTATTTCATAAAAACCTTTGGACCCAAGCTAATCGGATAAAATTATCAGAAAAGAAACTTTCAATCAGACTTTCTCTTCCTGGACAATTGAAGGTAATAGAAAAAAAAACCATTTTTCACAAGAAACAGGAAATAGGCTGAACGTGTGGAGGCTCTAGAGGGACGTAAACCCCCGATAACTGATTGCCCTGTTTCGTTTTCCGGGAGCAGTATTTCGATCAAACATTGAAAAGAGTTATAGAATATAAATGTGTCGAGTTTACATAGTACGGGTCCGAAAATATATTTTCGTTGACTAGAAAGCTTCGAAATATCCAGATAAGAGTAAAGTACAACTCCATACGCAAGGAACATACACCTGAATTCGATATACACGTACACACTGTCGGAGAAGGAGAGAGGGAGAGAGGAAGACACATAGGTAGACACACAGAGACATACTCCGATATACATAGGTATATGAATCGGTACATGCTCTACACATTTTCCTATACAGATATAAAGTATCCGCATTTTTTTGACTTACCTTGATACGCTGTGACAACAACGGAGCAGCAAACAGCAAATAGATTCTCTTGCTCAGTGTTTTCCTCTTCCTTGCGGTCGACTGTCTTCCGCGTTTACAGGTTTTCTTGTGCTATTTGAGCCTGGCGTTGCTTCGCCTCGTGCGTTTACTCGTATGTTATTTAAAAAACAGTTCACGACGACGGTGTCGGTGTTTTCAATGTCTTTGCTCGTTTTCACCCGGTCGAACTGTTGCTGTCTATTTTTATGTCTTTGTATATATATACATATACGTGCGTGTGCGTGCGTGTGTGAGTATGTATGTGTATTATATGTTTTTGTTTGGTTGTTTTTGTATTTTTAAAAATGTTCTCAATTCCGCAGGTCCGGTACGTCTTTAAAAAACTTAACGCCACCTCCTTCTTTCTGTCTCACGAGAGGGAGGCCGTCCAGCCTATGACAGGAAAAAAAAAGGTGATTTTAAACGTGTTCGTTTTTCTGACGTGTGTCTCGAGGAGAGATCGAAGTCTCGTGGCAAACGGTTGTGGACTGAGTGAACCCGAGTTCAGACTGAGCGGTGGACGTTTTCCCTGTGGCGCCGGTGGCGCCGCAAGGGGAGCGGAGAGCTTTCCATCGATCCGCGTGCGGGGGGTTGAGGGTTTGTGCCGCCGAGCCTCGAGCGCGCGCGCCTCCATCATTTCCTCTCTCCACACCCTCACCGCTCCTTACCCACGCTGTACTACTACCGCCGCCCTTCGCTCACCCTTCCCGCTCCTTCGTTCCTTCTCGCTCCCTCACATCCCCCTCCCCCCGAACTATTCAACGCGCGTACGCTATTGCCAACGCGGACTTACGGGCCTCGCAGGGGATCGCAGGCTCTGCACAACGCATCACTATGTTCTCACTCACACCAACAACCCGAAGATTCTTCCCCTACCGTCCACTATGACGCTGACTACTACCACTCGCCCGACTCCTGCTGCCACTACTTGCAAAGACCACCAGAGCTCCCTGAAGTGGGGAGTATGGAAAGTTGTGTCATGCTACTCCTCTGCTTGCAAGTTCGGCGCCGAAGAAGGCGGGGCCAACAGTATACAAGTATAGTTTCCCGCTCATTATATAAATACCTATATCTATGTGCACATCGATATATATATATATATATATCAACATGTGCACGTACTTATACACAGATTGTCACGTCCCTTCAAGTTATAGCAGAGACGGAGCGAACAGACAAGACCCAAATATCTCAAAGTTCATTAAGAATTTCGCTAAAGTTCAAATCAATTTTACATAATGACTCTTACAATTTTCCGCAAATAAAATCATCGTCATTCATCAAACGTGTCAATCTGCGAAACGGGTATTTCAATAACGGGCTCACTATTTTTTAACATAATCACGATCCTTCATTTTATTTTATTTTTTTAGAATTATTACCCGAGCGATCGTCCGGACAAATGTTGCTCGTGTCAACTGCAACAATTCTGCCTCTAACTAGTAGGAGCTCCCTTTAATATCATAGTCGGAGTTAACGGACCAGCCGCCAACCCGACAGTTATGTTTACAAAGTATTCCGTAATCCCCTGTTCCGGCTACTTGGCAAAACCACGCCGCGCTCTCAACCTTCCAGCCAATGTGAACGCTCCGAACAATTTCAAATTTCCAATTAAATTTCAATCGCTTGGACAAAATTTTCATAGAAAGCTTCATCAAGATTTTTCCCCACTCCAAAGATTGGAGCCCTGCGAGATCGACGCTATCCAATTAATATTCACGCTGATAGAGTCTGAAACCGAGTCGCGGAGATGGCCAAAGATATCGATCGATTTCAATGATCTTCATCGCGAACCGTCCTCAGGCACTTGGTTCAGCGTTCAGTGCAGAAAAGTGCGTGTTACGTGTACAGCGGAAAACATTTTTAATCACTCAGACTCAATGACACCGAAGCCTGCTCTTCTTCCGTTGGTTTTCCTTTGATAGATATTCGCCTATCGACTCATCGAGTCCCTATCGATTCTACGACCTCGAATATTTAACGAGTGCCGTGAAAATACATTCCGTCTGATTGTGTCATGAGCCCAATGAAAATCAAGAAAACATGTTGACGCCCAGAATCTCGCATCCTCCTCAAAAGTTCACGCAGGGAAAATTTTCCTCGTAAAACAAATCGAGCCATGATAATGTCACGGCAACCGCCTCGAAAACCACCGTGTCGCGCCGTTTCAATCTCCACCATTCTCGAGCCATTTGGCAAAGCTCCTAATCCTCTGGCTAAATGTTGTGCGTCACAAATTAACCAAGGAGTCTATTATATCAGATAGCCAACGATTTTCCGTGTGCATGGAAATGCAAATTCATTCACTACAGTTAATTTTTTACGGAGTGAATAATTCCCATAGGGACGTATTTTTGTTTGGATGAATTCGATCAGAAATTTGATTGTCCGATCGTCTTCCTTTTGACGATTCTTTACTTTCACTTTGTGGGGAATGCGGAAAATGAAAATTAACATGAAAAACTTGCCAAACACATTGACCAAGACAGAGAGAACTTGTACGTAATGTTTTTGAGAGTAAATACGAGTAGAGAAAAGTTGTCATTCACAAGTACGTATTCCTGTGTATCAACGAATATAAGAGCCAACGAATGGAGGAAGATGTCAGAGTCCAAGCTCTCATAGATCCACCAATGTCGAGAGATGCTCGAGACCGGAAATTACGTAATTTCCTAGCGTTTCGTAAAACTAGACGTCGGGTAAAATCTGTACTCGAAGCTTTGTACCATTGAAGAAATACGTATATAGTCGTTTAGGAAAACGTTTGAGATGGTATGGCATGTGTGCACATAGCATACGCGACGCTGGTACGACGAATCAATTACCACGTGAATTCCTATACGAAAACAACAGCACAGAAAATCTCTTCGCCATATACATATATTTGAAATCCCCTGTATAGCTAGTTGTAATGGAGAATCGTTTGACCAATTTTACGGATTGGTTGGCTGAACTTGAACGTTCATAGCAGGTGAAAAGAGTAACGGAGCGTGGTAGAGAAATAAGAAAGGATTTACCGAGTGTGAAATACGTGCCGTTCCTGTCAAGGGATTAGAAAGACAAAACGAATAATTTACGAACACAGGACTTATAGAGATATTTTCCACGATTTTTCGACAGTTTTGTCGATCACATTAGTCGATGGTCCTGCCTCAATAGAGACGTCAAAAATATCGATGACGTAAACCTGAAATAATGAGAGCCGGTGTCTTTGACAAATGTGAACTGTACGAAATCCTGGCAACTCCGAATACGGTCCAAGTTCATATTTTATTCTGCACTCGGTTTCTCTCTGTTATACTCCTCGGTGATTTTCATGTGCGGTATCATCCGGTATATGTACATAGCTCATATTGCACACAGACAAAGCTCACTGTGTTTGGCTTATGGGGGAGTGTTACGGGATCACGTTCGTTGCGCGAGCGACGAGGAAGTGGAGATTCGTGTTAGCACCTTAGGCACTATTCCTGTGATACCCAACCCTGTAGTATTATCTCCATCGTGGTAAGCATATTAGAGTCAACCTCGCAGTCTGAAACCAACGATATTTTTCGAGAAATGAATGAGAAAAGAGACTCACTATTTTCGATTGAAAATAACATTCCGAGCATGCCCATTGTGTAAACCGGGAAATTCGTTAAGTGGAATTACTGCTGAGACCTTTTAACCCTTCGATGACCACGCCTCGTTCTGAATGCCTTTAAATCATTAGGCCCGGACGTTTGCTAACGAAAGGTTTGAATACGAATATTCGTATTTTCTCGACTCGATTGACTCTCTTCACACAATCCCATCGAGAAATACTTCGAAAACGTCCATTCGATTATGAATTTTTTCGACAAAAGTCACATGGCAAATTCGCTACGAAGCAGACATTCCAAGTTTTAATTTATCTTGGCGATTTTTTTTTTTTTTATTACACGGCTTGACATAAAACCCCGTAACAAGCTGGGAATCGTCCGAACATATCGCCCGGTGCGTTAAACTGTCAAATTTAGCGTCCAGTCCCGTTTGATAAAAAAAAAAGAAAAATAATTAATTCCGAAAAATCTTCCCGCTCGAGGGAAATGAGCAAATTGCGATTTCGAGCAAATAGCAAATATTAACGAATATGATTTCTATAAAAAGTTCCCCTTGGTTGAATCTTAAGGGAACTAAATATGCCTGGGAGAAATCTCTTGATATCGATAACTCGGGAGGCCCGATGAAAATAATGGTAAACGAGAAACGCGGGTGTCATCCATCCTGTGATTGTCAATTTTAAATAATTAAATAAAACACGAATAGCGAGAAGTTGCTCTCATAACCCCTGTGTGCAAGAGGCTATTAATTAGGCGGATAATCACGATCTGATTGCCTCCGCCTCCAAGTCCTGTTCTCCCTCTCCGAGTTGCCTATAGTATAGATATAATAGGGACCGACAGGCCAAAAGCCAGAGACGCGATGTCTCTGCTCATACATAGTCTCGATATATCTTAGTGTATACCAATGTATATATACTCCGTAGCTTCATATTAATTAACTGTTCTAGACAACCGAGTTTCCGGGACGGCCGCGCGTCTCCTGCTTCTGCTGTTGCCTCCTACGTCTTGACTACTTCCGAGGAATACGACCAAGAGAGCTCTACGTCAGAGCAGCGAGCAACACGAGATATACAAGCAGCAATCGTGCCAGTCTACGGGATCCTTCCTCTGGTTATACAACTATAACCAGATATAATAGGATTGCCAGTAGATCCTGTCGCTAAATCGATCAGTGACGAAGAACTCGTATCACATCCCAAGAGAACATCTGCTTCGAAGCCTATTTCCGCATTGTTATTATTATCTCGATCCTCCACATGCTCAATGTTCCGTATCTACTTAAACGTCACTCCTCACCGATGGCTATGTGGCCAGTGTTTGGTGTGTGCGTTTATCGTGTTAAGGAGCCATGTCTGAGGTCAATACTTGGTTGGGTGACTGTATCGTCATGCGATGGCTCGCTGAGTAATCCCGAAATTTAATTTAAAAAATCGCCAGCGAATCGGTTTGGTTTTTTGGAGCTTCTTGGGCTCTTGGCGTTCGTGCGAATAGTGCCTTAGGAGAGGGTGCCCGCAAGTCACAATCTGAGACTCCCCCAGGGCCGAAAAAAGGAGGCGTAGATATTTTCTTCGATTTTCGTGACCCTGAAATATGGAAATATTATGGAGATATATAATATTATTATGGAGATGAGTTAATCCATGAACAGGCGACGTAAAAATCCTTTATTTGTTCGTTAATTTGCTGCCAGCACACATCGACCTCCTTTCTCTCAGTGTAGCACGTGTGCATGAATCATTCATATATACATTTTCACCATTTTCCCGAAGAAAAACAAACACGGAGTTTGAGTTTCACGCTTTTGTTGAAAGAATTTAATCCGTACGTGCGGACTGGTTAATCATTTTGAAGAAAAGAAAACTTCTCGTTTTCTCCATTCCTAATTCCCTTATAAATGCCCATTTTTTGCGATAAAGAAAAAACCTTCAGCGTTATTCAAATTCGTTTATAGAGATGGAATCTTTTCTGACCGATTCTTGCGTTAGTGCGATCATGGCTGCAGATTTTTTCTCCTTACAAGAAATTCATTATTATCGTCACGGTAATAACGGAATTTTCCATGGATGCATAATTCCCGTCCATCGTGACAGCATTTCCCAAACAAATTTTTCTATTTCATATCAAAATAAATAAATATATAAATATATTATATAAAAATATTAAATATTATAATATATTGAAGAATATTTTAAGAAATATAAAATAAAATGCAGCCAATGAATTTGACTGCAATGTAACGAGGTCTCGACATACGTTTCAAACCTCTGGTTCTTAGGGAAACCAGAGTATTCGAAAAAAATCGGGTCGTGATTTTTTAAAGAATAAATTTCGACTTATTATTTTTTTTAAAGCGTCTCATAGTTGGAATCTCTCTTACAAATCGAAACGATTGATCGCTACATGTCTCTTCGTATTTATCTGCCTGGAAAAACATGGAAAGGTTTCTTATTGTATTTTCGAAATGGACGAGAATAGAGAGTAGTACGTTCTGAACATTAGCATTCAAGAAGAATTCGTCAGAAATATTTGGCTGAAAAATATGAGTCATATATTATGAGGTAGAATTTCTTTTCCGAATCAGAATTCTCGAATTCTGGAGAGTTCTCTGGAGAATCCACAGGCAGAGGGGAAAAAGGGATTTTGTTTCCGGGGAAAAAATCGTTCTTTCGGTGACCAAGAGTCGCAAAGAGTTTTCAATGACTCTTTCTGAGTTTCTTTTCCCAAGCGACGTGATACGAATGCTCGAAGAGTGCGTGTACAAGCGAGAGCGAGGAGAGTGCGCGTATGAGATCAGCACGGAATCGAGTCGGTATAGAAACAGCGGTACGAAGATTGCTCAGAGAGTGTCTGAGTGGGTTGAGCCATAACTCAGATCAATGTCAAAATGACTCTACGATGAGAATATACACACTGGCGTGTATAGCGTGATGATTTCGTCGCCAGGGAAGGGGATAAACGCGCCAAAGAGAGTGGAGAAAGTGAGTGAAAGAAACTTCCTTCATCACTCAGCTCCGCATAATTCTTCTTTATTCTCCCACCACTGACCGCGATGAAATATTCAATATCCAACCAATGAATCTCTACACGTTTTTAAAAAAAGAGAAAAAATCTTCTTAAATATCGAAATTTACTTGTCTTCTGCCTCGTCCAAGTTATAACTCTCTGAAGGCCCCATTGACTTTTGAATCGGTCAACGAACACTCGAAAGTCAACTCCTTTGGTTATGGTCAACCAAACTATTTTTAATCAATAACAGAAATTAGTCACTTGCAAAATGTGTTCTGCGGATATTTTGACTGTTGACGGGATAACAAATTTTGATAAACTAACAGCGAAGGCGTTGTTGAAGATTTTTAAGAAGAAATTTGATGTATTTTCAGGGACATTTATCGAGAATAATGAAATATCGATTCGATCGTGAAACGTCTCGATCGTCTAGGAATTTAGAGCGTGCTCAAGCAACCGATCAATACGTGTTGAATGAAGCAAAAAAAAAGTGAGGCAAGAAGATGGCCAGCAGGAAATAGAACGCGAAGAATTTATCGAACAATCTCCCGGTTGTATTTTCTTGATACAACTTAATAAAAACGTGGGAAATGAAAATATTGCATGAAGACTATCTCCGCGGCTGGTCGGTGGAGAGAAAAGCGTGGAAATGATAAACATTATTGTTGAAATTAATTTTCATACTTCGAGGCGTATCGGGGAAAAGAATCAGCACGCTGGAAATGGCTGGACGTGATGTCACGGTTCGTAAGAGATATATGAAATATTACCATTTCGCTGGTGCGCTCGTTATAGACGCTGCTGCTGAACCCTGCGAGTCTGTAATTAGCAAGAGTTCATACATCAAGATAGATCGTTCTTTAATATACACAACGATTTTACAATTTCCTCGATGCGCTGTCTAGCTCGCAGAATATTTACCGATCCATATCTACAGAATGGGCGAGGAATACATCGGTTTCTATATGTTCAATGCCATGCGCTCAATTTTTTCTTTCTGTCGATAAAATTAGCTAAACGATTGTTCCAACGCCAAACAAACCTCTTCCAAACATTTTTTTTTTCCTCCACCACAAACAAGGACATCTCAGAATTATCATAAAAACTAAGGATCTTGTCGGTTTATTACAATTTCCATCACTTCCAATAGCCGCTGGCTCATCATTCAACAACAGACAGGAAAAATCATGGCTCTTAGCCAGCAGTCGAGTCTCCAAAACAGTCGAATTGCCCCCATAGAAACTGCTACTGGATATTATTCAATTTTGATAAATTCCTTGGTTTGCTGATTTCTCGGAAATGACAATCCGATGCATACCCGAAGATGGGGAGCTTCGCTGTCTATCGTGTTTCGTTGCAGATACCACTTACTTCATAATGACACGATCCAATAATGCTATGACAGCTATTTCCATGGTTACCACAGCTTTCTCGTTCCTAACAACTGAAGCCTCCAGCGAATCTCGCAGTATTAGTGATTGAATAGAGCCGCAGATTTTTTTCTTCGGAAATTTAGCGAATGAAAATATTTTTCGTTCCGATAGTGTTTTTTAAAATGACAGAAATCTTTTCTAGAAATAGTTTGACCTCGTTCACCGCGATATCGATTTTATTTAACAAATTCAATTCCGAGACGATTCTCTTGACATCATCGGTTGAACAGTCAGTTGACTGATCAATAATTCTCCATTCGATCGAAAAAGCGACACACAAAAAGCATTCGAAGGTTTTTTTTTCAAGTTATCAATTTTATTTTCCAATAAAAAATCAGCAATTATCGTGGAGATTTTTTTATGTTCAATCAACTTTATACGGAATGTTTAAAATCATTGTAAATAAAAAGTGAGCAATTAATAATAAAAGGCATAATTTATGGAATATTGAAGCGATGTGGATGACCATGCACGTTCAACTTGAGTCTATATTTATGTTCTTCAGTGACTTTCACTCACAGTATTCAATGTGGATAGATTAAAACTGACAAGCTATTATGTGTCAAGTATTTCATACACGTGCCATTCACCCACAACGGTCATCAACCCAGCCTGTACAGTTGAAAAAAATCAATCGATAAAGAGAAGAGAAAACAAAATTATGTATTATGATTACCGTTGCTTCGTTAATATTAATATCCTCTTCAAAAGCTTTCGCATCTTGAAAAATGTCTTTTTTCTCTCCTCGATGTAACGGAAGTTTGACGTAATTATTCATGTTGCGGGGCTCTCTATTTTGTCGATACAATACTGCAGACATTTCAATTTTTTTTCCTCATGAAAAATGAATATAAAGAAGCATTCTAATGACTGTGAAGCATTCGGTATTATTCTTAACATATAAAAAAAAATCTCTCGGCCGCTGACAGGAGAAGAAAATTATTTCGTTTCACTAAATGGTTCGGGGGTGATATGTATTTTTTTTTTTTTTTAATCAGAAATTTCTTATCAGCAACCACGAATATTTGCAGAACGTTTTCGTAACCCCTGAAGAGAAAAGTGGAAAAATGATTTATTGTGCAGTGACTTTCCGAAGTCGTGAAAAATAAAATTAAGACTTTGTAATGTAAAAATAGTATTTAAATGTACAGTCTTAACACGAATAGCCACGTATATAAAAACGAACGACGAGCATCCACCACGAAGCCTGACTAAATTGTAAAAGTTCCATGTCTTATTGCAACTTTGGTGCGAGGGTGGCTCTGGCTTAAACTGTAGCAAAGAGAAAAAATACAAAATACGAGGATCTATATATAGATCGAAAGTGGGACGTAGAGTAAGAGCGAATAAGAAGACTGAAAAAATCGCGACACCATCGTTGGTTCTCTGTATTACGTAAACATGGAAAAAGTTGTCAAGCCGATCAACCCACGCGATACGGAACGTGTTTAGGGTACGCGACGAAATAACGAAAGTGAAGTGAATAAAAATAGAAACGTCGAAGATAAAGGAGACGAGAGTCCTCGGGCGGTGTTCTTATCATTAAAAAATACATTTTTTTGGCTCCAACATAGAAATTTTCCGTCTTTGAGAAATCCTTCCGAATTACTAAAATTATAGCAACATACAGCCTGGTGTGACACGTTGGCCACCAATTCACGAGGAGTCGTTAGTCTTATTGTCATAATTATCGTCACCGCGGTAAATTACATCGAAGGACTCACAGTAGTTTCAATTAACGCCGCCGTGAATTCTTCCTCCGTCCCACCCCGACGACTTTTCTCTACCATCATCTATCCTCACCCATTCATTCCCTTTTCCCTCTTCGTTTGCTCTCTTTGCTTTCTTACTCTCAACTTTTCTCCATTTGCTCGAGAGACGTAAAATTTCGCAGTTACACAAATTTTAAATTGCTCAATGACGTCTTTCTTCCGTAAATTTGACTTAATTGTAGAAATTTTTATGGCCAAAGGTAATTTGTGTTCTTGGCTCATTTGTCTTCCATTTATACTTGCACGATTTATTCACTCCGTATAACTTCAACGCGCTCTGCACTTGCACAATTCCGTTATTTCTCTATTACCAATTTTATCTACATTCAGTTCATTTATTTGCTCGCGTATTACTGCGAAAAGTTTATAATTAGACAGATCAATGTATTCACCAGTTGAAGACGCAATTAACATCAGAAAAATCGACTCAAACAAGTGACGACGACGTGCAGATCAACCGAGTGATAAAACATCTTGAAACAAATCCAGAAAATGCTGTTTATTCGGCAAACAAAATATCTGCAAATTGTCATTTCGAATGAGTCATTTTTCCTCCCCCGTTGTTAATGGAAATATGACTTGAATAGCTTAATTGCTGTTTTCTAACGAAGACGATCTTAGTTGAATGAATCAATTGATTTGTCGGGTTCAAAAACATTACAAACTTGCAGTTCCTTGAACATTTGATGTTTCCACATTTATTCCCCTTGGAACTAATATAAATCTCCGGAGTTCTGCAATCAGTAAATATATTTCGCACATTTTCCACGTTGCTACAAGTTCTACGAAACAAAATAGCTAGATTAACAATTCCTTGTTGATTACTATAAAATTCCATTATCAAGTTTATTCTCGTCTCTTCGTGAAAGTTGATCGGAAGTGAAAAGCTTCTTGAAGTAAATATGAATGAAGAATTACGGAGATGTGAAAGTTCGAAAACATTAACTCGGTCAATATTTCAAATGAACAACCAAGAATTTCTATAAAATTTCGTCAATGGACTCGAATTGAAAATATAACTCGAAAAATGGAGAAAAGACCTTTTAGAGATTCGGGCTCGTTCCGCAGCTCAAAAGTCGTTGCCATTGATTTTCTTTTCGCAATGAATACACACGACGATGTTCAAGTGATGGTACTTTTACAAATTTACTGCAATTGTTTCATATCCCGCGTGTATTCATTTTTCCAACTGTCACGAATCGGACGCGTCTCGTGGTTAAGCACGATAATAAATTCTTCTTTTCACGTAGACAGCCACAAGGGACTCCGACTGTTACCAATATACGAGTGATTGGCACTCATTGTCAATATATTCGATGCATGCATAGGAAAGTTCGGAATCCAACGTCGGTCGAGGTATAAATGGGAGCTGAGAGTATATTTGCCGAGAAACCATCACACCGCAGGCCTATAATCTGCCGTATAGAATTGAGTATTCGCTGCGTTACGATTCTGCGGTTGCGTCAAAATATATGGAGAATTATACTCCGCAATCGCATTGTGTCATATAAATATTACATTCGTGCTTACGTTACGTGCTATCCCATACATTAATGCCGATTCTATGGAACTCATTCCCGAATTTCGTGTTTGCTTTTCCATCTGCAACATTTTCATGAAAGTCGTATTGTCCAAATTGATCTGAGATGAAAAGTTTTCGTATTGAAGACGAACATTTCGTGATGCAAAAAACGTCAGAGTTTCGGGTAAAATAGTTGATACTCAAGGCACATTAATCGGTAGACACATTTCTAGGATTTCAGGAATTGCATGTGTAATGAAATTCATGCAATAACGCAATTGACTGATATTTTTTTTATTTAATTTTTTTTCTCCAAGAAACAGAACACTGTTGTATAGACAAGGGGAAAAAATGGGATTGGTATGGTAAATTGTATGACAAGACTTACATTTCCAACGTTGTTCAGAGCCAGTCATAGATGCTCGTACAATATCCATGTTTTGATTATCGTGAGCCTTTTAAATAGATAAACTTTTTTTTTACGTGTAAGGCACTTTCCTTCGTTGCGATGGCACGTTCCCACAGCTTGAATACCGACGACGGAGCTCCTTCGAGGCGAAGGCGAGCCACTCGACAAAGTCGTGATTCAACTGAAACATAAAAAAACGAGACGTGGCAATAATTATTCAAGCGATGACGAGAACAATAGCGGAATATCCGATTTTCATCGGTAATCCATTAAAATTTCTCGTTTTTCACATGAAAACTCACGAACAATTGAATTTTCTGATAACGATCGTGACGACTGGTCTTCGCGAGGAAATGAATATTTTTAACCTTCAGCGAAAATGCCTTTTTCCATATTTTCCATCGAACCTACGCCGCAAAGCACGTAATGAATTTTTGTCATTCGGATTGTTGTTAATCGAGAAAAAAAGCGAAACAATTTGTCAAATACGTTTTCTTCATCGTGAAAGCAGAGTTTCGAGTATTCTCTTGTTTACGAATTTCGTTAGCCACTAGATTTCGTATCATTAATTAATGTGCGAAAAAAAAAATGGATTTCGGTTGCTAAACAAGTTTGCCACTGTGCAAATTTTTCACCTTTGGCCTCATTTCTATGTCGACACAAAATTCAGCTTTTTTATACGTGTTGCCGGCTCCACTTTCTCAAAGGTATGGGCTTGCAACTCGGAAGTCTCCGCAATCGTGTTGTTTTCATGGATTTATACGTTGCCCAAAGGCTGTTATTAAAAAACAAAATAAAGATGAAAAAAAAAAATTTTTAAATTACACTCTCATGCGTGCGAGGAGATCGCTTCTCGTGAGCTCGCTCGCGCGCGGCATTCGCACAATTGTACACGGGTCAAGGAGTTCAAGTGAAAGTATTAAATATCAGACAACACACAGAGGTATCTGAGAAATATATTGTACATACGTGTCTCTATAAAACAGTCTCGGATCCATATATCTATGGACAAAAAGTCTGTGACGATGCGTGTCGTTACATCGAAACAGAAAGATTTCAATGAAACTTTGAACGTAATGGCCAATTTTTTTTCTTTTTTTTTTCATGCTTACAAAATTAAAAGACACTCATGAGTATGATTGAGAATTAATTAATCAATCAATTACCATCGTCTCTTCCGGACAAATTAATAAACTGTATACGTTACGACAGCCGCGATGTCTGGAAGAGAGGAAATTAATTTCTTTCCCAAGGAAATGAATACTTTGCCTCAAACGAGTAATGTCCTTAAACGCTCGCAGATAAACGTCTGAGGATCTCGAGAGATCGCTGAGATGCTTTGCTCGCATCAAAGACACGTTTTCCCATTCATAGATTCCTTCCTGTTTTTATTTTATTTTATTTTTTATGGCTAGTGACTGAATTGATTTTGAAAGTTTGAAA
Organism: Campopleginae sp. 14b; assembly: GCA_030522525.1. Classification (NCBI taxonomy): domain Eukaryota; kingdom Metazoa; phylum Arthropoda; class Insecta; order Hymenoptera; family Ichneumonidae; species Campopleginae sp. 14b. The sequence goes on from JAPYYS010000105.1 coordinate 141,893, forward strand.
AACCAATTAGAAAGTTCAACAAATGTGCTCGTTCCTACTGCACAGGCTCCTTTCAATCTCCGTAACTACGTCGATCGCAGAATAAACCTGTAGAAGGTGCAACAATCGATGCTCCTGGAACCAGTTCAGGGAATTGAATTATTTTGTATGAAAATCTAGAATTTTTACGAAAATTTGTACTTTGTACTAAAATATAATTCTATCTCTATCTGGTGAGAAGAGAAGATCGATATCGAGACAAAAAGGACTAATTAGTGATACAGACGATTTTTATTAGGCTTTGATTTTATTTTGCCCGGTTTTTTTTCGATTTTTTCTTTTTTTTCCCGGCTGAGGGATTAAAGATTATTACTAACCCGGAGAAAGAGACGAATACGAGGAGGTCGAGTTACGCGTCATCAGTCTCAGATTCCCTCTCGTTTTTTTCACATGCATATCCCGCGAGAAATTCTCCCATAGCATCGTGTTATATGCGTTGGCGCAAGAAGCACACCTTCCTTGCGCAAGGCCAGCATCGCTCGTTTTTCTTATACTTCTTCTTTTTTCTCTCACAATATAATATATAGCACACACGAACTGCGGCGACACGAGTCACTCGAGATTTCTTCTACCGGTAGCGCACTCACGAAATTTTTTAGTGTGTGCTATGTCTTCGCTTCAATTTTGATATTTCTTCTCCCTCCTTTCCTCTCGGTCCTTTTTTCCTTCCTCTCGCGTTCTACATCATTCCTCTTTCATCCATATCCTTTTCGTCCTTGTCCTTGTTCATCATTTTTTCCCCTCGTGTGCTCTCCTACGGTTTTTCCCCTGTGCTATTTTTTTCGCCTCGTCTCGTCTCTTCTCCGAATTATGCTAAAAAGGTCGGAAAATTTTGAACGTACTTTTTTCTCTCGTTAACAAATGAATCTTGTCGTTCCCCTTGATGTTTTGGCTACCCCGGCTCTTTTGATCAGCCCCTTCGGCTGTCGTTCATCAAAATATTCCGTTCGATAATTTTTACGATTTTTCATTATCATGATTTTCGTATTTCTCCAAACGCAACATTGAATTTAGATTGTTAGGAATTTTCAATGACTCTAATTGGATATTCATGATTCAGGGATCAGGTAGAAAAAAATGTCATCCTGTGTGGTCATTTTTTAGTAGATTCATTTTTTTTATAAGTCGATCACAATCATTCAAGCGCTACGATTAATTACGATTAGTATGCAGTGGAGATAGCAGGAAAACGAGCTGTCGATCAATATCCTTCTAAATATACCGTAATCACATTATGAGAAGGAGAGAGCGCAATTCTCTCGGAAGAAAAGAGCACGTCAACCTTGCTCCGCTAAAACGGTCCAGCGATCTATGGGCTTGCTTATGTAGCCTCGCGTCGTCACGATCATTTTCTCTCCGTCTCTTTCCCCTGCTCGATCTCCATCATCAACCCAACACCAAGTGCTCGTCGACCTGTACAAAATCCACACAATCATTATCCTATTTTTAGTAGTTCGCTTATACAGACTTTATAGTCGTTGCACACGCGACAAGCCTCTGATATCCCAATGTAAATTAATTCTTGTTTACATTTTTATTCATTTGAGTCAGATAATGTAAACAACATCTCGCTCTTTTCCTCGAACGTTATTATCACAATAGTCGTATCGGTGATTTTGAATGAAGTTTTTTTTAAATCTTCCAACAATGGAGAATAAATATATGCAAAGCAAAACAATACGAAGCTCAACAATCCGTGGTTTTTTAAACTAAACTATTTTGTCAATTTTTGAGAAATGTATTTGGGCAAAATGTTGCCTCGAAAAATTGTGGATTTTCGTCAACTTCGAAAAGAATGATCGTTTTATTTTTCTAAAAGCAATTAGCACAAAACAGTTTTAACTGCAATTACAGTTCATGTAATCTTAAGCTTTTTTTTTACTGTTTCTTCTTTTTGACAGCAATGTGTCTTTTCAAATGAACGTAAAGTTGTTTCAGTGCCGGTTACATTCTTCCGCTATTGAAAAAGAAAGCTAAAACTTGGCGGATCCTTAATCGGGTGTCCCGTTAAAGGAGGAAAGTTCGAAAAATCGAATGATCGATGAGATTGTCAACAGATTTTGATCGAGAACTGGATCTGGAGGTTGAATGTTTTTATGAGAAAAAGATCGAGGTAGAAAATAAGGAATGGAGAGCTCAATTGTGATGGAGGTTTCATTAATATGATGGTGACGATGACGATATTCCAATCCGGTTTATTTCCCTCGACGGAGAAGACTCAGCATTCTCGTTTCTGTATAACATCTTGACTAGTATGCGCGGTCTTACAGAATCATCATTATCATCATCGTCGGTCCTTCGCCAGAGATTTCACAACAACAAAGTCCTAGTATGAAAGATAATATATAGAGAGAAGAGAGCACACTGTTACGACAAGAGAACATAGTGGGTAATACAGGGAATGTCGTTAGTCACGGCGTCGCTTTAATGCTATTACGTTTTGCTTGATGAAAAGGGAATGGAAAAGACGAGCGAGCAACGGCTCAAGTGCGAAACGCCTCTACTTTGTCGTTCACTGACTCCTGGACTGCTTCAGATGTATGTTTAGAACGTTACGAACGTCACGAATAATACAAGAAATAATTAATGTCTAAAGCAATATTGAGTAACAAGCGAGATAATAAAATAAACTTAATGAACATTGACTTTTATAAACCTGCAGAGAACAATACGATCCGAGATCAATTAAAAAGATATAAAGATCGATGCACAATAGAAAGAAAAAAAAATTTAATCCTTCGCTAAAGCGACGAGGAAAGACTTGAGAAGAAAAAAAACTACAAAAATAATTTTATTCCGACACGATTTCTTCATTAAAATGAAAGATTGTCAGGCGCAAGGGAATTAAGTTGGAACAAAGCTAAATTAGAACGAGCAGGAAGCAGAAAAAAATGGAGAACGAAATAAAAACGTAAATGAAATTATCGCATGGTTTTTCGGGTCCAAAGTCGAAACAAAGAATTAATTAGTACGAGAAGGAGGAAACAAAAGTGTTCTGGAGCGCATGAAAAAAAATGGGAAAACCCTTGGAAACAAATGAAAATTTTATTTTGCCACTATCAAGCAAATCCAACAACCATTTTTTTTCCTCGTACAGTTTGGCTATTATTGAGGAAATGCCAAAATGATTCACTGCTCGCGACACACTGCCGATAATATACTAAATAAATCCAAAACGTGACAATGACGTCATACAGGAAAATGGCAAAGGTCACATGGACCTGTAGGTCCAGTACGGCCACGTCGAAACGTGATATGTGTTTCAATGAGACAAGCAGATAATCTTTTTACTTCCACATCCATGCTCAGCTACCGAACAAGATATCTGCGCTGGGAAATTCGAACATGGACGAAGAAAGGGAGAGAGGGAACGACGCAATTTTACTAGGCCATTGAAGATATGGAGTGGTCTGGCGTCAATCCAGCGCAAAATTCCTGAGGTATATTCATAGGTCTAAGGTATCGATTCCCTAGTTTGAACATGAACTCCAACGTACAGAAAGTTATGATCGACAAATGCCAAGGGACCGAGGAAAGAAGAGAGTGAAGGGCAAATAGTAGATAGAGATTTCGTTATAGGCGAGTAGATATATAGTTGAGGAGCGAAAAATAAACACAAAATAAATAATTAATATAGAGGTAGGAAAAACTAGGGGAGAGCGTATTAATACATAACCTTGGGCGAAGGGTGACCTGACGTTCTTATTGCAATGGAATAATTTTCTTCCAAAGTTTTGAAGGATCAAAAAAGCCAAAGCTGATGTAATTCTTTCACTGAGCAATCTATTCCATGGAAGCTCGAACATTTTCAGGAAAGTAATCCTTTTTCTACAGTTCACATTTATTATTGTTGATTATTTCAATTTTTCGAGTCTTCTCATTGTTCAATTTTCCAAAGATTCACAAATAAATCACTGCAAGACTTCCTGGCCTTAAAATCGTGTCAGGACAATATCGCTCAACATAATTTTCCATTCCTTTGTTTGGCCAAACGTCACAATAAGTGTCTCAACATTTTACCAACGTTAAAGACCATCTTTCGTAATGGGTTGAAAAAAATGGTAACGATTAATTAAAAACACGTGGTATCTGCAAGCCGGACCGCTGAGGAAGGCGGTTACTAGGTTGGACACCTCTTGGTTTCCGTCGTAACTCATCGTCCCGCATACCAGCCCAGCCATGACAGAATAGAGAGCACTTTAACACGCTCGCCCGGACTCTCACCGACTGTGTACATACCACTACTTACCACTTAATGCTACTACCTACCGGTCTACAGTCTGACTCGTACCGCCCTCACTCAATCCGTAACTACTTTAGTGCAATCTACGTTATTTGCTCCGAACGTCACAGAATCGTGAATCGTGTTCTCACCACGTCACAATTTTTCTCAGATTTTACCTTTGCCAATTCCTCACTCGAGCCACAAACACGTATCCAGAAGTTGTTTCATACGGCACATGAATATTTCATTTCTCCCTTTTTTATATTATCCACGCATTTGGGGAGAACCCCATTCCCGCCATGGGGTCATGAAAAAATCCATCGAGAAATAAAAACCATGATTTTTGAATTTTTATTCAAACTTTTTCTTACCCAAGGATTTTCTACAGTTCCATTTTTTCTCCTCAAGAAAACTGCCACGTGAGCACAAATTCTACGCTCAAGGGCATCTCAACATTTTTTGCTGACGATCGCATTTTTTTTTCTTTTTACGTACGATCATCCGAATATTGCTCGGGAATTAAAGTTTCATGTTTATTAAGAATTAATCTCACCAACCAAACGAATTGGAAATTAAATGACGTACAAAGTTTTCTTGCCCAATTTGCAGCCAACAATTGATTCAATTACAATCAGGTCATTATTTTGTAACGAAAAAGGAATTTCGTGGAATGTTTCAAGCGAATTAAACTTTCAAACGTGCATTGTATTACAAACTTGCTGATAGTCAAACTCTCTCGGATAGTCTGTAGGAAATAAAAACTGACTCGAGAAACGAGCGCGCTCGACTCTTCCACAAACTTTTCGCAAGTGTCCTCCGAATAAAACATTTCTAAAAAGAAGAATTGCTACAAAATTGGCGACCGTTTATCATTAGGGTGATGATTTTTCGAGATAATGGTTTTTGTAGTCTTTCAATAATTACTTCGTCCCAGTGGAAAAACAAAACCACAAGTTATGTGGCAAACTCTCGTCTTTCACCTCGGTGAAGCAGATGCCTCGGAAAACTCGAAAATCTGGATTTATCCTCAAACAGAAATTCCACTCCACCTCAGACATCTCAGGTATCGTTCTGTCCCTCAACGTTATCATACCGCCGAGATATTTATAACATTACGTGAACCCTATATGATCTCTGTAATAAACTCCGGAATATACGACAAAATCGGGCTCAACAGGAAGACCAGAGGAAGCTGCACTTTTTAAGATAAAAAAAAAAAACCCCAAAAGGTCCGTTTGTAAGGGATCCCTCTGTTGAATATACTTGGGAGTCGAAATCCTGATGGAATCCTCAAACACGAACAGTCCGATCGACAAAAATGAATGCACATTGACGAGAATTTTTTATAAAAATCGTTTGACCTGATTAAGTGTCCATAAAGAAAATAAATTTTTGTTTTCATTCAGATATCTAACGCACTTCTGGCTGAATATTTATATCTCGAGATTTATGAGAGTCTTGGGCATATTTGGTAGGAAATTCTGCCACATAACCTTAACCCAAAGATTCGCATTCCGAGCCCACTCTTTCTCAATCTTTATTCTCTACGGTCACCGATTTTCTTCACTGATGAGTTTCGCGAGGCAATCTCTCTGGGATGGAAGAGAGTGTATGAAATTTCTCGCAAAAAATGAAGAATATTTAAAGGAAAGAAAAAAACTTTTGCCACGCGGACCGCGAGAGGGACCGGGCACAAAGACACGGGCAAGGAGTCGAAAGGGGAAGAAATGAAACGATACGGGCGCTTGAGATGAAGCAATGTAAATGGTAAGAAAACAACTCTGTGGTTCCCTGATTCTGTTACTCGTGTATATACCTCTTTGAGGCCACAACTCTCGGCCCGGACTTTTGCCTTGCCTTACCTTCCTTTCCTGATACATTCGAGTAGTGGGATATTTGCTAGCTGTGAGGCACAAAAGCTAGCTGGATCGTTCTCGGACACTTTCGAAGACAGTAACCACGAAGACGCCATGACGCGATCATCTCTATCGGCACCTTTACCACGGTGCTTATTCGTCTCGTCCACTTCACGTCTAGTCACTACTGCAGTCTTTATCTTATTGGCCTCACGTAAGTCTTGCTACTTTTCATATCAACCACGACCATTCATTCTTTTCCTAAGCTATACGAGCAATGCCAAACTTTCTACGTTTTTTGTCGCTCGACATTTACCTCGACATTTTTTTCGATTATTCATCAGAATTTTCCCAAAAAATCGTAACATGAGGGAGTGAATATTTCTAACAGACTTTCGAATTCGTTGTTTTGTAATTTTTCGAAAAATCGGTATTGTTTTTTTTTTTTTTTTTCGTTGACGTTGATTGGCTTGTGGCTTAAGGAGAGATTCATGGATTGGAAGATACATATTTCTGCATATATTCACATTTCTATGGTGTGTGGTGTAAATCGTGATGAATCGGGGGAGTCTGTGCGTATTATCGCAGTGGTAACTGACTGGTGTTTGTCAAACACGCGACAGTTTGTAGACACGCGGTTCTAATTTTGTGCCACGTAACTAAACAGATCCAAGTGTTGCTAGTTGTAACAACAATGAGGAAAAATTGTGTTTACTGTGTGAAAGAAATTATTTCCATGCGAATATGACGGGCGAAGTGCTTGATTTTTCATCAACTCATACGAGCTGTTTTTTAATCAACGATTTAATCGCTTTTTTCGTAGTTTTTTTTTATTATCCTGCGCCGTAAACACGGAATAAGAAATATAATGTTATTCAGGAGGTTTTCAACGACGAAATCCTAAATTTGATTCCACTGAAAAATATGACGAGTTCAGTTAAATGTTTATCCTCGTCGAAAAGGTTGTTCTAACGAAAAACTCGACGATTTATTTACGTGTCTCTTTCCATGTGCTTTCTGTGCAAATTCCTCTCGCCACATTGATATCAAGGGCATGCGAACTTCGTCTAGACAGCAAAACGATGATCTGCTGTATTTTTCCAGACGAAAGATTCCACGACGTTGTTTTTCATTCGGAAAATAAGCAAAGCAGAAATAGGCAATCGATTTCCTCGCCTGCTGTACGCATTTGGCGAAATACTAAGGTCCAATTCTTTTTTACTTTTTTTTTTCGCGAAGTACTTTCCTTTACGAGAAATTTTTGTCCGCTCCTTTGACAATCTACGATTCAGAGTGTAAACTGGAAGATCCCGGAGTGCTCGTAATTCTATCAATTTCAATTTGCCACAAAGAGTTCTTGCCATTATTGTTTCGACAGTTGGGAAAAGTGGTTAAGAGCTCTTGCATGCCCGCAAACCTGCGATTCAAGTTTAATTGCTTTTCATTATCCAAGAGACCCTGACACCAACGGAAATTCAACAATTCGCATTAATTTCTTGATTTTTTTTTCATTTCTATTGCATATTGTGAAAAAAAAAACATAAAAAAAAACAGTCAAGATGTTTATTGAACGAAATTTTAATAGTTTTCCTCTGTATTCCGAAAAAAAAATACTCATGGACTGCATTAAGGTCAAATGTGCATCGCAACTATCCACGTGCTTAGCCCATAAACCGAATATTTTTTTTTTAATCAAACGCAGTGAATATGGAATTAGGAACCAAAAGAAAAATAAGGAATTTTCAGGCACACACCAAAACCTAACCAATTCAGCAGTAGATAAAAACCAGCTACTGTTAAATCTTCCGAATTACTGGAGCATAAGGAAAAGCGTGGGAAAATGTGCTGCCTACCTACCAGGATTGGGAAACAATATTATGATTTGTTGTATTTTACGAGCTTGTTTATAGAAATTTAACTCTATTCGAATTTCATATTAAATCTGAATCGCAAGTTTTAATAACTTCCTCTCTTATTTTGTTCTAATTTGTATTCGGTTAGCCACCGTGAACAAATCTTTGCGACGCTATTACGTTCTCGTCCTAAAAAAGCAGCTCGGCGTTAGCGTTGTTTGACTTGTTGAAAAAAAAAATCATGAACAGTCGGAAATGTTGGGATTCTTCGATAAGCGAATTCCTCTTTTTCCAGTCGATAGGACATCGTGATTGAAGAAATTTTATGGACCAAACTTTTAGGCAGTGTGAGTAAACAAATTACTTCGAGAAAATCGAGAGACATTGACACGTTCGATTTTTTCAGAATTTCGTAATGCTGTTGAGTGCTACGAACGGTAATTTTAAATAAAAATTGAAAGAAAATTTCCGGAGCTGAAAATATACTATTATCCAAAATTTGTACAGTTTTGAAGTTAATGGGAAATTAATGAAAAGGAGTAATCTGTTGGAAATAATGAAAAAAACGAATGGAACGAAAAGGTGTTGAGAATTGAGGCGTTAGTTAGAGCGTTCCGAGCCCGATGCTTCTTTGCAATTTTCATTCGTGTATCGTTTTTAACGCTCTGTTTGATACGAGTGAGCGCGGAACTCTAGATGCGAATCATAATATTAGAATCTCTCGATGAAGGAGCAGCTTCTTATAGGTAAACGCGAGTTTCCCTACACACTTTCGTGCGCAGCAACCAGCCCACGAGCACCCACTATGTGTAATCTCTTTTAATTCCGTGTTCAATCTCGCTCGCGTTTAATTCCATGGAGAGGGCTAGAAAAGAAAAAAAAAACACGTAAAAAAAAGTACATGAATGTTTGAGAAAAATTCAATTTTTTTGCGGGCATCCGCAGTGAAACGGATAAATGCCGTTTATCCGGCTGTCAGTCGTCGGGTGTTAATACTGAATGAGTGATAGACGTGACGGTTTCTCGACTACTTTCCCTTCTGCCTTTAATACATACCTTATACATATTTTTTGTCATTCTCCATAAAATACATAATTCATTACCTTTTAATTTGAGTTTCGCTTTCGGAAGAAATTCGGTCAAGGTATTAACAAAATTAGTTCCATTATAACTCTATAAGAATTTGCTTTTCCTAGTGACGATGAAAAAATTCTTGAAATCACGAAAATTTCGTTTTTATTCGAAAATAGTTCGGTGGATCATTCATTCGTCGAAATAACAACAAAATTTTGTATTCGAGTGTACTGGGATTGAGACGAGCCTCAAACCATTAACATATAAACAGAAACGAGCATACATTGAACTGGCAGAAAGAGATTGTCATCGTTCGTCATTGAAAAATGATAGATGAGTTTCATTCATTGTTTCTTTTTTCGGACGAAAACAACAGCTCAGTCTCTTTACAGCTGTTGTTTTCTTTTATATCTTTTCCACTACTCTTCTCGTATAATGAACTTTTTTTTCATTGGCATTTCAAAGTTTATGACTAGTCTCTGACAACACGTCGAAAGGTCAAATATGATCGAGGATCACACATGAGAGTTTAAAGAATTCAAGACCAGACAATTTATCAAATGAATTTTGAATCAACTTTTCTAAGCGTTTGTATTCAATCATATTGTCAATTTTTTATTTTATCAATAAAGCAGAAATGTGAGAAAGAAAGGAACATTTGAATTTGTAATTTGCAGTCTCTGTGCTCGGTCAAAATATATCGCGAAAAGCGCAGACACATATATTCCTGTCAGTTTAATTGGATGCTTTCGAGGCGTCGAGATTTGAGAATCTCGGCTGGTAAAAAATATCAAAACTATTGAAATTTTAATGAGGCGCGATCTTGATTATTTTTTTCTATATAAATACTTGAATGAAGACACTTGACGTTTTGTTCAATTATTTGAAACAATATAGGGGGAGCGTGCTCCCAGGGAAAAATAGTCAAACGTTTCTCTCTTCAATTTCCACTTGTCCCTGTGACAACGTGACGTGCACGATTCCTGAGGAAAAAAATGATAGAATATGATATTCGGGTCACAGACAAAATTCGTATTTCTGATAACGCTTCGTCCTCTCGACACGTTCTGAATATTCTGCGTTATCATGGTAGTCCGAGCAGTCAAGGTAAACGCGTTGATGATCTCGTGGATTGACAAAATAACTTGGAATAAAAATTTTGAATGTCATAAAGGTTGAAATTCGAAAAAAAACTTTCCTGCTACGAAATGTGCGTAGTCTCGAAAAAAATCACTCAAATTCGTACTCATTATTAATCACGTGATAAGGAGAAAAAATTAATTAGCTTGTCGAATCGGCCGGAGATTATTGTACAAAAAACATATTATGCAAAGTTGGCTGCATTCATTACATTACTCTACTCTTACTGAAATACACAAACTAGGAACATTGATATTTACAGAAAAAATTGGATCCCCAGTCACGCAATTTGGTTGGGGAATTTTCCGAACCATCAGCTCGATCGAAAATTATAATTTCAACACTGCAAGAAAAATCGACTCACTCCCACAACGTCCGTCATACACGTTCCGTGCATGTCGTTGAAAAAAAAAAAAAAAAAATTTTAAATGCACTTAGAGATCTAAAAAGTAGCGAAGAGCTTCAAAAATTGCAAATAAATAACATTCGGTAAAGGATCGAAATATGAAACTACGTCGCAACTCCCGGAGACGTAATGGCTTAGGAAAAAACTTTCATCGAGTCGGTCATTTATCGGGACGTCAAATAATTCTCAATCGAAAGTCGGTATCCCCCGGCATATGCAAAATAATTCGAGGGAAAATATAAATATCGATACAGACATATACAGCTATCGTCGTCCGTATAAAAAAATATATATGTATACTCAAGAAGACCGCCTCAACTTCGTGCGCGGCTATAGTCAGAATACTATTGCGACACGAGGCCAATTACACGAAACCCGCCACCGCCTCTTTGCTTTCTCCTCCATGGCTGCTCACTGCGAACGCTAAATATCTATATATATATATATATTGGAAAATATATGTATATGAATAATAAAAGTCTGAAAATGTCATGAGGTCATTGACATCGTGTCGCTTACGTTTTCGGATCTCCCTCAGCGAATCTCTCTTTCCGCTGATCTTTTATACGAGAGCACTTCATTATATCTCGTCATATACATACCTATATATAAATACATTCATAATATATACGTATTTCTCTCCAAAAGCACGTTGATATAATGGAGAATGCACTGCAATTTATTGGGTTTGAATTGCCATTGAGAGAGATAACTCTATATTTTGCAGACTCACGCTAAGCGATTTATCTGTAAAAGCCGAGCTGGCTGCTATCATGAATCATAAGACCTTAAGCTTTTGTGATGCTCGAAAATACTTTGACAGCAGATCCGTTCGAGGGTTTAGTATGTACTCGAAATTTTCAATGATTTTTCTTTGTTAACGAATCGTTAGTTGGAACGAATTCGTTGGAAAAAATTTGATTTTTGGTATAAAAATGACTCTGCACGAAATATCACGCGATAAATCGAACGAAAAGCTTCTGGAAAAATGAAAGATCGCGACATCCTCGATAATTGGATCAATCCATTTTTCACACAAACACATTTGTTTTCGGACCGATAAAGATGCTACACAAATCTTTGGGAAAAAAGAAAAATCGAAACGAGATACAGGGTCGGTGGAAAATGTTAGGGAAAAATGAAAATTCGCGGATTCGAGAGAAACGCGAAATATGAAAGTTCCCTGGCGAGTGTCAGCAAAGCCGGCATAACAGGCAGTGAAATATATCCCTTCTCTTCGCTCGCTCCCAGCTGTGGAACGTACACTCTATCTATATATATCCATGCACACAAATATTCATACACAATATCTGCGTACGTGTTACTTCGCTAAATGCTGACGACAACGAGGACGCAAGGAGAATCGAAAACGTTACGTGATCATTTGCATCGTGCTGTTCCATAAAACTAAAATTCCTGCAGCTCAAATACACGCTTTACACATATGCTTTACACACGCCATGCACGTACTGTTGTTAGTGCCTTCATTTTATCCAGAAGGACGAAGAAAGAGAAGGTTATCGAAGTTTTTCTGGAGACACGGCAATTTTCAATTTGTCGCATTACAACAATTTTCTCAGAAGAGTACAGTTGATGATCTTTTGTTCATTGCAATTACAATTCTTCACGTATGCCCATTAAAATTGTCTACAATTTTGAATATTAGTGAGAACTTTTGCTAGCGATCAATTTTCTCTCGTATCCAGAATATTTTGTTGTTTACATTTTATCGTATAATTCGATCAAGAAATTTCAGCAGGTCATTCTCCCGATGTAGACTCAACATCCTTCGATCCGATCTCGAGAAAAGTAACGGAGAAAGTTTTTCGTGCCCAAAATCCTTTCTCTCCGCGTTGTTTTTTTTTTCTCCCTCAATTTATTGATCCAATTTTTCGTATTTCGATGTCTACATGAAAATTTCACTGAAAATGGACTCTCAATTAAGTTAATAGGCTGAACAAATAATATTGATGTCATATACGCTATCATACGCTTCGTGCAATATTGGAGAATGGAAAAAAAAAATACAATAGCAAAAGACACGTGAGTGCAACGACACGCGACACAGAACGCACGTGCGCGCTTCTGCGATCCAAGAATGACATAGTCCAGCGGAATGTGATGTCTGACAGTGAGAAATAAGCAGATAACATCGCGGTCGTTACGAGGCCACGCGTAATTCTACTGCTGATGTCACATGCGCTAGACATCAACGATGAAAGTGTTTTTTTGATAGAACTCGCGTTGTAGACTGATCGAAAGATCTGTGAGGAATCGTTTCATGTGTGTAGAAACAGGAGAGTAAATAATCCTGCAAGTGTAGAACGAATCGAGGCCATTCCTTTCGGTCTTAATTACCATTACAAATATTATCAAGAGTCAGAGAGTATCGTTGAGCTGCTGAGAAAATGAAAGTTCGAAAAATAAAGCAAAGTTCAGTAAACGCAGAGAAATGATGAATCTCTCTCGAGAATTTATGGAAAATGGTGCTCGGATAATATACACGAAGAGAGCAAGGGAGCAAAAGAGACGCAGACAGAAACGGAAGCTTCAATGCGGAAATCAGGTAGTCCGCGTCCCTTATTATACTGTTTCCGTTTTCGTGCTCATCTACGCTCCATGTCTCGAATATCTATATTCATATAATATGGAGATATTGTTACGTTTGGCGAAAGAACTCTTCCGCGAAGTGTACGACTGGTTTCCTCCGAAATAATTATTATAATGAGAGTCGCCCAGAAAAATCGATATTACGGAATTTCCTCTTCTGCGCTGGAGGCATAGAAACTCTCGATCCCCTACCACTTCACTCTTGGAACCCGGTCAAACAAGATGGAATGGAGATCCTCATTGCTTGCAAACTATAGATTCCTCCAAATATAACGACCACCACTCTGTATAAACCGATATTCACTCGTCTTCGCATTCAGTCTCTGTTTCAAGTCTTTCAACTTATTCCATCAAAAAAAATCGATCTATATGTCTCGATGTAACGATTAACATCCTTAAAAATTCTTTCGAGCGACAAATATTCGCAATCCATTCCCGCAGTCCCTCTCATTTTTCCAATCTATGTATACAAAAAAGTTTTCCTCAAGTATTCGAATCTGCGATAAGTTTACAAAAGTAAATTGAAGAAAAAAGTTGTAGGAAAATGTTCGTTTCTACAGCCAAAGTTGAAAAATAAAAGTCTCTGCTCTCCCCGCATCTTGTACTCGTTTTACCAAACGGTATGGAAAACATCGTTCCTAGAAAAGGGTTTCAAAGAAAAGTTGAACCATTAAAAAAACAGGCTGGACGAGAGATGGCGACTCTACTTATTTCGTTGAGCGATCTTTGTCAATTTGGACGACTCAGAGATTCATTAGACCAGCTTTTTATATGCACGACGTCTAACAAGAATAAGGTTGTTTTGTTTTATCGTTTTTGTGTAAAAACAAGCGATGGATATGAATCTGACACTTTTGTCAACATAGTTAACGAATTCGTCGCTCGCATTTCAGTTCTTGACTACAAATATGTACGATATAAACAGAAAGACCCATACAAATATACCATTTGTATCGATCATTCTCCTAACGAGGAGGCTCTCATCTTTTGTCTCCCACCTTTTCCATATATCTACATATTTACAGAACAAAATGACCGAGTTACAGAAAAACTATACGTTTTATAGCTTCGTAAACGGTGAATTTATTCAACATTGGTTTCATCATTTTTGCTCTCTCGGTCACCCGATCATAAATGGGCGTGAACGGGAAACAAACTAGTTCGGATCGATGATAAATTCCACCGAGGCAATAAGGAACAGAATTTTATACCCGATCATTATATATTAACTATGGTCATGGTAAAGTATTAAAAGTATGGCTTTAACGTTGCGACGTCAATCCGTGACCTCCACAGTCTGGAATGCAGTCCTCTCCGTGCGATGAATACAACCCCAAACAGTTTCTGACAGCTCGTTATTGCGCAAACGACTGTGAATAAGCGTAAAAAAATCATTTCGAAAAGTTCCGCTAGATCCTAGAATAATTATCGACAAGAAATTCGAGAATCCCGAGTCTCAGGACCACAGATCAAGGACAAGTTTGACTAGAGCCTCGGATTTGTGTATAGCGCCTTAAAATTGGCGATGCCTCTCTCTCTCTCTCTCTCTCTCTCTCTCTCTCTTTCTCTCGCTGCTCCGACTTCTCGTTAAGCCGATTACACGAGCGCCCAGTTACGCGCGATCTTAGCCGCGCTGTAATAGGTAAGTAGAGTAATCCCGTAGAGGACGGAGGCGAAACTCTCGGTGGTATGCGTTCGGTAAAGCGGGCGGGCGCGGGTTGACGTTTACAATCGATTCCGTGGAAAGAAACACGAGTAACGGTGTACATGCAATATTAACATTGAGAGGATGAAATCTCGGTCCTTTATATATCCACACAAACAGTATATATCTTTATAAATGACTGGAGAATGTTTGAGACACAGATACAAATACATTTCGTGAGTATATACAAGTTTCGAGACTCGCAAGACGATCGCCTCCATCTTGGCGGTCTGCAAGGAGAGAGTTCGAGATGGTGCTGGGTCCTTTGGAATGGCTATATTCCCTCCTTGGGCTAGGATCTAACGAGGAATCACTATCCAACATTCCGCGGTATATCGTGATGCCCGGCTTTGCTCTACATGCCACGAGAGCATCCAATTGCCTTCTGCATTATACATAACATGATATATATATGCACGAGATAGTGATACGTTTAGATAGGGACGGGAAGAACGTAGTCGGTGATATAGTTGCCACGTACCGCGCTAATTAACGAAGAACTTATTATTTCATTAAAATTGTTGTTCATTAATCACATTTTCTCCTCTTTATTTTGTAATCGAATCAGAAAACAAACTGGAGGTTTCATTCCGTCATTCGTTCGATCCCTCCAAACCACTTTCCAATGTTTCTCGTTTATAAGTCGGTAACTTTTAATAGGAAAACTATCCATTGAACGTCATAGCATTGTTGGAAAAAATCACTTGGCATTGGCGATTGGACCGCAAAAGTGATGCTCAAAATACGACAAACCACTCAACTACGACGCACGGCAGTCGCGCGTTGCCTTAATGACCCAAATGCGTCGAGATAAATAAGAAGAGAAAAAAAAATGGAAAACGAGGAGTAGTTCGTCGAACGGAAGGTATGTTTTGCATATGTTTACGCGCTCCGCGAACGACGCGCTCAAAGGATTGATGTACATCGTGAAAATGCAGAAAATTTCTACCGTTAGAACGGTGAGGCAATTTTTCTGTTGTAAACGCTCATCTCGTGCTCCTTCTCCTTTATTCTCGTATCCTCTTCATCCTTGTCCTCCTGCTGATCCCTTACATGGCGTTCGATCTCAGGGTAAATACGATCACGTGTGCATGCGCTATACGTAGCGATTATCGCGTTGCATTGATAGATTCTAACTAGACGAGAGAAAACCACCGGATCTCTTGTCCCCGAGGTATAGTCGTAATCGTCCATGCATTCTCTGACTTAAGCTTCTTTTGTACGTACCTATCTACACAAACTTCAACATATATGTATCTCATATGTATGGAACAGTGTAACGAAGCACTGATGACCACTGTCCGTGGCTGCTGAACGGCGTGCCAATCTTCCGATGCTAAATCTCCATTGACCATTCGTCACCGCAGACTTTCGAGGACGCGAGTGAATGCCTTTTTTTTTTCTCCTCCCTACATCGTCTTATTCTATATTCACGAGATTCAAAACGATCTCGTTACGAGAGTAAATCTTCTCTCTTGCCAACATAACATACGTCACTTTTGCCTTACTGCGAAAACTTATCAATCCCGTAGCTGCTTATTGGGCCGATGGATTTCTATTTACAAAGCTTCAAGGAGATCCATTTGCCTTTACATTCATATAAATAATATAATGTCAATCTTTAATGAGCTCGTGCAAATAATCCAAGTCCGTACGTCTCATACCGACGAGATCATCCGCTTGCGAAACCAAATTAGTACTTAAATATATCTGACTTGCATAACAAGAACACACAGCACTCATTGCATCGATTCATGTGCTTATTCTCGACCAAGGACTTATCGATTTCATGGCATATCTCAATCAGATATATACACGAGAGTACAATCTTTATAATCAATTAAATCTTGATGCAAATAAATCTCTATTGCAAAAATGTCTTTGGCCGCTCTCCACACGAAAGCCTGCGAACCGAACAGGATGTGAAAAGTATTATAATAATATTTTATGTGCCGGTTTATGGGACAACTGTAGTTTCGTTCTTCATCCGTTCAATGGTCATCGGTTTTTTTTGCCCTCGAGTTACATTACGCTTGTTCAAAATCATTGTATATGGATGGGTGCTCTACAAATATCATGGTCAACATAAAATTGTACTGAGCTAATGAAAATATCGATTGAGGTGATTTTGACAACCCGATGAAATGTCCTTGATATCCTATAAAGCGAATAATTCATACCGAATATATATATATATATATATATAGGAATACTCAATATCGTTTCCATCATTTGTACTCACACTGGAATTATAATCCAACAATGCTTTTGATTACAGAGGCATGCAGCGCCGCTTATTATGGCAAACTCATTGGAAAATTGAGCGAATTGCATCATGGCGTTAGTGGGGAGGTTTACGCAGTAGACGGAAGAACATTGTACATCAAAGACTTCACGTACGATGGCGAGGCTCCCGGTGAGTTTTTGTTTGTCATCTAAAAACAAATGGTCCATTTAAAATACCGTAACGACTCGTGACAGCTTTGTTGACGTAAAAACCCAAACGAGACAAATTTTTTGGAAATTTCTGACATAAATTTGAGTGTTTTTTGAAATTTTCAATAAAATAATCGAAAAGCAATAATGGGCAATTAAATGATATACTTGATTAATCGAATACCATATTGATTCTATGAGATTAAACTTCGAATAGTTCAGGACGAAGGTTGTGAAGTGTCATTAATCAAAGGCACATGTTCAATCCTCGTTAAAAATAACGAATTCGAAACTATACAGACACTTTCATTACTGCTGGGACATTTGCAGTTCTCTCGCGTTTCCCTTTCCTCATCTGAATGTAAAAGAGCGTCAGGAGATGGTGCATTACGATACGCGCATAAATATACACAAGCACTCGCACACCATCTGACCATTCACCGCAATGCATCGTAAAGTGCACCGGCACCTATCCATGGATATACTTTCCCGCGACCCCGATGCACATAACACCGGTCGTCCGGGCAATTTCTTTTCTCAGGCTTTCCCAAAAGAGCGGCAACGACGTCGCGACCAATCGCGCTCGCCAATCTTTTTGTTATTCCAAACCTTTATGGCAGTTATAATTTACAATCGCGCGACTATATACAGCGAAAAAAAAACATTGCCTAATGCTGTTAAATTCATCGAGATCGTTTACTTCGAAGAACCGACGTTTAGTCTTAGCGACTATCGAACATAACGACGTGGAGTCGTTACGACAGTTGGTAACCAATTTTAGTCTCAAACCATCGGAAGATTTATTCCGATCCGTGGGAAACGAAAAAGTTTCTTTAAAAAAAATTCTCTTCATTTTTAGTGATGGAAAAAAATTATCAACTCGACTTGACCTTCGTCCGTGACGATGAATATGTAAAAAAAAAAATGAAGATAAATACAAAAGTTCTTCCATTTGGAGATAAAAAAAAGTCCCACAAAAATATTACGACTGTAATGCTTTATGGGGTGCGATATTCAGTTTATTAATCCGATCAGAAAAATAACTACGATCGTGTTCCATTTCAGCGGCCTATTTCTACGCCGGGAGTTCCAAGACCCCGAACGGCAATGGTTTCCAAGTTCGTGACGAGCGTGGAACGTAAGTTGCCACCATGATTAACGTTAATTAATTATTCAATCAATTATCAAACTTGAAAAATTGTTGTGTCACCTCGATAAATCGATCGATTCAAAAATATGAGATTGATCGATTCCGCATGATATTTTTGTAGGAATGACCTTCTGAGAAAATACCGGAAGAAGGGTATCACACTGACTCTACCGGAAGGCAAGACCTTGAACAATATCAAGTGGTTCTCCGTTTGGTGCGATGAATTCGCTGTGAGTTATTTTTATTCTCCACAAAGTTCAAACATCCATTCACACTTTATTCAAAACTTTCGTCGATTAACGACAAAACTAAATATTATAATTCCCTCAACTAAACGATAAAATCCCAAAGTCATGAGAAAAAAATTTCCTCATACTTTTCCTTCCAATTGAGCGATTAAAAATTCTCTTCTTGTGAAATTCAATCAGCGAATGTTTTTTATTGTCCCAGGGCATGTTACCATGACACTAGGTCGTAGTCATCAAATTTACCACTTTATAAACGCCCGGAATTACATCTTTTCGTATACGGGGACATGAAAATATCGAGCATACATGCGTATACATTGTGAAAGTACTTTCATTGTGCAGTGTAGTGCTAAAAGGTGAATGACAAAAAAACAACGTGTAATCAGATCAGACAGTGCAAATAAAACCTCTCTCGTTCTCCCCAAGGTCTCCTAAAGTGGGACATACATCGCTCCATGTTTTACTCTCTCGATCGTTCTCTCGCCACCATATTTATGAACCTGATCACGCAGCTTGTAGCGCAGTTGTATAAAAACAAAAAAAAAAAAACAAAAAAAAACAACCATCACTCCTTCCCGATGATTTCCGGCCGAATAACATAAACCTTCACAGCAAACTTGCAAATACTCGTCGAGAAAGTGAGAGTTCCATACTCACACGAAGGAATATCATTTCCCTTTCTTATGGACTTTACGCACGTTCACTAAAGAATCGAAGTTTTTTTTAAATTTAAAACATTCAATAATATTCGTTCCCTCCCACGTCCCAATTTATTTTTTACATTTTTTTAATTTTTTTTCCGCCGCCGCGTGAATATTCGAATCCTGAAAAATATTTTTCCAAATTTCCATAACAAAGTTACTCTCTCGACACGAATTTCGTTCACTTTTTGCGCAAAATTGATTTTGTTGGTCCGCTGATCGGTTCGTCCAGAGTTTTTGAATAACTTGTGTGCACAAATTTTCGTTGAAGTTGAATTTTGCGTACACGCATGGAGCCACGATACGGGAAAATGGGAAAAGAACTTGAAATATTAATCCCAAATAAAGTGCTTCACCAATTTATTTTTTTAGTCGTAAATATTTATCATTATGATTCAATCGCTCTGAAAGGTTAACTTCGGAGATGTCAGAATACCACGTGGCTTCGACTATCCGAGGCCTCAAAAGCTTGCCGCATTGGCTGGAGTTCATGGTGTTAGTTCCGAGCCCATAGTCGTCGTCGACGCTCAGACTCTTCTCATTCCTGGATTCAGCTACGATGGCGAAGCGCCTGGTAAGTTATCAATTGAGCAAAACTTTCAAATTTTCCTTTTCCATTTATATTCCTTTTCTGGATGAGCATCCGCCCAGCAACTCTCGCTCTCATCAACAAATCGATGCTACAACTATGTCGAAATTAATTTAACGAAAAAAAAAGTTCCAACTTTTCTTCGCCTTTCGATGTTACAGTGTTTTATTTTTTTATTTTTTTTTTCACTTTTTTCTCATCACTGAATTCTTTTCTTCACTTTCCTGTCCATAAAAAAAAAAAAAAAATTATTTCCTCCATTCGTTAATTTTTAATGAAAATAAAAAATGTTTGCTCGACAGACGCAAAGTTTTGGGTCGGTGCGGGAACCTACCCGACTCCTCAAGGCGAGCGCGTACCCGACGAAAATGGCAGGACCGAGCCACTTCGACGTTACGAACGTAAAACTATCGTGCTTACCTTACCCGGTGATCTGACTGTCCATCAGCTCGGACATTTCGGTGTGTGGTGCGAGGCTTTCACCGTTGATTTTGGTCACGTGCTCATTCCTGCCAAGCTCAATGTTCCACCATCTCTAAAAATGCTGGGTGTTTCACCTCAGGTAAGCTCGTCATACTTAACAACATCGAGATCAATTATCACCTCCTGAAAATTACAAATATAAGCACAATTAAAAAATTGTGCTACAAAAGCACACGGTAATGTATGAAGTAAGCAGAAATCTCATTTCCTGATCGCTTCGGAGAAATAACATTTCTCAGCGCAGGGGAGAAGCTTTGGAAGAAACAAAAAAATTCAAAAATTTCATTAAGTGTGAATTTTTAAATCCCCAGTCGCTCCAGAATGTTTGATCGTAAAATCGTTGCATGTCATGATCTCGCGAGCTTGAGTGCGCTACGAACCCTTAACAAGCAGTGCGCCTGAACCTCCAGTTACAACGTCGGCTTATTGAAATACTTTGACAATATGGAAAATGATCATTTAACCGGAAACAGAAAACGAATTTGACGTACGCTGTATTTTTGGTTCCTGAATTTCGGTTTATTTTTTCCGTAGGGTTTTTTTGTTGTAATTTTTTTTTTGTTTTTTTCTGTTTACCGGAAAAAATGGGTGCATCAATTTTGACAAACTTATTTTTCAAAGGTACAAGCTTTTGAAAGCCGCGTGATGTGTGTTGAAACGCGTCGATCCATATAGACGAAGCGATCGGCCCCTTCACCGTTTTCCCTCGATATTTCATCCTCCACTATCGAATGCAGATAATTTAACCATTTTTCGCTGAACATGATGTGGACGCTGTATGGAAAGTCGATGAAAAAAACTATTGGTAACAAAGTCCGAATATTTCGATCGATTATTGTGCATCCCTTCCCACATATCGCAAAATTCTTCCATTAAACCGACGCCGATACAACTCCACTCTACTGTGAAATATTTCGAACGCGGTATAGCGTCAAAGAAATAGTTTTTTTTCCATCGCTTCATACTCGACTTTATATTCTGACGAAGAATTCACACAGAAAGTGAATGAAAACGAATCGATGGACTTTTTACGCAACAGCACAGCCTTTATTGGCTCTCGCGTACTTCCGCGGGCTCTCAATAAATTACACGATACTAATTTAACTCGAAATTACTCAACGTGTCTTGAGAAGAAGGAATTTGTTGCTTGGAACCATTTTTTTTCGGTGTTCGAAATATTTGTTTCAATTTTGCATTCAATATAATCGAATCGGTCCAATGGACAATTTTTTCTCTCTCGGGGTGAAACAACACTCAGAAAAGATCTTTGACACGCTGTCGATTTCAGGCAGAAAGTTAATTGAGTGGAAAGATCGACATGGGAGTGACAGGACACTTTTTCTTGTTATAATTTTCTCAGGATCTTGGATGTGGTAGATTTTTGAATATTTCGTCCCGCCAGGATTCAGAAAGAGATCCTAGATCTGCTTCAGATTAGCCTGATTTAGTAAAAAACGAGAGAAAGCAAAGAGTCGATTATCACGAAGGTTTAACAAACCCTGTCTCTGTCCTTGTGTTGCAGAATCTGCGCGAGGGGCAGGGACAGGCTTCCATTGGGTTTGGTGGGTTAACATTGCCGTCATCAAACAACCGAGCAGTTCTATTGGACGATATATTGTCAGCCTCAGGTGGTTCGTTCCACGCGAAAAATTCGGGTGCTGGGCCAAGCGGTTCGACTGCTGGAACAACTTCGTTGTTCGCTGGGTCTCAACGTTACGAACGTCCAACGACCTATCGCCCTGCTCTCTTTCGTCGTCGTTCCGACGATAGAGTACAAATTATTAAATCGTTGGAATATCGAGTACCCAAAAGCGTGAGACTCGAAGACGCGGCTGCCTCCACTTTGGCATTCACGTCTTCGACGCCTCAGCACCAACAATCCGTTAAGGCAACAACTCACGGACGATCAACCACTGTCTTTTCTCCCTCCCCCAGCGTCCGCGACGAGACAAACTTGGAGACGCTTCCCTCAGGCCGCGATCTCAATAACGACGAACATTCGACCACCCGATCATACAAAACCACTGACCTCGATGATAAAAATCTTTCGTCACGAGCGAATTCAGACCCTCGGAGAATTATTTATCCCGGCGGTAGTACAACTTATCACCATATTCGCGATTCCATCCCTCGAGCTGAGAGACAACAACGACAACAACAACCCCAGCAACAAGCCTCTTATGCACGTCTTCGAAGCTTCCAAGGCGACCACAGAGTCGACTCTTATGTTCGCTATTAATTGGGCAATTTCATTCAAGACGATCGATTAACCGCGGGGAGAGGAAATTCACTGATAAATATAATCCAAACGATGGAAAAAGGAGCTGTGAGAATTAATTGGAATTTCAAACTTTCGCAGTTTCGTATTCGAGTAGATTTTTTCATCTCCCTATCGATGTTTCTCTACCAAAAACATCGAAACTGATTGTTACCGTATTGCCACTAATTGGAGAATCGTAGTTCTATAATTTCTCCAATGATTTCTTATCAAAATTGCCGGAGAAGTTTCCAAAAAATTGTAGCGACGTGATCGAAGCCCAAAAATTCAATGGACGTAGAGAATGAGTTGAAAATTTTGGAAAAAGGTTGTTTTTTGTTTTTCCCACCGATGCCAGTACAAATTTTTCTTTTTCCCTCGAAAATTTAACTACGATTTTTCACACTGCCATATCGGTCGTTTGACATTTGTAAAAAAAAACGTGGCCGATCGAAAGGTCGCAAATCTTTTTTCTTTTCTTTCTGTTGGTCGAATCTTTCGAGGTCTCATAGTATTTCTGTGTGGCTTAACAGCATCTGATCTCGCGAGCCTGTCACAGCTGCAGGACCTTCTTCCCATTTTCTTCTTATATCCGAATCCTCATCCCTCGAATTCTCACTTTTGTTCCAAAAGCTCGCGACCAAGTTTTTTTTCGTCAACTACTTTGAAAAACTTATTTCTTCTGCCATCAAGAAACGACGAAAGTCTCTTCACGAAAACCTCCTTCTCGAAGCCCTCTTTCTCCATTACTTTCCATTTTTTATTCGTGTGTGTTTCTCCCTCGATGCCCCCGGTTTTATTTCTCATCTTTTCGTGTTTCGGAAATTTTAACACGGAATTGACAATTATTTATTTTACCTTTGCCATATTTGGCGAGCAGTTTATTTATTATATTAATATCCCGTTGCATATATGCAATTGAATTAGTTCTTAAAGATACAAATGCATTCACATAGCAAACATAATCGTGCTGGCTTATTCGACGTGTGAACAGTTAACACGTTGATAATTTGGCGATCAGTACGTTTGGCTTAAGGTTGTAGTGTAGCCAGAGTTTTTTTGTTTATTCAAAATTTTGGGCAAGCGCTGTTCTTATGGGGATCAATAAAAAAAAATCACATTTTACGGATTAACGCCGAATTCACTAACGTGGAATCCCACCACTATTAATGTTTTTAATTCTCTTGATAGAAATCGGAGTACCTTATTTTTTAAGTTTCGAAAAACCTACCGATCGTAAGATAATTTCGAAAAAAAGTGCAAATTGTCGGTGTAGGGATGATCGATTCGCATGGAAAATGGTTAGGAACAAAAATTGCTTTAATTATGCGAATCGATAATAGTTAATGTTAGAAATTAAAATCGCCTTCATCGGATAATTCAATAGTTGGAAAATTTTGTGATAATATTCGACTAGAACTAATAATTCATAATCGAAAGGAATGTAAAGCAGCTAATTTTAAAAAATCGAAAATAAATATCGACGAAAACAATTTATTACATTTGTGCGAGCAGGAAAACCCAGATCGTGAAAAAAAATCCAACGGTTTTTAGACGTTACCGAAAGACAGAAAAAAGCATGTGTTGGCGATTGAAACGAGGTATTATGGAGACTGTGATAAGAAAAAGGATGTTTGTCAATCAGGCACACGTGCTCGCAATGCGTTTCTAATTTATGCTTGCCAGGAGGCGAAATAACTGTTATTCCAATGCTGCATTTTATCGGGCAAAGAGTTAAATTTCGTCATATTATTTAATGTTTAATATAAACAAAGAAAAATATAATATATTTACTTACGTTTAATACCACGTTGAAAAAATATTTGTGCAAGTAAATGCAAGTTTCATTTTGTAGAATTACAATCTCCATGTTGCGTACGGAAAAAACTGAACTAATCTACAATTAACCTTTTTCATGAAGAAGATATTTCACGGATGTTTCGAAAATGTGAAAAAGGCATTTGAAATGCACGTAATTTTTTTTCTCGTGAAGAATTAAATAATATATATTTTAGTACAACTGCATAAAGCTGAGAAGCATGGTATTATATTATTTTTTCTATTTTTGTACGTTTCATATGAGCATGCTTACAATAAATGTGCCGAATGCACTTAAATTACTTTTTTTTTTTGCTCCATCAAATTTAATCCTTTCCAATCAATTTTTCCACTAGATTTTTCAAAAATTTCGGCCCTTATTGTTTACAATTCATCAAAATCAATATACATTTTTTTTAACCATGAATTTACAGTCGAAACTCAACTGCGAGGTGCTCGAAGACAACTTGGCCTTCGAAGTGCGTTGGGCCGTAGCCGGCGACAGTATCGTTGTTCAGCTGGTCGGGAAACTCGGTAAGTTTGCTCCTGTGCACTCAGCACGAGTTGCCAAAAATCTAGATACTCTTTGCGTCAAAATATTAAATTATTTTTTGGAAAATTTTGAGATTAAAATTATGATTTTTTCAAATTTAAGAAATGTCTCGTTCCTCCATAACAACACGAAAGTGAAACTTTTTCCAATGTTTTCTAATCCCTGAGAGAAATAAATCCTAAGATGAAAAAAAAATATATAATTTTTCGTTTTTTTTCAGATGCTGGACAATACATGTCGTTTGGACTGTCAGCTACTCCTGATAGAAGTGTTATGGTAGGAGGAGATGTTGTCGTAGCATGGGTCGACAAGCAAACTCTACAAGGCTACGCTGTCGACTACTTCCTGGACGCAAAGTCTCAGTGTTCCGGCGGACGTGGAAGTTGTCCTGACACTCGCATACAGGTAAAGGGATTTTCCTCTTATATATAATCTTCGATAGCTATAAACTCATATACGAAAGTTTGTGCCGAGGATCATCGAGTTGACTTCGGCAAATCCTAGTGCGAAAGTGAACACCAGTCTTGAAATTCCTATCGAAAGTCCATGAAACATCGAACCTTCGATTTTCATCGACGTTCATCGATAAATATTGAAAAAAAAAAATAAAAAAAAATATTTCATGGTAAGAAAGATAAAATATTCAGCAACAGTCAAATTTTAATTTTTCCAAATTGAAGCATTCAAGATTTCTAATCGAATGATCCCAAATTAGTATTTGATTGATTGGAAATTAATTATATTGCTGAGTGACTTATATTTTATAATTATTTCGTTTCAAGGTCAACACGAATTCAGTACGTCTGTTGAACGCAGCGATGGTGAATGGTTACAGCATTGTGACTTATCAGAGACCCTTAAAGGCCAGCGATGAACTGGACCGACAAATCATAACAAACGGTTCTCAAGCTATTATCTGGGCTATCGGTCCTCTCAATGAAAGACGCGAAGTCAGTTTCCACAGCCACTACCTTAAGACGGATAAATTCATTGAATTTGGTCGACCTCCTGCATGGAACTGCCCGATGCCGGACGGTGATATGCAACTCATTCAAGGCGAAAGCAGCAATAAGGTATCCATGCATCTCAATCATTACTTTGGCATCCATGACGAAAATCCGTTACGATTTACAGGCCGATAGAAAAATTTGAATTTTTGTCCGATCGTATTTTTATTTATTTAAAAATTGTTTTCATTTAGTTGAAAATTCTATTTTTATTGATTTTAAAATTGCATTTTTATTTATTTAAAAATCCTATTTTCATTCATTTAAAATTTGTATTTTTATTTATTGGAAAATTGTATTTTCATTTATTCAAAAATTTTTCTTTTATTATTCATCACACAGGACCCCGTTGTTACGACCAAGAGAACGCATAAAATACCACCGACTCCAGCACCAGCGGCTAAATCGAACGCATGGGAAATTCCACCCATCGAATGCTACGAACCGGATGATGGTGTTTTGTACGCCCAGCTAGGACCCACCGGAGGCAAACACGGTTATCCAGCAATCACTGGTAATTTCTTATCAACCTTCGGCACGAAAACAATTTCCTTGTCACCAAAAAATATTTTTTCCTCTATTAATCACAAACTTGGTCAAATAAAAGGTTCAGAATGCAAAAAAAAATCCATGAGACTAAATGAATTTCCTTCTTCAACGCATAAGTTTCGTTTTTTTTTTTATTTTTACAAAAATTGCATTTTTACCCGAATATTTACACTGATTACGATAATAAATAGTGGAGATTGATCCTCGAGTAGTTTAGGTATAAAAAATGATAACGTAATTTCTCTAAACAGGTCACGTTGGCTGGGGTATATCGTGGTACATAAATGGTCTCCTTATCCCCGAGATCAATGTAGTTCGTGGCCGGAAGTACACTTTTGTAGTGGAGGCTGGTGACAATCCTGAATTCCCGGCGCGTTATCATCCGTTCTACATAACGGACGACCCGGTTGGAGGTTACGAGCACAAGACACCCGAAGAAAAAGCGGTTAGTGATTCAACTCCTGACGATCTTCTATTTCGCCAATTTCTTCGAATAATAAATTTTGTTTTTTTTTGTTTTTCCATTGATTTTGGTGAATAGAAAGTCAAGATATTTGCTGGAGTTTCCCGACAAGGAAGCAGTCTCCGAGCTACCGGATCGGGCCGGCTGTGCAATTGGATTCACGATCCAAACCTCCCCGAAGCTGATACCTACACATCCTTCGGGGCTTTCCAGCGCACCTTGAATCTTAAATGCGATGCCGGAGAGCCTGGTTTCGTTGAATGGACACCCGACGCAAACACCCCCGACACCGTTTACTATCAGGTCAGAAAATTATCATTTTTTCTACTCAATGTTTTCATGAGTTTTTGTGGAGAAAAAAATTCAACAAGTTTTTCGAGGTGCATCAGTTTTGGAGGTCGTGAGTTTCCATCACGGAGCTTCAACTTGCTTGGTGCATTCAACCAAACGGTTGAGATTTCGAATTTTCTCAATTTTATTGAGAAATCGAGATTTTTTTTTTGTTTTTTTGAGGTAAAATGAAATTTTTGGTGGTTTTCCTTTCAAGTGTTTCACTCATCGTCACCTCGGCTGGAGGATCAACGTGGTCGATCGTTGCGACGAGCCGGAAGCAGTTCAGGCGAGCGAGAATCTAGCGGTTTATGCAGAGCCGCCAAAGGTTGAGCAAGATCAAGTATCAGATATGGAAGGCGCTTCTAGTATCCGGGTCTCGAGCAAGGTAACACCCGCGCCAGAGTTGTACGAGCATCATCGTAACCTTGTTCATCATCATCATTATCATCATCATCATGCCAAGCATCATCCTCATCAACAGCCCTATTCCAATTCCCAATTGGGACAAGCGATGCGTTATCATGTTCACAATCAGCATGCGAATTACCCTCATTACGCCTCAGCGTCTAACAATAATCCAGCTATGAGTGTACACGGCAAATTGTTAATGTCAAACAGCGAGGTTAACAATAACAAAGCAGCTAAATTAACATCATCAACGCGAGTTAACGCTCCGATCGGATTAGCTCACGAGACACGAGAGACTTACGAACATGCGAACAATCGGCCTCAGTCTTACGGCGGCGAACAAGCTTTGCCAATTCGACCGCATCATTATCAATCCGTTAAACCAAACGTTATTCATTACAATCATCATTATCAACAACAACAATTATCAAATCATCATAATTACCCTCATTTGTCGCACGGTCTTACGAGAACACAGCTTAACACTGACTCCATTCATCAGCATGGTTTTGCTCCTGGTCAGTTACGACCTCATCGTAACGACCTGAGGTTGGCACAATCTGGTCAGACGGTTCCTTACTATCGCGAGATACCGACCGATCGAGCTGAAACTTCTAACTTTAACGATTGGTCCAAATCGTTCGCTCCTCCTGGTAACAATGGCATTAATGGCACATCCGACTTAACCACACTGACCGTCTTGCCCAATTTTGGGGAACAACATCGCACCAACCAGCTGGAACACGATCAAGAGGCTCGCCAAACGGCCACCGTTCCGATCACCATTTTATCCTCATCTTCATCTAACCAACCATCATCTAACCTCGTTACAGATCAACGACCGATCATGAGCTACGGGCAGATGAAATACGCTTATTCACATCCCGGAACTTCGCAGTACGTATATTCCAGACCGACCCCGAGTCATCCGACCATTATTACTACCAACCCCCACAAAATCGGACAAAAACTTATGATCATCCGAAGACCCATACTCCAACAATTGTCACAACCTCGTCCGATCGTTGCTTCGATGATCATGTCGTCCGGAGGGCTCCAGGACGTACCACCACCTCAATCGTCGTCTCCGCCATCCCCATCGAGACCGCTACTGATGGAGAGGAAAAAAACAATCTATCATCCAACACCCACCAAAATTATTCCCAACGCCAAAAAAAATCCTCCTTACAATAATAACAACAACAAAAACTACAACAACATCAATAACCACAACGATAGTAACGATAAAAATCATTATCAAGTTAAAAAATTGATGGCCTTCGACGAAACTAAACAACGTTCCAAAATTCAATCCAAAATGTCCCTCGAAGAGGATGCGATCGCGCAAAAAGACAACACCTTCCAGTCCAGCGCTATCAAACCAGCCAGGAACACCGGTTTCGATCCCGATTCCATCGTCATCGAAAGCGGCTTCAAACCGATCATAAGGAATTTCGAGCGTGACACCAGCGCCGGAAGAAGTCAAGAAATTTCTAATTTTTCTAACCAGCCCGATGATTATCCGATGGACGAGCCGGAACAGCGAAACACAAATGATGCTGCATACGGTATTGGTGAAGAAGCGTTTGAGCCGATGTTCGTACCATCGCCGATGGATCGTAATAGCGCGAAAAAACAGCACATTCTAAAGAAATTGCGAAAGATTCAAAGCGTTAGAAGAAAAACAAGACTGGACGATCTCGACGACATGGAAATGGCTGCCGATCGTTTGGACTCGTATTACCTTCCACCAACTGGCAGCAGTCCCAAATTCAACAACAAAAAGATCGAAGAGAATCAGCGCAAACTGACGCTCGTCACTTTCGATGGCAAACCCATCGAAGACACAAGTCTGGCACGTTCCATTCCACGCGTCGAAGAAAACAATAAATCACGAAGTCGATTGACCTCCGAACTGCTCAGCCAAACACCTCAATTCGGTAAATTCAAAGGCGAATTACCTCCACCCATTCCTGGCGAAGTTAGAATCGACGATTCATCAAGCTCAGAAAATCACAGCTACGGAGCACCCAGAGATCGTCTCCTCTCCAACGGCGGCATCACCAGACTCACACCTTTGAATAGAAACAAAAGATCTTCCGATCATCACGAAGTACGCGTCAGTTACGATTCTCCTAACACCACCGACTTCATGAGACTCGACGTTCAACACCATCACGATCACTCCTCTCACTCCGAGCATGATCATAGTCGTGCAGATTTATCTGACGACCTTTACCAACATACTCAACATACCGATCATCATTTCAATCATACCGATCACTCCGTTCGAATTGACGATCACGAACCATCCAGTACAGGCGAAATGCTCATCGCCAATATTCAATACATCGTACTAACCATCATTCTGTACTACGCGATCTGATCCAGCTTCATCCAATGTCACACAATATTTCGTGCCACGATCATTCAAGAAAACTATACTGTCCGGAATCGTTATAATCGTCGGGGAAATTAATCACGCTCCATCTAACTCATGAAACCCATAAAATCGTCACTTTTCTCTCCATTCCATGGTGGAGTCCATCATGAGATATGAACCGTCTCCGACCTGGTGCTTGTGATTGGATAAGAAAATTCATCCTGAATTAATTCAAAGAAAAAAATCCT
The DNA here is from genome assembly GCA_030522525.1 of Campopleginae sp. 14b. NCBI lineage: Eukaryota > Metazoa > Arthropoda > Insecta > Hymenoptera > Ichneumonidae > Campopleginae sp. 14b. The sequence continues at coordinate 172,427 of JAPYYS010000105.1, forward strand.
GTGACAGACTTTACGACGCCCTGATCGACGGTTTTTTTGCTGACAGTTTTTTTTTTCCTGATTCTCCCGAAAAATTAGTACCTTCGAGTGAACCAGGACTTTTGGTCCAGGGTCAAAATGTTTGTCATTCAAAATTTTACAAATAGTCCTCATCCTCTAATCCTTCAGTCGCTATTCTCGAGTTTGTGGCTCGTTTTCTCAACTCGATTAGTCACCAGTCGTCCATCGTCGTTCACAGAGCTCAAATATTCAAAATTGATGTGTATATGTTAGTTTTTTCAATATAGTAGACGATACGATCATTCCTCACGATATTCTGCTTTAAATTCAACTCCGCAACGTACAAAATCATCATCATTCTCGATGTAGAAAAATAACAAGCACAACGATCGATTCACGTAAACTTACGTGGTGCACACATGTCAAGCTTTAGAGTCGTGCCCCATCGACCTCCAATTTAGCCATCGTGGTCATTTTCGACTATTTTTACGAACAAACGTTCACTACACAGTCTGCGTGAACTCGAAGGTCAATATTTATCGATATAACATTGACAGATTATTTTCATTAAGTCAATTATAGTTTTCGGACACGACTGTACCGCGAGCCACATGCCACCGTTATTCTCACTTAATTTAATGAGTATATTATTGATTAGTTACGTAATGTAGAGATTTTTAGACAATAATCATTCCCACGTTTGTTCACCCTCACATTTTTCTACTCCGAGTAAATTGGTGGTAGAATCGATTTTATTGTTTTTTATATAATTCTTGATCATTTTCAACGTTTTTTCCGTTTAGAAAGCAATTTTATACTACAATATGATTTCGTTTATTACATCCATAAATTCATCTCCAATCCCCTTTATTTATAACGAATATCTTTATATTTATGTCAGTCATGATAATCATTTTTAATCATACTCGAAATATGTACAACGACAAAGGTGGCTACTGTATCATAAATATATACGTATATTTTGGAAGCAATAAAAACGACATCATTTCATACATAATACGAGACGATCCTGTCGTTTCGGTGTCAGGATTGTCGGAGATTTTCGTTTTGTAATTAATTTCAACGTGAGAAAATAATTTTTTTTTCATCAGTCTTCTTTGTTGATCCTCATCGTTGCTGAGATTAATTTCTAACCAAACTTTCCGATTTTTTTCATTATTTTCTACGTTTGCACTGAATCGAATAAGAAAACGTGAATTTTATTGGATAAAAGATTTTTTAATCGAAGTCATGAATAACCTTCGAAAGTTACAAACGTGAATTTCTGTTGTGGAGCGCACGAACCATTTTTTTACTTGGAGACTTTTATTTCGAGGAACAATTTCCTCAACGATTTTTATATTCCCTCAAAACATGCTCGTAATCCTACAGATTAAGGGATTCTGTGGGATGTTTGCTTTGCGCTAGGCCTTGATGAAAAATGGCTGATTCATCTTACGATTTCGAGGGTTCCAGATAGAGCCAGTGATTTATGCTCTAGAATAATGGAAGATTCGTCCACTGCAGTCGATGGGTATTTGTAGTTCACGTTGCCTCCAAATGTTTCTTATTTTTCGGCGTTCAACATTTTTTTTACATCGCCTCTATCGAATTCCGAAATTAAAACACTCACCTCTCCTTACTGAGAACAAAAACTTTGGAGGTGCTGTCAGCTGTGGGATTTGAAAAATTTCCAGTATAATGCTATTTTTTCCATGTTCGAAAATCGACCAACCTCTTGAACCAAATATCAAAGATTTCTTTAGCACGTCAAAATTTCACTCGTTCGATTTTTTTATTAAGGTCACGGTCGCGATTCAGCAGATCAAGTTTTATCTGAACTCTTAGTGTCGTGAGCTCACAACTATGCGATGAATCTCGGAGAGAAAATGACGCAAGAGAAGAGCAGAGAAAACTAAGGCATATATTTTACGCGACTTGCTGTTGGGCTTTTCTTCTCGCGATATCCCATTTACGAAGATCCTTTTACCCCAGCCCGCGATGATACGAAGAAATATGAAAATTCGATATCCAATTTTTCTACATGGCCGAATATATCTGGTTTCGGAATCAGAGAGCGGAAAACGAAACGATTTTCCTTAAAGAAAACTTTGCCACGAATAACCGTTCAAGTTACTCGACGACGAACGATCCAATAAAGCTTCCCCTACTCTCGGGCTCTTAAACAATCTTGTCGAAATAAAAACTTCCATTTTTTTAGTCAAATTTGGACGGAGCAATGTAATTTGTTCATCATTCCCTTCGAACAAATTCACTATGAACGAACAAAAATAATAAAAGTGAAGTTAAATCGATCAATTGTACGAGAAAATAAACTCGTTCGTTCCGGAGGTGCCAATACATCGATGTCGCGCACGTGAGTGTACTGACCGTTACGTGAAGTTTTTACGAAATTTCATCGAAAGAAAGCACTCGAGAGCATGAAGACTTCGAAAAGCTTGGAAAACAAAAACCTTCCATTTAGTTTGTTTGTTTAATTAATCATTCGTCCAATACATTTCGATGAATTCGGAAATCTATGGCCGATAAAACCATAAGTGGTAGCTGCAGAATGAACACGGAAATAAATGAGACCACGTTCGATAACCTCAAAAAATCGTCTTTACACCATAAATTAAATAGCACATAACCATTTCGTTGTGGATTATGTGTGTGTTTTTATTCATCATTATATTAATAGAAAAAGAAAACAAAATCTTACAAAATAATTATGACGCTAACTACTGTACACAATCGTATGATATCAATGTTATTGGATCTCGTATGAATCACTTCTCGAGATGAGACGCTGCGTCACGAAACATTACTTCGAAAAATTGCGTTGGGAGACAGAGGGAGAGACTCGATGGAACAAAAAAATTAAAATGGCATACAAACAAATCTGTCAGCGGTTGGGTCGTTGAGCAATGCACATCGATGTATCTTTTTCATGTGTGTTTGTATGTTCAGGTATGCTTATGTGTACATATGCGAATGGAATATTGCTCGCGAGCGATTGAAAAGGCAAATTAATCCAAAAAATCGTTGCTATTTACGCATATAGCGTTTGAGAATAGAAATTTAAACCGTGACGAATTTCGGTCAATCATATTTACACTCTTCACGGGAATTTTCGTGTTCATTCCATTAATTTGATGCAACGAGACACACTCGACAGAATCACGATTCATGAAGCATAAGCTTTTTTTTCAACACGTAATAAGTATCGAAGAATTTCACAGACTCCGATTCACTACGCTCGAGATTTTCAGAATTCCTGAAATTCGAATGCCCACCAGTCGCAGAACATCAATGTTAATTTTTTTTTCAATCGTGTCGAACGTTGATTTGCAAGAAAATGAAAATAAAAATGAACATCACGAAGAAAAAATGAAAATTCAGGATCGCTCGTCAACTCTCGCATGACGAAACTGAGGCACGTACGTAACGATCCGAAGCGCTCGCTTTTTTCTGGGTCAATGATATTCAATTACAATCCAACTACAAAAAGTCTATGAGGTCCTGTGTTTTACAATTATTTCGATCAACAACGTCACTAAAAAAAAATCCCAAAAGACTTTTGGGCCCGGAACCCTCCCAAAAATACGACAACGCGTCATAAAAAACGGAATTTTCTTCATATCGTTTGAATTAAAAAGAAACACGTTTCGCCATTTTTCTACGAGATTTAAAGAAAACATTTCAACGTAACTTCGATGTAAATGAGAAAAATTAGGCGAGTAAATTTTTCAAAATATTAAAGCAACATACGTTTTAAAATTTGAGGAATTTTGGGCATAAACGTGACGAGGCCTAACCGGATAAAAAGCTTGGAAGCGAAAGATCTTCTGACCCATCGAAATTGATTTGTTCATCTCACCGGATTAATAATTCGTTTAATTGGAAAAACTGGGTTTTTGATTTTCAGAGTATTTTCTGGGCCCAGAATTTTTGGAACCATTTTGCAAGTTGCACAAGGACATTCCCAGCCAAAAGTTTCATTCGTTCAGAACCCGTTCAGCCATTTCTTCAAAAAAAAACCTTTATCTACACTTTACTGCAACTTTTCGAAACGTCAATCATACGAAAATTCTCAATTGCTCGAGAATTCATTCCGTAAATCTATAAAAAAAATCTTCTGGTTTCCTTCAAAGTAACAATTTTAGTCAAAAAACTTCTTCGAATTAGTTATTTCAGATCTTAGAGTGTGAACAAAGTATTTAGGAAATGTTCGTTTTCATTATTTATTATTAAATCTCCGGCGTAAATGGCTCAATAGTTTCTGATTTCGGAACGTCATTCAATTTCAAAATCCCTACTGTATGTTTGGACGACCTCTAAAACTTTTTGGAGAGGTTTTTCATCGAAATGTCGATCGCCCAGTTCTCCATTTCGGTCATCCAAGGTTCTTGATATGATTTCACGATTAAAACAATGCATTTCACTATTCCCGGTTCCTCTTTTCTCCCAATCCGTCCCAGACGGTGGAGAATTCGTTAACGGAACGAAATCCAAAGTGATTGAAGTTTGAATCGTTGGAACGCAACCAAGTTTCATTGTTTAAAAAAATTGGGAGAATTATTATTTTTAAATGAAGGCTACGAGAATCCGTTTCTTTTGATTGGGTCGTTTTTTTTCTGGCAATTCATTAAGTCGTAAATGCTGGAGCGGAAGTATTGAGCAAGAATGGAGCGATGAGTAAAAAATAAAATTTGGTGGTGCGTTTTAACGGTGAAAAATTCAATCCCATGAAATATGGTGAATTTAGCGAGAAAGAGGAACTGGAAGATGCAATTTTCTTACTGATGCCAGAGGCACATCGTTGCATCCTCGAGAAGAAAGAAAATATTTTCTTTATCCGGTGAAATCGAATAACGGAAATACAGTATAAAAAAAACAGGATCCGATGAAAAATGAAAAAAATAAAATAAACGAATAATTGATTTAGCTAGACGACCGGTTGATGCCAGACGATTTTTCCACTGAGACAACCGGACACGAGGAGGCAATGTCGTGGTGAGAATTTCGTGCTAACAACGATGTCTGTGTGGCTCAAGTTCGTAGCTAATTCAGCCAACTGCACGGATTTATTTGGGGCGGGAACGCAATTTGAAAGTTCTTGGCAATCGCCGGAAAAAGCGAGTAGACGAACGCCGAATCCGAAGGGAGAACAGATCAACCTGCCGTCAGCGGAAAAGCATAATTCTTTGATATATCCCGAGCCAACATTGGGCTCCTCGATGTAATGCGTTAGCCTCGAAACGTTTTGATGAATTTTATGATTCCGGGGAATAGCGAACATGGGATTTTGTCCATGCCGATTTTGAGTCTGTGGCCTGCCACGATCACCAATAATAACGACAGTGTGGGACGCCCGTGGTGTACCGACGCTGCTCGATCGATTGATCCAGCTGGATCGAGCCGCCAGTGGATAGAATTCTCGTTCTCGTTCGCGTCTGAGACGCGCTTCCCTTATGGCTACGAGAGCTTCCCAAACGTCGGTCGAACTGACGTGTAGTTCGACGTTGGCCGATGAGAAGTTGCCATTCTCGAGGATGCTCCTTCTCCGCCAATCGTGAATTTGTGGATTCGCTCGTGGGACTCTGTAGTCCTCGTCGGCAGCCTCGAAGCGGACATCTTCCTCGCGAGCTTCCACGTTCTCTCCGGGACGTTCCGGCCTCTCAGGACTCCTCGGAGCTCGCGACTCGTCCTCGCCGTTGTTACTCGTTCTCTCGCTGTCCGTCGTCGCGACCACGCTGTTTGTACTGATCTCAACAACTCCAAAATTCGTTCTTACCACGTGCCTCTCCGAACGCGGACTCCGCGAATTTGAACGCAAATTAATACGCCGCAGCTCTTGCCAATTGTTCGTTCTCGATGGCCTCACCGGCTGCGTCGCATCCGTCGATACAAACGCATTGTTCCTAACGTCCGACATTGACTGCACTATTCTCACCCGATTTGCACTGTCTATCACGAACGAAGACGTTATTCCCGAACGCGAGGGTTGCGGCTGTTGCGCCATATCGAAATCCTCCTCGATTGGGTCACTCAACTGACTCGGTGTCTCATCATTTTCCTTCAATTGCTCCATTATTTCCGCATTGTCCCGTTCCTGGATGTCGTGGATACACGTCCACTGAAAAATTCAAGCGATGCATTACACTTTCTCGTTATTCTTATTGTTATTTATTAATTCCGGTCGGAGCGGCTCTATATCGCAATCAAAATATCAAGACTTTTGGAATATCTTATTGGCGATCCTTATTTGCAATCTCCTGCGCCCCCATGTAAGTTATAGATCGCCTTGACATAAAGTCAGTGCTTCTCAATAATCGTATATTCATAAATTCATTATTTCAATCCTTCGAGTGCATACTGGGTCGTTTTGACCCCAACAATTTTCTCTCCCCGATTGTTGGGCATTCAATTTTCATTTTCGTCGAAAAAAAAATTTAGGAACATCAAACATGGATAATTTACTACAAAAAACGTCTCTAAGGAAAAACATATTTTTGGATTGCGATTTGCCGAAACGCTTGGGGCAGATTGACCCAATATGCACTTAAGATGTGTGAACTCGAAGGGTCAAAACATTTTAATGCACGGACACTCATTTTGTTTCCCCCAAGAGATTCTCCAACACCGATGAAGCTAAAGAAACATTGACGTGGTAAATCTGTCAAGAATCTCAAACAAAATGAGCGTCGTTAATGAAAAATGTATTTTTTTTTCACACTTGAAAAATTTACCTCGGATTTTTCGCCGTTGCTAACATTTCTGGACAGAACGCACCAGCCTTGCGGATGTACTTGGAGACTGGAGATGACTTCGGCGTCATCGCCCACTGGAAAGTCCGTTAAAAATTCGACTCTGTTGTGAGTTCGAGAATTGGAGAAGAGATGAGTAAAATTAGCCGCAACTGGTATCGTTGTTTGTGACAATTGCATCAGTCTGTACATGTTTGGCTGTGAAGGGTGTCAATATTAATTTAGTAATTGAATAATTATGAAAAATCAAGCATCAGAATGTTGTTGGTATGTTCACCTTGAAACCAGCCAGATCTTGGGAGAGTGTGCTTAACTTGAGATTGTGGATGATTATGAGGTACCCGGATGTTGTACAAATGAGCATTTTGGAGGCATCCGGACTGAGCCTCGTTCGCATCAATCCATTTGTGTGGAACACCCGATTGTATATAAAACTGTTTTCTGTAAAACTGAAAATCATTCGTTACATCAATTAAAAACAGAAATTCAGGTCCAGAAATTATATTTGCTAAACCATATGACGTAACAGAAATTCCAGCCCTCAGTTTGCAAATTTTAAAGAAATGATTTTTCAACCTGTTTATGTCCCATGTGTATATACTGCCGTCAAATCCACTCGTCAGCAGCAAGCCATCGTTGGGACTGTACTCTATATTTTTCACCCAATTTAAATGACCCTTCAGCGTCCTTATCCTCTGTTTCAAGTTCCTTGCGTCCCAAAGAGCTACCGTACTGTCGTCAGAACATGTGGCAAACATTCGTTGGTCCAGAAATCTGAGGAAGCCAAAAAATTTGCATTGCGATTTGCAGAGACGAACAAGACTCTGGGTCAACTTTGTAATGGAATTAATCAGTAGCGCAACTCAAGTGACAGGAAGATTAAAAAATTTTCTTGTATTCTGAAGATCCATACCTTACGCAGTTTACCGAGTCGGTGTGTGCATTGTCAATGGCATGTATGAACCGTCTGCAGAGTGGATCAAACATTAAAATGCTCCTCTTTTCGCAGGCGGCCAATAACAATGATCTGTAAATCAACGAAATAGGGACTTTGATGTTTACGAGTAGAATTATTTGGAAAAGTGTTGCCACGAGTTTGTTGACTTGCTTACCCATCAGGAGAATATTCGAGATTGAAAACTGCACCGTGTATAGCGTTACACAGATTTTCACCATGATCCCAAGTCTTGACTGGTTGGATGGAGGAATACAAAGTTTTGTAAAAACGATCGCCATGGCCGAGAGGAAACCGAAGGCCCAGTTCTCTCTGATGGAGCCAGGAGCCGCCGGTCGGCTGTCTCGTTCGTATCTTAGGCATTTTTCATGTGGTTCACTTAAACTTCCAGCCGTTAACAAACATGAACGATTCTCCGTCGAAAACACTATTTGAATGCACTCTGGTTTGTCTTTTTTTTTTGGAGTTCGGTATACGCGTGGATAATCGAAATGTCGAGATTACAATAACCTCGATGTGTCGACGAATGAAAATGAAATACAAAAACAACTAAAACAGTCGTTCTATTCTTTATAACGTTTTAAGAAATCCATGGGATTCACTAATAATATTAATCATGTAGGTTAAACGTTGGCTGAACATGGGGTGTCACTTTTCACACTTGACACTGGAAAAAGTTGCAAATTTATATGCGAACATCGCACAATGATTTCTTGCTCGTTATCACGAGAAAACGCGAGATTATTGTCACGAGGGTTTTTTTTCTTTAGTCCTTCACTCTTAAAAATTGTCGTGAAACAGTCGCCTGGACTGACATTTCACACTGAAAAATCCTCTCATACAGATAAGAATGAGAATTTTCCTTTTTCTTGCCAACTATACAGAGCTTTTTTTTTATTATTCTCGTGTCTCGACGAGACTACTCTGACAGAACCGCAAATTTGCACGCCATCTTTGCAGTTTGCAGTGTGTAGTGTGTGTTTTCTGCACTCGATCTTTTCTCCGTTGATTGATAGTCACTGCATTGATGAGAAACCAGAGAAACCGCAGAAAATGATATACACGAGAAACATGGAGTAAAATTGTGAACATTTGCCGAATCTTACGAAAATATCAATCATTTTTATATTACAGTAGTTTTTCACTGTTATACGAGATTGTTCGATTTTCGATTGATCGTTATGACGAACTCCTATTTATGTGACCTGCTGATTTACATTTTTTTACACTCTAAATCGACGATTCTTTCCGGCCACGAAAAATGTCCAAAAAAATAAATTGTCCCTCACTTTGAAGCAGACCGATTTATTTCACGTTGTTCGTCCAACAATGCACTTATGACTTGTTCTTATTAAAAAATATTTTGAGAATCTATATATATATGACAACCGCGAGTATGTTGCTTACATATGGCATTTCGATAAAACATATAACACTCTCGTACGTTCGATTCTAACGTCAAATAAACACTGCTATCAACGCGTTCACATTCTTTACCATCGATACAATTCTGCAGACCTTGGGCTTATTTCAACCGTGCAATTCGAGCGTTTTATCAGCCAAAATTATACGATTCAATGACTTCAGTTTTTTATCCTGTCCACTCGGAGCGCGCGATCAAAGTTTATTTTTGTCCTTTCGAAAAAATGCGAACATTTTTATATATAAAAATGACCATTCTTTCGGGTCATTGTTATTAATTTTATTTCCTATTAAAAATATGCAAATCGTTTGTAAATATAATTTCCCTCGAGTTTTTTTTACAGCAAAGATTTTCTTACAACGTCCATTATATTTTTGCAACGAATGTTTATTAGTTATTATCCATTAAATAACAAAAATATTAAAAATACAGAAATGCAAAATTAATTACAAAACTATTTTTTTACAAACATATGATTAATATTTTAATTGACATTCGAATTTGAAAATAATTCAGAAATAAAGAGTACGCGTGAAAATATTCCCAACAACGTGGCCCGACCGGGTTTCCGATTTTCAGGATCCAACGGAATCGAAAGTGAGGCCAGTACCAGCGAGATTTTTTTCTGTCCATTCGTCGAATCTTCGTGATAAATCATCGGACATATAATTCTTCCAGTCGCCCACTTTTCCTTTCCGTATGAATTTATTCTCCGGATCACTCGGATCACTGTTCGTTATGATTCCTTCTAAATTAATAGCAGGATTAGCAGCCATTCGCGAAAACTCCAAATGTTTCTCTAATTTTTCGACTTGCTCTTTGGTCACACTTTTGCCCAAAAACTTAGCAGTTTTTCGAATTGCAGCCGCTTGGTCCTTGAAATAAGATTTTCGTTTTATTATTATTATTATTATTATTATTTTAAATCGAATCAAACTTCACCTGCGAACGTGTTTTTACCTTTTTCATTTCTTCGTACGTAAGAAATAGTATATTTTCTTGATTTCTTCGTTTCCAAAATTCAAGCACGTGGGTCCAAAATGGTGCCATTGGAGCTAAAAAAAAAGGATTCCAATTATTCATTTCACAGTTTATAAATTATTCCAAGTGACGTAATTCATTATTTTTTTTAGTTTTACCATTGTCTTCGACAAAAAGTTCAGCAAAGTCATCGAAAGTCCCCTCCATATTGTGCACTAATCTACAGTAGTGATAAAAGCTTACACACGTGTCCTTGGGATTTCTCGCAACATAAACAATCTGGAATGGTAATATGAAGTCTATCAAAATGATCATCACAATCAATTCGGATTGATAAATACCCAGTCGAAAATTATATAAAAAATAAAATTGACTTATTTAGTCATTGACTATTCCAATAACTTAGTCGTTGACTTAGTTATCGAAATCATTGGATTATGTTATCACGTATGATGACTTTGATCGAAACAATCACATCGCGATTCAAAAAATTGAAAAAAATTGAAAAAATCGATGACGATATTTTCCAGTTCAAAAAAATTGAGAAAAACGATAACGATATTTTTATTTTCTAGTTCAATTATTTTCATGTCATCGAAGACATTTTCTGAATCCAAATGATTCGATCGAATTAATCCAGTGCAATCTTGATTGAAAAACTTTCGTTTCCATTTTTTATCATTTGACAGAGTTAATTAATTTTTTTTTCTTAAACGCAAATAATTAACAAACGCATCCGACGAGACGATGAAATATTAAAAAATAAAAATAATGAAGTAATATTGAATTTAATGGTTTCATTAAGACGGTGAATTTTTTTAAATCCCAATTCTTATGAAAACAAAAATAATGACTACATAGAAAATCGGACATTACTTTTGGTTTTATTTCGTGCATTTCATCAGGCAATAAATCCCAAGCCAAGTGAGTTTTTATGTATCGAGGACTAGGTATTTTTACCACGTTATCGACCGAGTTGCCAAGTTTGGCAAACATCTCCACGTGGTCACCGGTAACCATCAGAGCCGATGACCTGTGAAAATGGAAACATGATATTTGTTTTCAATGAAAACCGTCTCTGTCCTCAAAGTCGGTTTCTAAATTATTGAGAAATATTTTTTGAAATATTGAGGAGCCGCTATAGTCGATTAGGAAAAAAATTATTCGTGATGATTTTTTCAATGAAAAAGAAAAAGTTGGGAAGGATCAAAATTACTCCAAAGTAATGAAAAGTATGATAATAATTTACTCACTCGAGTAATGGATTACGAACGAGTAAGAGGGTTTTCGCATTTTCATAGTCAAAACCATTGCCGATGCAATAAACCATTTCTTGAGCCCAATGACTGCCTGGAAATCGTTCAATATTCATAATAATTGTGTGATATAATTTATTACTATTTTTTATCATTTACTATGATTAATAACATGTGTTTGAATTGATTATAAATTAAGAATACCTGTACGTGGATATGAGACCATCCATACGTCGTCATTCCGAATTTCCATGTCACGAATTTTCGTTGCCAAAAAAATGTAATTTGGTGGTAGCAAAGAATGACTAGGTTCGACTCTTAAAAAACTTGATTTTACCCCAAACATTTTATCCAATTTGGCTCCGATCTTTCCATCCACGGTTTTGAAAGTTATTTCCATTTTTTTTTTACCGATTTGGTCACTTTGGAGAAATTGAGTTGCACGAACAATTTTAGTTCGAAATAATGGAACAATTTTTCGTGGAATTAAACAAATATTTCAACGTTCCCAAAAAAAAATTGTTCGTTTTTTTTTCTAGTTCAATTTTCTGTAGTAAAAGGAAATTAATTGTATGAACCAAAACAAAAATTTCTATTTTATTTCGTCAATTTATTTTAATTTTTTTGTATATATTGTTGAATGTTTTTAATTCATTTTTGCTATTTATTACTCACCGTGTCTGTAATTTTTGACAACCGTTCCGAACGTTTCTTGACCGTCCACGGTCCTGACCCGAATCCATCTACAGTGCAAAGAATTCGCAAAGACTCCTCTTACCATCCAAGCTGCATCGAAAAACAGGTTTCCGTCGATGTGTACTCGATATTTGCACTTTCGCCCAAATGAGAAATTTCTTAGCACGTTGCACTTTTACCGAAACGTGATGCTCCATTTTCGGAGAAATTTCACACTCCGATGTCACAATTTTATTTTTCGGTTCGATGGCAACATTTGCGGAAATAAAAACATTTTTTTGAGTTTTTTGTTTAATCATGAGATAAAAAATAATAATTATTTATTCGTTCAAGTCTAAGTTGAATTTTCTTGTCTGGATAGAATTATAGTGAGATTGTCGGTAGTTTCTCCATGCATACGATTTCCCTCTTGGAGAAAGTGGCATTGCCATCGAAGATGCGACCGGATTTGATCGTTGTTTGTCGAAAATGAATCAATAATTTTTTTAAAACGATGAGTGTTAAAAACCCCAATTCCTTGCAATTTTGTTCGCATTTGTATGTAAATGAATGGTGGACGCTTCATATTACATCGAATCAAGGCTCATCAGAGTGGAACAACAATAGGAAACTGATGGGCATATTTTCTATTAGAATTCTGAACTACGGTGAAAATTTTACGACTCGTAGGTTATGTTTCTTAGCAATTCTTCCAGTGACATTCGAAGTTTTGTGAACAACAAATCGACACACGCACGGAGTGATGAGAATTATAAATTCAAGTATTCCCGCCATTATAATTTGTCCAACGTACAGCGCTGCGATCAGCATGAAGATTTTTGTCACCTTGGCTTCCTTCGTACGAAAATGCTCGTCTCGTGTGTAATCCGTGATCCGATCGGCCTTTCTCGTCTGCTCGAGAGTCCTCTCCGCTTTCGCTAGAAAAAATGGCGACTCGTATGCTGAAAATCGGTAACGCGCTTCGTACATATTCAGACCGAACGAATTTGTTAAAGGTAAGTGCAGATAAAGCACGTGACTATCTTGTAACATGGTTTGAAGGGAAATCGAGTTTTCTTGCTGTTCGAGCATCGAAATCATAATGACGTAAAGTTGGTCCCCGTACCGCTGATTTGGCAGACGATATGTACCTCTAACGTTATTGCGACTGACCTTACGTAACTTTTTGTTGTATAAAAATTACAAATCGTGTATCATCTTTCGTAAATTGAAACAATAAAAATCGCACTCTTTCAGTTCTATGACAGTTTTCACCTGATGTTTTTTTTTTCTCGGTAACGATCGATTGTTGTCCTTCCAAAAAGTTTCAGCACACTCGTACACGTAACAGTGCGACGAGGTGAATTCGAAATTCGAAAAAAAAAACGTCCAATCGATTTATGATTGCCCTTCACGAATCAGACATTAAAAATTGATGAATTCTGGTTTCGTTACCTCTCAACTGTCAAATGACGTCTAGGGAATATTTCTATAATATTCATAATGAATAGTCAATCGATAAAATTGTTCCCCGATTCCATTCCACTCAAATGTCATGCAAATTTCGTCAATGTCTTCAATTTCTCTTATCCCAACAGACTCGTAAACAATGGAGATCTACCGCAGCTTCTCTCAAAGAGACGCTGATAAATCAGCCACCGACGAGGGTCACCGCCCTCGAAAGTGGCATGAGAGTTGCTAGCGAAGACAGCGGAGCAGCCACCGCTACCGTTGGACTTTGGATTGACTCCGGTAGTCGGTATGAAACAGACAAAAATAACGGTTTGGCCCATTTCATGGAACACATGGCTTTTAAGGTACTATTCACCTTTTCACATAAATCAAAAATTCCAGCTGTGTTAAATTTATCCTTACCGTTCGTCCAGCAACTACATCCAATAAAAATAATCGAAAATGCAATTATTCTCAATGAACAATTTTTTAAATTAAGGGACAAATTAGTCGGCCCATTTCAGCGGAAATGTTTAAAAAAAAAAAGTTTTTACAGTGCAAGAAGATTTTTTTACGTTTACCGACTAATTCATGTCCTCCAGGGCCAATTAACTTGAAAATGGTAAAAAAATAGAGTTTGGAGCTTTATTTTCTATTGATTTATTAGGGATTCTGAAATTTTTGTTCATAGTTTCTGATTTTTCATGTTTAGAATGTTTGGCGACATTCCAATCGTGTCCCACTGATATGAGAAAAAAGTGAATGTCATGAATTTTGAATGAACGAGGATCGAGAAGTTGGTTCATTTTTTTGGGAATTATATTTCAGGGCACTGCAAAGCGGTCGCAGACTGATTTGGAGCTCGAGATTGAAAACATGGGAGCCCATTTGAACGCATACACCAGTCGAGAACAAACAGTTTTCTACGCCAAGTGTTTAGCTCAGGACGTTCCTAAAGCCATTGAGATCTTGAGCGACATCATACAAAACTCGAAGCTCGGAGAGGCCGAGATCGAAAGAGAACGTGGGGTGATTCTACGGGAAATGCAAGAAGTCGAGACCAATCTCCAAGAAGTTGTTTTCGATCATTTGCACGCGACTGCTTATCAGGGAACTCCTTTGGGTAGAACGATCCTTGGACCCACGGAAAATATCAAGTCGATCACTCGTGACGATCTGGTTTCTTACGTCAAAGAGCACTACGGACCACCAAGGTGAATATTCGATAAAAAAAAATATATTGGAAACTTAGATTTCGAATTTAGAGTAATCGATTGTTTGCAATGGGAGAAAATTGATTATTGACGACACTAATAAACGAATCATTGTACAGATTCGTCCTGGCAGGTGCCGGAGGTGTGGACCATGCCCAATTGGTCGACCTTGCGGACAAACACTTCGGAAAAATGAAGGGACCCATTTACAATGAAATCCCGTCGCTTCCACAACCTTGCCGTTACACCGGATCGGAAATCCTCGTCCGCGATGATTCCATGCCCTTGGCACATGTCGCACTCGCCGTCGAGGGTAACGAACTGTCAAAATTTCCATATTTCGTTTCACTAAACTCAATTTTTCTCAAATATACATGTTTTTTTATTATCTTAACCCTTTGAGTACATACTGGGTCGTTTTGACCCCAACAATCTTCGTTCTCGCCGAAAAAAAAATTTGAGGCCATAAAAATGGATAATGCACTGCAAAAAACGTGTCTACAAAAAAAATAAACCAAAAATGGACATTTTACGGAATACAACGACTTGATAAACGCCTCGGGTCAAATTGACCCAGGATGCACTCGAAGGAATGAGGAAAATTGAGAATAAATATGAAAAAACAACGATATTTTAGGAGCCGGATGGACCGATGCAGACAACATCCCCTTGATGGTCGCAAATACTCTGATGGGTGCGTGGGACCGTAGCCAAGGAGGTGGGGTCAACAACGCCATTAATCTGGCTAGAGCTTCCGCCGAGTCGAACCTCTGCCACAGTTATCAGAGTTTCAACACGTGCTACAAGGACACTGGTCTTTGGGGAGTGTACTTCGTGTGCGACCCGATGGAGGCCGACAACATGGTCTGGAACATTCAGAAAGAATGGATGCGGCTGTGCACTTCCGTAACCGAGAAGGAAGTCGCCCGAGCCAAAAATATTCTCAAAACAAACATGCTGCTCCAGCTCGACGGAACGACCGCTATTTGCGAAGACATTGGTCGCCAAATGCTCTGCTACAACAGACGTATACCACTCCATGAGCTCGAAGCCAGATTAGACGTGAGTTGATACAAATTTCACATTTTTTTCTCTACATTTTCGCTGAATTCGGCGAGGGAATGAAAATTTTTGTGTTCCAGAGGAAAATCCTTTTGAAAAGTCGAAAATTAATGATTTCACGGAATTTTCTTGGTATCCAAAGATTTTTGAAATTTCCTCACCGTGGTTTTCAATTTTTACGTACCCTAGTGAATAAAATTAACGAAACTTGAGTTATTTTCAATGTAATAATCCGTCGACCTTGTCATCGTGGTCGACTGACTTGTGATTTGTCGGACAAGATTTTGTTCGATTTTTTCGTGATTTGTTTAATGATTTTGTTTTTTTCCTTGGCAGAGCGTGACGGCAAACAACGTTCAAGAAGTTGGAATGAAATACATTTACGATCATTGTCCAGTCATCGCTGCAGTTGGCCAGATCGAAAACCTTACAGATTACAATCGTGTACGCTCCGGCATGTACTGGATAAGAGTGTAAAGCAATGCCGAACGAATTCGGGTCGCCGAGAAGAACGAAAAAAAAACGAGGTGATACCTTTAATTTAGCTGGAAGCACAGCTTGTCCGAGTAAAATTTCAATTCCACCGACCACGATGAAGTTTCGAATGCATCGTTTTCCCAGAAATTGTAATTTTACTCCCGCACAGTGAGACGTAAGAAAAAACTAGTACAATCACTCACTGTTCCACGAAATAAATCGTAGTCGAAAAAGCTTTTGCGTTTATAAAATATTGGAGAAAAAACTACACGTGAAATGGCGAGTTACAAAGAATCAAACGCAAAAGTGGAATCATGTAACGCGAATTAATCGTTGCAGATTTGAAAATAAAATGTATAACAATTCCGAATGTACAATATTAAATCGACGAAAAAATGACGCTGCAGTTTTCTTAATATCCCGATCAATTTCGATTTTCCATCATTCGATCCTCAGAACCCAAATTATTTCTCAAAATACAAAGTTCAACGTTTCTTCTCGGAATATCGCCCCAACCTTCAAAAATCGATGCAATTTTTACAAAATAAATAGAACGCTCGATTAAGTTTTTATTTAAGCTTTAATAATACCATTTTATACACTTTGTGCGAGACGCACGCACGTCGACTGTCTCGTCAAAGACCCAGTCCGCCCTAAAGGAAGCGATGATAATGCCAATCTTAATTTTAACGTCGACTAGAATATAAAAAGTTTTCCCTATAAAAATGTAAAGGTACGAAAGAGACGGATTAAATGTTAGAAAAAATTTCTTGAGTGATGTACAAATAGGGTGTACGACCGTACCAAGTAATATCAACGATATAAGCGTTTAAAAATATAATGCAATATCATTGTTTGGTTTTCGATCGATTCCTCAAATCGATTGTGGAGACTGAACGTTTCGATCGCTGTAAAAATTGACATTTTACATATATTGAGGGTAAATGGTCAAAGTTCCAACACCATTGGAAGGGCGACTTTACACTTATGTTTGAGCAATGCAAGCAAGTGAGCATATTGCCAAAATACACGATAATATTCAAGTACTTGTGCCATCTGCCGAATAAATTCTTTGGGACATTATTCTTGTCGAATCAAATGATGAAAATAAACAATAAATTATCTCGAATTGTTCGATGACGTAGAATTCTGCGAGCTCGAAGCTGTCGTATCTTTACACACTTTCGAAGTCATCTCTGACAAAGGTTCCAATTCTTTTGAATTTATCAGATCAAACTCCGTCACGAAGTAGTAAAAATGCTTGTAGCACGTGTTCACGTGAGCTTCCTGAAATATTTCAAGCAACTTATTCATAAGGATTTCGTAGCCGAATTGTTTGGACGTTGCGAGAAATTATTCTTATTTACTCACCGCTCCGATTGCGACGATGCGATCGAAATGATGGATGTACACGTGCACGAACACTCTGAAGAGCCTCGTCAATATTTTTCTACACAATGGTATGAAGGTCTTCGGGAACGGCACGTCTGACAGAAAAAAAATATCCAGTTATTCTTCCATCACGTTGGACATGAAATTTCGTGCCAATTGGAAATTAACCCTTCGAGTGCACCCTCCCATGAGTGCATTTTGGGTCAATCTGACCCAAGGCGTTTTTTCAATATTTTCCGATAAATAAGTATTTTTTTTTTTTTTTCTAGTAAATTATCAATATTTTATACTCCCGAATCTATTTTTCGACGAAAACGGAAATTAAATGCCTAAATGTTCAGTGAGGGTGAATTGTTGGAGTCAAAACGACCCAGTGTGTCCTCGAAGGGTTAAAATGCGATTAAACGTATCGAGAAAAATCATGGCCTTGGTCCGGTGATCAAAAGTCTGGATAATACAAATTTTTCTCGATAATTATGATTTTTTGATAAATTTTGTTGCGTGAATGAAAAAAAATGTTGAAAAATATGCTCGGCGGTTTGGACAACTTGGAAAATATTTCTGCGGCTTGTTCGTACCAGTAGAAACAGGGAAAATAGATTCATTGTTGATTTGAGATTCGATCCAATCCATAAGAAGACTAACGTATTGCGGAGCTGGGAGAGCAGTCGGTTTCTTGTATTTGCCGCAGCCATCCGCCCACAAGTATTCAAAACGAGCGCCGCCACTCATTGTTGGACAAGACGCAGAGTCGCAGTATTCGGAAATAGTGCCATATATGAGATTTATTCTATTGAAGAAATCGACCACTGAAACGGAAATAATTATCAGCAAAATTGGAGAATCACGAGTACAAATCAATTACGCAATGAGATTCGGTGATTTTTTGTTGATAAGCTGGAAACAGAGAATTTAATAATTTGATCGACAAGCAAAAGAGAATGAAAGGGACTCTATTTTTATGAATATCTTACCATGGACCGCGATCCAATCATTGAGATCTTCACCCGGCGGTAATTGAACGACGGTTCTGAGATTAATTCCAGAATTCAAAGAGGCTTGTGCATGTTTGTACAACGAATAGCGCAAAGTTCCATGGTTGAATTTTTTTTTAGGTCTGAATGTCTGGGAAAAAAAAGGAAAATCCATAATATTTTAACTTTTGTGAGATAAACAATGTATTTACGATTTTCCTATAAAATCTTATTGCAAATTTTGCGAGTGTGAATATTCGATTTCATGGAATTTTGCAGTACCTTTCCTTTTTGGAAAAACTCGACGAATCCACTGAGCGATGCCATGTTTTCGATTAATTCAAACGCGTATGGTCAAATGCCATTTATTTTGTGCACTGGAATTAATACTCCATTTTGTGGTTAAAAGGAATATCCGGCCTTCGGACTGATACACTGATACGGTGACCAAGCACTCGGACTATTCCTATGTTTATATACTGCGGTAGTATAGACGAACTCTACAAACTGTCGATTTTATCTACGCGGAAGTCAATGATTAAATGTTGACTATATACATGTGTCAAAAAACATTTTGTGGCTTATCTCAACTCATGGTCGCAACACTGAAACCTTTGACAATCAATAAAATCCGCGAGAAATGTTCCTTTATCATACATTCAAAAACTTCGTCCGCGAGCACGGCGTCACAATTATTTGAACTTCCGAACTTTATGCGAAAATGATAGAGTAATCAATCAAATTTGAGCAATGCATCTTCGAACGATAAATTGTTCAGTTCGAATTTAATAAAAAACGATCACTTCGAGGCTGAACGAGAAATAAAAGCAGATTCTTCGGGGATTTTTTTTTCTCCCAGGGAAATATAACTAGATCTTCGTGGCCTTGAAAATTACGAGAGCCACCTAAACGATGTTCACACGGCTGTGATGCCATTTCAAATCTACTTTTTTACTCCGATCGGTCAAGCGCTAACGAAAATTATTTTATGCAAAAAGCAAAGAAGAATTCGTTACGAATTTAATCAATTACTTACGGAAATCTTACAAAGTTTAGTGCATCAGCGGGAAGACATATTTTTTTTATTAAACATTCATGTTCAATATCGTCGAAATATCTGGTAAACGGATGAAAGACAATTGTACTTCCGGTTCGGCGTCGAGAGCCCAGAAATGCATAAAGTTGTGTTTAGATTTCGAAGACTAGTTGCCATGGCAAAATCAATACATACCAGGGTTTGAAAACCAAAACAATAAATGACGTCAGAGCCGAACGTTTCATCCAGCTGTGTCGTTCACTTTTACACGAAAACAAAAGAAAAGCGTGCACTTGTCGTCCACGACGTCTAAATCGAAAAACTTGTTTAGACAACTTAAAAAATGTTGAATAAATAACAATAACCTTTTTCATCATGTCACTCGTTCTCTCACGTGTGGATTATGCGACTGTTGGTGTCACTTCACGTGGGACAACGAAAATTTTGCCTTCGGCAGATCCGAAGCAGACACAAAAATTCGCTGTCGCCGATCATGACGGAATTCTTCATGTTTATGGTAATTTTTTTTTCTTGTAATGTTATTTCAAGCAATTTAGTTTGCATAATTGCCAAAAAAGAGTTTTGCATATTTCGCGCTACATTTTTCAAGTGATTTCTACAAATCTTCGAAGAACTTTGATAATCCTGATTTTCCATGAATAAATTTGAATTTTCTGATTGACTGAATATGAAAAAAAATGTAGGGATAAAAAAAGGAGAATTGCAACTCGCGTTCAAGTCGCTTCCGGGCCCAGCGATACGGAGGATGGCTTTGGGCGGTACTCTCGGAACTCTTCGAGATAAAATTTTCATCGCTTACGGAAATTCCGTAAAAGGTTTTACCCGAAAAGGCAAAATGTTTCTCGAGTTCGACACGAGTCTTATCGATCCTATATCCGCACTGTAAATAAACAATTTTCCACTTTCGTTCTGCCAATTTTAGCTGATGTAAAATTGAATTAAAAAAAATGTCTATTTTTAAAAAATCTTGAAAGATATATTCTCGGGCCGGACTTGGCAGCTTGCGCTCGCGATCTTTATCACCGATATCTGAATTGCAAAGATGCGGATTCGTATTTGGCTGGAGAAACTCTCTACGACGTGGTTCTCCTTCCTGTTGATGGATCGTCCATTTTTGCAGTCCTCGCTTGTGGAGATCGCGCGGTAATTATTCATCGAGTCATAGAAAATATCTGGAGTTTTTTCAAAATGCTCAAACTTCAGAGAAATTTCTTTTCTACCTTTTTTTTTAAATTCTACGTTTTAGATACGAGTCCTTTATGGTACGAGGAGCCCAACTGTTTTGAGGCTTCCGAGCATCCCTACAGTTCTCGCCTTGTACAGGTCTCACAGTAATTATCAATAAATTTCGATTAAATTATCAAAATGATTTAAAAAATAAGAAATTCTCGTAAATTGTTTTCGTTCTCGTTTCAAACGCATTTTCACTCTGTTCGTCAATTTTCGAACACGAAAAATTAAATTTTTGGAATGGAGTCAGCATTTCAGATTAATTTGAATTTTCCCATTTTTTTCCTTTTTCATACAGAGAAGGAGATCGAGAATCGATGGACAAAGTTCTAGTCGGTACCATCGACGGGAAAATTGGCCTTCTGGTACTGGAAGGCAACAAGACCCTGCGAATAACTTGGTTGATTAACGCCACTGGCTCTGAAATCACTTGTCTGGATACGTATGAGCTGGATGACGGTCTGGACATTCTGGTTGGTAGACAGGATGGCACCGTCGAAGTCTATGGCTTCCCGGACGACGAGGACGCAGCGCCGACTCTCAAATTTCGTTATGTGAGTTTCTGAGGGGAAAAAAACCAACGATTGTTATTTACATTTGCTTTCCCGATGTTACGAAAATCAAAATTCTGTAAATCGATATGATTTATTGATATTTTAATAATTCACCGGAAATACGATAAATAATTTTATGAACTGGTTTTTTTTTTTTTTTTTGAGAATTTCTATTCAATTGCCCACGCAGGCAATTATTTTCGAATGCTCTCCTGATTTTGCAGAATTCCGGGGAAAGTATCAGCAGCATAGGTGGCGGATTAATTGGATCCCCGAATCATCCCGAAGTTCTTGTCACCACGTATTCCGGACGGGTATTTGGTCTTACTACGAAACCGCCGGGTTCTCTCGAGGCCGAATCCAACGACAGTGGCCTGGCTAAACTGAAAACGGAAATACAACAATTGGAGCAAAAACTGCACGAAGATATTGAGACACCGGATATGAGTAACGATTCTTTGTCGCCTCTGATATTGTCGGTTAGCCACAGGCAAGTGAAAAAAGAATCTTGTCCTATTTTCGAACGAATTTCCACTTAAAATCCGGAGTTTTCTTTCACCTCGGGATCTCAGAGAACGAAAAAAATTTCGATAAGTTTTTCTCTTCCAGAATGATCCTGGATCGAGATTCAGCCTCGTATCTATTATCGGTGGAATTGGATACTTCAATCGACAACGTTTTAATACAATCAGATACTCCGATAGAATTAGTGGATGAGAGTAACAACGCTGTCGTAAGTCTGTCCGCCTGCAATCCTGAGGAGGGCAATTTTGTCCTTGCCACTTTTCGATGCCAGGTAAATGATTATCCAATGGAATGCCCAATCCCTAGTTGCAGGAATTAGTTTTTCTGGAAACTCCAACAGGGAATTCTCGTATGAAATTTTCTTCGTCAAAATTAACTCGAACGTTATCCATCATTCTTAGTCAAACACCAATCGTCTGGAAACTCGATTGCGACCAGTTGAAGGACAATCCGGTACCTTGCAAGTCTACGTAACGTCACAGGTGGAGAAAAAAATTGATAATAATTCTCAGAATGAAAAAAAAAATCCATTTTCCATACGCAAGTTCCCTGGAGTGTGTGCAAACACGATTTTTTTGTAGATTCAACCAAAATGTTGTCGCAGAATCCGTTTACCGATTTACGCGCTATCGCTTCACGCCAGACTCCACGAGGACGAGAGCGAAAAACTTTCCGGCGGGCCTTACAACGAACTCAGACTCACTGGAGCTTTCACCGTGGCAGAAGTATCTGAAATAATAGTTTTTCGTTTTAAACCTCCGAATGTAAACTGGGTCTCTTTGACCCAGAAAAATTTAACGTCATCGTTTGTTTGGCATTTAATTTTCGTCTTCGTCAAAAAATAAATTCGGCGCCATAAGATATGGACAACTTATTACGAAAAACTTGTCTGAAAAAAAAAAAAAAAAAAAACACGAAATGCATATTTGCCGGAATACAACGATTTGAAAAACCTGTCGGGTCAGATTGACTCATATGCACTTGTAAGGTCTGCTTTAGAAGGTATTGATTATTCATTCCTTACTTTTAGATGCACGCATGGTTGTCTCTGGCTTTGCCCGACATTCCAGAACGATCGCACTTGGTAGAAGGAGAAGCGTGTCTGAATTATATCTCAACGTTTGTTGGGACGATTCTGAAATGCAAGTACAAGTAAGTTGATCGACGCGTCGCCTGGTATTTGGATATGAAAATAAATTGAACTGGATTTTGCAGGAAAGGGAGTGCGACGTTTCTCGGTGAGAATATTTCTACGATCATTATCCTCCGAGACATCTTGACGAGGGAAGCTACGAAAAGAAAAATTAAGCTCGAAGTTTTTTGCGGTAAAGAAACAGAATAATAATTTCCTGATTCGATTATTAAAAAAAATGTATATCAAGTTTTCTGCTTGGTAGCGGTGAATGAATAAGTTTTGTAAAAGCAAGAATCATTGTATTCACAGACATGGCCGAAGGAAGCGTGGCCCGAGTTCTTCAACTGGTAATTCCAAGGCTCGACGATGCCCACGCCCTCGCCGAAAAGGTCAAAATCCTGGACGCGTTGCAAGAATTAGAAATGCGTTCGGATCCGCAGGAAAATTTGTCTACCGAGTGGCAGGAGCTGATCACGGACGAGTCCTCGATAAGATCGAAGACTACCAAAGGTGCTGACACTTTGGAGAGATTGCACGGAGTCGTTACAGATTTATACGTCGATTTGGAACGTGCTAAAGGTTCTCGCAGGTGAGTCGTGTATAGAATTGAAAACTTGAACGTGACGTGGAGAAAATCTTAGACTGCGAGATATTTCCTATGGAGGAGAAAAAAAAAACGAATTTTTATGACTTGATGCCGAAAATTTTGCAGAATCAGCAGCAAAGCTGCAGGCGTCAAGCTCAACTCTGCTCTCGAATCAAGAGACTTGACATTATTGTTGCAAGTTTTATTGGGCAAAGAAGACATCGCTGTAGGATCGATGCCAACAACTTCGACAGTCTACGAATGAAAATGAGGATTTGTATCACGAAAGACAATGCAAAGTCTACACCCAACGAGGGAAGCTTTGGAATAAATCTGAATAAATCGTTATTACGATAATTCAATAAGCAGGAAAACGGTCATATTTCTGTAAACTTGTTCGTGTAAAAAATATATTTTTCAACATCGATTGCGCGACGTACAAATCGCCAAACTTGCCTACTGTAATAAAACATACATTTTGTAGTTTTTGTGATAACTATAACTTCACAAACACGTCGTGCATGTATTTAAGTTGTATTTATACTTAAGTTATAAATTTCATATACATGAGTCATGCCGAAGATTTCTAGACACTCTTTCATTAATTTATACGAATGAATCATCGAGTGTGTAAAAAATTTCGGCATGATTTGCGTACATATATATATATATATATAGTTTATTTATATATTTATAGTTGTGTCGTCAGAAATTTCAAGACTTATTCGTACACGCTCCGACCCGAAAACTCCCGTCCTATTTTTTTCACTCTCTAAAAAAAGCCTGGGGTCCCTCAGACCCTAGAATAGTCGTCAAATAGAAAAAAATGAAGCAAGCTCGAGAAATATCTTGTTCTTCGTACTTTTGCTCGGGGATCATGAGTTCTTGGGTGGAGCCTTGTGCAGCTAAATTCAATCGTGAGATTGTAATAACAAACGTTCATTTTTAAGCCGATTATTCACTAGAACGAACGACATTTTTTTCTTCTCAATTAGACTCTCATCACTTTCTCAATTATCATTGCCACTGTTGGCTTTTTGCTTAGTATTTGCACTATCACTTCTCCTCATTCGCTTTTCGAGTGACGAGAAAGAAAGAAAAAAATGGACTTTTTTTTTCTTTCGAATCACAAAGTTTAGGTGCCTCTCGCTTTGCCATTGACTCCATCGAGAAACCTAGTTTTTATTCTATCACTATTATTATGTCGTACGTACTTTCATACGTGGGCAGGGTCTATTGTTCAGTCGTAAAATATTCCTCAATCATCGTTCTTATACATACGGCTCCACCTCTTTCTCCCGCTCAGCTCCACTTGCACTACAGTCGTATAAATTTCGATTTACTTTCATCCGGCAAACTGGTGACATAAGCTGATACGTCGAACGCGGTTTGGAGATGTTCTGTACACAGGTCGAAGTTACATGAAGAAATACTGTCTGCAACAGAAATATGAGCGATTATTTGATGCACGGGAGCGAGTGAGTTCGAAGTGAATCGGGAAAATTCGATTATTATGATGCTCAATAGGGTGAGAATGAAAATATCGAAGATTTGAACCTTCAAGGAAAATGGGGGCCAAGTTTTTCCATCACATTCTTTTTCAGGAAGGGAGGAAAATGGGATTTGCGAGATTTGGATTCCGATTATTCTTTGTCATCGAATTGATCGACGATCCAAATAGTTTCCGGTCGTAGAATGTTATTAAAAAATCCAGCATGCCATCTGAGAAATAATTTTGACTCGTGTTTTACTTTGCTGTGAAAAGTGATACGCAATGTTTTTGGAATTATGAGAAAATCGGCGAGTACCGAAATTCCAGATTAACGGAATTTCCGAACTGGCCATTTTTCGATGGTTCATAGGGCTTTTTTCGGTTTTTTAAAAATACATACAGTGTGTCGGACGTACGGTCAACGGATTCGAGAGGATCTCGGTCAGAAGTACCATCGGCACTGGTCCCGACGTTGTAGTCCATGTTTTGTCCGCCTTCGTGGGGTAATATACTTTCAGAGTTTGCCTCCGGAGGCACGATCCCCACTACGAGGTCGTGTATTCTTCTGGCATTGCAACTTTTGTCGTCGCTGTCCTCGCTCACAGATTTCGCTGTTGTTATCCTCGCGGTTGCTGGTCTCTCGCTTCTGCCGCGCATATGCGTGTGCATGTGACGTTTCATGTCGCTGCGCACGCGGAACGGTTTTCCGCAGACGGTGCACGGATGTGGCTTTTCTCCGGTGTGAATGCGACGGTGATTTTGCAAATAGCTGCTGGCGCGGAAAGTCTTGTTGCAATACTCGCAACGATAATTTTTCTCTCCAGTGTGAATTCTTCGATGAACGATCAGCGAATACTTTCGAGCGAAATCTTTGCCGCAATATTCACACTGGAATTGACGTTGGTCCGAGTGTATGCTCATCGAGTGATACTTCAGATCACCCCATTGACGGAAATGACGGCCGCAATCTTCACACTTGTAAGGCTTGTCGCCACTGTGCAGACGTTTGTGGACCTGCAATCCATTTTTATTTCGTCAAGTACGAGGTCACGCTACTTTTTACAAAGAAACTTGTTTTCATGACTTTGAGCAGGTTAACTACATGCGCAATATGATAATAATTTCATAAAATTTGGTGATAATATTCTTTGGCATCAAATACGATGACACAATTTTTTTTTCTATTTTTCGTCTGCATAGTTGTCGAATAATTTGAGTTTACAATATGCAAAGATTTTTCTGTCACCGATTGTTGGCCATTTAATTTTTGTTCTTTAAAAAATAAATTTCGGGGCATAAATTATGAATAATTCACTACCATGCATATTTACCGGAATACAACGGCTGAAAAAACGCCTTCGGTCAGATTGACCCAGTATGTATGGAAAAGATGGTTGTATTCGAAGAGTTAATAACGAATTTCAATTTTCTTACTCGTTCGTGGAAAAAATTGAACTGTGCAAAGAATTACCTTTAATGCACTCGCTGCGAAAAAGCTTTTGCCGCAGACCTCACACTGATGTGGTCTCTCCCCGCTGTGCGATCGCATATGATACACTAGACTGTTTTTATGGTGGAACGATCTATCGCACTGTGGACACGCCAACTCGTCGTCTGTTCCCGATAAAGAAATAAAAGAATAATGAAAATTCCAGTAAGTTATTATGAATATGATTGATAATTAAAAACAATAGTCAATCAAAAAGAAACAAACGATCAGCATCATTCAACTATCAACGTACTTGAAACTTTTCTCGCTTTGTGCGATTTTTTCTTTTTCGTAGTCCCCGGAATTTCAGTCTCATAATTTTCGTGGAAGTCTTCTTCGTTTATGGTCGAAAGATCTTCCTGTTTTTGGCCCACTGTCACTGTTACGTCGGTCATCGACCATAATGTTTGACTGTTTACGTCGGACAACGGAATTTCTGATTCGTCGTCTATGTGGGCTCCGGTCTCTTCCACTGGAAACAGGTTCAGATTTCTCATCGAATGCGCAAGCGATTTGTAAATTATAGAATATGTTTTTCGTTTAAACAATCGAAAAAATTTTCTATTACAATATCCACATGAGAGTTTTGATTAATTTTTATCGCATAAAAAATAGTCAAAATTTCAAATAACTTTGGAAAATCGTTCTCGACATTCTCGATTGAAATTTTTTTTTTTTTCAACGAAATTACGGAAAGCTCAATCGTTCGATTCGTTTGACAATTTTTCTATTCTCACCAACACCCCGAATTCCCTCCATAAGATCTTCAGGCTCGCTGAACTCTTCGATGACAGTATTTTCCAGTTCCTGAACAGTCCTGGGCATGGAAATGGTCATATTTGTATTGGTGGCCTGGGGTATTCTAGTTTCTTGCTTCACAGGCTCGTAGTGTGTCTAGAAGAATGAAAATGAAGGTTTAATATTGAAAAATCGGTTTTTCGGTAATTTGGGGCGCAGGTGACCCGTGGACTGTGCAGAAGACCTTTAAATGTTCAAAGAACTTAAGTTGCCCTTCGAATCGATTGCCACACAGCTCGCATCTGAATCCTTGGATTTCGTTCTGAACGTTTTCGAGAGCTAAAAATTCCTGAGAGATTTTTCCAGCATCTCGCTTTGACGAATTTTTCTTCGTTTGTTGTTTGAGCTTCCGTGGGATGCGTTTTTTGTGAGGCAGCGATCTTTTAGGACCAGAGTTTGGGGCAGTCGCGTCTTCGCTGCTGTCAGCGGAAACATCAATGTCGTATTCGCTCTTGACGTTTATGAATTCTTGCTTGACGCCCTGCGAGCGTTTGAACTGTAAGATGGGATAAACAGCGGGTTGTTCTGGTTCTTGCATCGATTGAATAGTGTAAGCATTGACGGGAGACAGTGTGGTTAAGTGACCGACATCCGTCAGCGAAGGATCTTCGTGCTGCAATTGATTTTGCAGCTGCTGCTGCTTCTGGTGCTGTTGAAATTGTACCGCGACTAAGGCAGCGGCTAATTTCTTATCCTCCTGCCGAACCGAAATATTTGACACGTGTCAATTTCAATTTTTAAAACACAGACAATGTTTTGAGGTGGAATATATTTAGGGAAATGTTTTCTATGTATTCACCTCCGTCATGTCGTGCGGTAATAGATCGTCGGTTTCGTAATATTGCGTGGTGCCAGTGTACTCCGAAGTGACGCCGGCATTGATCATGTCGACAACCATTCCTTCTGATATAAGCTCTCCGTTGAGAGTGAGAAGCGGCACCCCTTTGCCGAGGGGTTCTCCGTCAGCTCTTTGTATGGTTATGTACTGTGTACCTTCCATACCTTCGAGAAGGACAGCTTGAGCGTCCTCGTCCCCTGTGACTTCCATTTTTCGTTGTTCTTTTTTTTGGTTATTTTGTTGCTTCGAACACAATGATTCGAACGACGAAACGAGGTTATGTATTGTTCATCTGCGAGAGGAAAAGAAAGGAAAACTGATAATCAGAGGCGGACGAGTGTAACTCCATTTTGTATGAAATTTTGATGCTGCCTTGGCACGTGTATTTGCCAGACGGTTCAATACGAAAATAAAATTGGTTTACTTACCCGTGCAGTGTAAATCCGATAAAAGCGTCTTTGAAAACGTTCAAATTACGCGCGTTTAGAACGTCGAATACGAGAAAGAGATATAACAGTCCCCAGAGCCCAAGGTCACTGCTCTCCCCCAGGACAATCGAGATCTGTGTCCTTTGTTTGACAAGACTCTTCCTCTTTCTGCATTTATAATATTCTCTTCGAAATGATTCCTTATGCACTTTCACACTTTTTACAATTATATCACGCTCACGACATCGTCGCGATGTAAACAAAGCGAGATATTGAAACACTGTATGACAAAATGTGACAACAGTGCCTTGCCTCAGGACGCCATTATACCGGATGTAAGCTCCCCCTCTTTTTACTTTCTCGTTGTCTCGCTCTGCGTCGCGACGTGTGATTAGCACATACCTGTGGTTATATTACCGGCTTAATAACCGGAAAAGTAACCATTGTGAATCATCAGTCAACAATGGACCGCATGAGAAATTCGTTGTATGAATCAGTCAGAAACGATGGTTACTAAATTGATATACAAGCTTCTGGAATTTCGTAGCCCATTTCTTTATACCGTGCAAACATCCTTTCAATTTCCACGAACATTCTGTTCTTTCTTTCTCTTTCTCTAGCAGCAGTTTTCGTGGCGTATTCGCATAATCTCCAAATTTCTACACCCTGCTTGAAGGGGCTATTATATCTGAACAGTTTACCCTCAATTATCAAGAATTGTCCACCCGAATTATGTCTATGTTCATTATTTTTGGATAGAGAAATGAAGTGTGCAACATTAATCATTGATAGAACTTCTCTTTATTCTCGCTAAATTTAACTCTAATATCATTGTCCCACAAATTCGTACAAGATTTTGTACCCCGCAGTTCGTGACGATACTTCGTACTCGTACTGCGAGTGCGTACTGTCGTATCAGTACCATTTCGTCCTGGCCGGAGAGGGGGAGGGAGTCGAAGTCGGCATCAGAAGAGGGGATACAAAAGTTGCAAGTGCGATACGCTCGACAAAACGTCAAAAATAATTTTTATCTCTGGAAACCCATTGACCGGGATGATTGAACGTGTTTCCAGTGAGCTTAAAATATAATTAGTTCGACGTCATTTCTATCGAAGCACTGTCATTGTGCGTCAGGCAAATTTTCAATGCAATTGTTTAATTTTTTCTCCCATAAAAATCGCGAACAGCCTCTAAGTGCGTATCATCTTTAGATAAAACGTGAAATCACGACTTCACTTTGGCACTTGAAACATCCAAATGGGGGCAAAAACTTTCGATCAACTGCCATGACAGTGGTCAGCTGATTCATTCGCCTCGAACATATTGACAAGCCGTAGTACTTCAGTGACATCACAAAGGTCATAACGACGAAAACGTGACAAATTGGTTGGCAAATATAATACTAAATATATAACGGTGAAAGTGGGTGGAAACCAAAACAGTGAATTCTTCGTTGCTGCGAAAAAGGTAATTCAAGTTTCCTAGTCCTACTATCGTTTTCCAAATTGTTACTTACGTTTCATCAAGTTTTTGGAGTTAAAAAACAGTACAAAATATATCTAGTCACTCATTGAACGTTGTTTTCTTGTCGTACTGTCAAACGAATTGAACTGTTGCAAACATCACCAGAAAATTTTATGATTACAGTAGTTAGAGCAAGAAAATGATTCGAAATTATTAAAAGTAACCTCGAAATTATTTCCATCAAATTTCAATGATTTACGTCACATCCAATTTTTCTTTATTTCACACGTTATATCAGTTTTCATTTCCTATTGGGAATCGCGCTTCGAATTATTTTGACAATATCCATCATGGACACCGAATGACATGAAATTTTTCCCGAAATCTAGAAAAATATTCCAGTGCCTTCAATTTATGGGTTACATAGCGTAATCTAGTTCTGTGACCTTGAACTCTGTATTCATACTTTACACTTCCAGTTCGCTCGGAAAGAAACGAGCAACGTAACGACTGATTAATGAGAGATGTGTTAAACATTCTTCTTCACCTTACAATTCCAGTTCTGTAATATCGAGGCAGTGAAATTTTGTAAAACTCAAAATGGAGAAAATTAAATGTCTCCTAATACAATTGTGACTATGAATTTTGAAATTCCATTTTTAAATTAACTCCCTTGTCAACGCAACTTTTGGTCGTCATCGAAGAACAAATTTCTCTGCTTTGCAACTTATGTCTTAAGCAGATTACAGCTGAAATAATCCGGTAACGGTGCAGTAAGCAGCTGCATCTTAATCTTTTTAAGCCAATCAAGCTTAACGTCTGTCCGGCTACTTCAATGACAACTTGTTATTTAATTTTCTTATAATCATTTGCTTGATCCATTGAGTGACTGTAATCAATATGCAAAATAACAGATTCAATTTCATAGTTTGTTTGATTTAATAAAAGTTTGATCAACAAATCTTTACCGAATTTGACTTTATAACAGAGCTCCTGTTGGGAAATAAAAGGTTTCCTGACGATACCTTGAGAATATCAAGCTCCTGATAATTTTTATCCGTTAAAAAATATTCCCAAGACGATTTCTGTGACTTTCTTTTTGACGTTTTGAGCATAAATGGCTCGTGAAATAATTCTGCCCTTCAGTGTATAAAAATAGTGTTTTTGTTACAGGTTTTCCGAGCGGCAAGAGAAAATTATGAGACACATTGAACAAGTCCTTAAGAGATATGGCTGGAATATGTAGAAAATGGCGTTTGTGGATCTTGCCAGTTCTCACTTGTCTCTACGCTCTTCTCATAATTATTTTAGTGCCGATACTCTTGGCTAATTCCATCCAAAATGGCTTCAAAAAGCAGGATCAAGGGGCTCTGGTCGGAGGAGCTTTTGTCTTGCTCGCTCTTCCCATAGCTTTTTATGAAATAATTCAACACATGATCCATTATACTCAGCCTAGGCTCCAAAAATATATAATCAGGTGGGACATATTTTCAACAGAATACATTCCATTAAATACAAAACCTGAATGCAAACAAATGCTTGACGATAAACTTGTGATCTTCCTTTTTCAGGATACTCTGGATGGTACCGATTTACGCTTCTAATGCGGTAAATGCCGAAAATTTTAAAGATTTCTGTGGGAACTTGCACTCAAAGTCAATTCTGAGAATTTAAGCCCCAAAATCCACATTGATTGTTTTAACAAATTGCTACTCTGACTAATTATCGTAATCACTTGATTATTTTTTGGGATAACGACTCTGCGATTATTTTGAATATCCAATGAAATTTCACGGTCACTTTACCTTGACGAATCGCAATTTCGAGGGTCTCCACCGTTTCGTAATATTTTTAACGATAAATCATTTTTTTATTTATGAAATGTTTCGTGCTCAACAGTGGCTCGGGCTGATTTATCCCCAAGGCAGCATATACGTAGACAGTCTACGAGAATGTTACGAGGCGTATGTAATTTATAACTTCATGATGTACCTGCTGGCCTACCTCAACGAGGATCGTCAATTGGAGCATAGATTGGAAATGTCTCCACAGGTTCATCACATGTTTCCTCTTTGTTGTTTACCCAATTGGGAAATGGGACGTGAATTTGTTCACATGTGCAAACATGGAATTTTGCAGTACACGGTAGTTAGGCCTATATCGACTTTAGTGTCCTTGTAAGTATGCACGAAAGATTTTCCTTCATAAGGGAAATTGTGAATTAAAAAATCTCGATTTATTTTGATATTTTTATATTCTCAGTATTTGTGCATTGAACGGAGTGTACGGCGAAGGGGAATTCCGAGGAGGAGTCGCGTTTCCCTACATGATAGCTTTCAACAATTTGTCGCAATTCATAGCGATGTATTGTCTGGTATTGTTTTATCGTGCCAACGCCGAAGCTCTGCAGCCGATGAAACCGATTGGAAAATTTCTGTGCATCAAAGCAGTAGTTTTCTTTTCCTTTTTGTAAGTATAAAACGATACATTCTTAGTCGACGTCTTTATTTTTTACGATTTTTCAACGTGAGACTCGCAATCGTTATTCTTTTTTACAGCCAAGGCGTTTTGATTGCTATGCTCGTGTATTTCGACGTTATTTCGAGCATTTTCGACACTGACGACACCGACGATATAAGGAACATATCGTCCAAGTTACAAGATTTCTTGATTTGCATTGAAATGTTCTTGGCTGCTGTGGCACATCACTACAGTTTCAGTTACAAACCGTACGTCAATCTTGCCCAGAGTCAGCAATGGTGGGACGCTTTCAGGTAAATCATTTTATTTTCATATGACTCTACTTTTTCTAATGGGGTTCATAGGGAATTTTTGTCATAACAAAAAATTCAGTCACTCGTAAAAAAAAAAGAATCGACAAAAAAACCCAAATGAATTGCTTTCTGCTTTCCATTTTCATCAACTTCTTAGAGGATGGAACTTTGCATAACGACAATTTACGAACGCGGTTGGAAAGGAGAATCAATATTTTTAGTGACGAAAATGAATATAAAAATTCGCGGAGGCTTGCAGTTTCCAACGAGATTTCTGCCGACCCTACAACTGAGAGTCTTGAAAAATTCACCTATTAATTTTTTTTCGATCGGAAAATTCATTTTCTTCTCTATAATCCCCTGACAGAAGTTTGTTATAATTAAAACGATTCGATTCACGCGCTGACGTGAATTATGGAACGGAAAATGAGGGTGAAACCTAAAATTTTTGGATTTAAACGTTTTTTGGTCAATTTTCCGAACGTTCGTGATGTTTGGAGCTTGAAAGCTTGCAAGCAACTACAATTTTTCATTTTACACTCGCTTTCGCATTATAATCATGAAAGATAATAGAATAAAATAGAAAAAATGAATTTCAGAGCCATGTGGGACGTATCGGACGTGCACAACGACATAAAAGAGCATTTGGGAGTGGTGGGTTCGTCATTAAGTCGAAGAATTCGTGGTCGCGGTGCGTACCAACAGGCATGGGGAAGCGCGAACGAGAGAACATCGTTATTGCCAGATTTGCCGGCCCCGGTGGTGGCGACGGCGAGAAGCGCTCCAGCGAGTGTATTCCTCGCGAGTCGAACGACGAGCGGCGAAGCATTCGGTCATCCCAGTAACGTCCTCGAATATCCGGCAGGCCCGATGGATCAGAGTCCAGACCCCCAGGACAATGGGAATCATGTGATCACGTAGCCCTATCAATATCGATATTTCGCGGGTCGAAGAAAAAAAACGTAAAAACAAAACACCGATAATAATTTAAAAAAAGAAATGTGAAGATGACAATGAGGTAGAAAGAAGAATTTCCTAACGAAAACTCATATACGTCCTTATAGAAACGTTTTTATTAACTAGATTATTTCGTAGCTCCCTTTGTGGATGAGATTGTATAGTTTTGCATATACATCACCGTGTCTCTCTTTCGATCTAAGCTATTTATATCCCAACGCTATCACTTAAAAGTTTGGAACATCGATCACGATATAAATCACTCTATTTTACTCCTTTTTCACTGAATAGTGTCAAAATCCGTCGATACGCTAAGACTCTGGACGCTAAAACGTGAATGAATCCTCGGATTAATTTGATCGATTGAAAATATATTAATTCGTAAGAAATTGTTGAAATCTGATGTTTTTGGCGGAATTAAAAATAGTAATTGGATCAGAAATTGTTTGAAATTGAGAATTTCCATCGAAGTAGTGACGCTAGAGTTTGGGGCCAATTCTGTTGAAGAATTACAAAAAAATTCAGCCATTTCGATTCATTGGGAAATACTCTTTATTCGATACCAAAAGTATTGGTCACTTTATCAATTGTTGAAGATTTTTGACACTATTAGAATGGAATGATTAGTTTACAGCAAACTTTCCAGCCAAACTTTTGAATGGTAGTGCAAACGTGTACATAGCCAAATCGATTACTACGTGACCTCCGTTTTTTCCGTTCATGGTTGCAACTCCAATGCCGGGAAACCTCGCCAAAAATCGTAAAATTCACAAAATTGCCTCGTCGAGTGTTATCCATAAAATTTGAAATTAACTGGCAAATACAATCTCAACTCGTCGAGTCATTTCACTTGCGAATATTCGTTTACGACCCTGAGATTTTTTCTTCGTTGCAAGCTAAACTGTGCGGGGCGGGGGTCACGGGGTATTAATTTAGTTTCGAATGATTAACATATACCAGGCATTTCACGTGGAACTTTTATTCCAAAATCGAAAAAATGTCGTATTTTTACGAATTTCACGTTTTTCGCACTCAATTTCCTTTTTTTTCCTGATGATGAATGCCATCGCATGAAAAATGATGATTGACGTTTTGATTAATTTTTTCCACTGTTCAAAACATAAACCTCAAGATTTTTATTCTAAAAAACTGAAAGGAAAAGTAGAAAACTGTATTTATTGGAATCGAGCTGCTCCATTTTTTTTTATTGAAACGCGATAAAAACTCTTAAAAAATACGAAAACAAACTTCCCGAATGATTTTTTTTGTAAGGCCCGAACTTACCGTCTTATCGTTACGGCAACGCAGGAAAGAATAATAAAATATGGGAAAAGTGGCGAAAATCTGGATCTAAAATTTCAACGTGAAAGGCCTGGCAATGGATCGCTATTTGTATAATTTTTATTTCCACTATTCTATTACATAATAAAATACTGAGGAGGTAAGACGTAAATATCTCAATCTCAATGATATTATTGCAATAATTGAGACAAAGAATTATTTTCCAATATAAATTTCTTATCGTCTTAGTGAGAACGTCGCACGCGAATATCCGAGATTGGCGACATTTTTTTCAAGTAAACAATCGAAAAAAAACAAACAATAACAAAAAAATGGAGTTATCGTTCGTAGAGCTAGTCATTGGATATTATTCAAATTGTGAAATGGGCATTTTACAATGGCAATACGAGAGTTGACGATCGTAAGAATCAATTGTTGAACGTGGAGATTTTCAACTTTCGATTGAAAGAAAAAACTCATGAAGAGGTAAAAAAATTATCTCATGGAGACTTCGAGGGAATTGGTGGGGAGAATGAGAACAATAACAATAATGCGCCTAATTGGCGAAGTATTATAATCGCCTGTGGCGTGACTATACGATAATTATGCTGTTTGCTTTTTTGAATTATTATTTCTTTTGACATTCGTGAAATTCGCTTAGGCCTCGTCCGTGGTTACCAAAATGTGTACTACCAAAATCTACATATATATAATGTACATACGGCATTTGTACCACAAGAAAGAGAAAAAAAATTAATACGGGAATACAATATTATTTATACATATCTAACGTGTATATCTGCGCGTATACTATGAGATCTCTGTGATTCGTAGATGAAAAATGTTTGGAGATGAGCCTTTGCATGTAATTTTTGTATTCCATTTGATATACGTCGTACCAAAAAAACCAAGAATAAGAAACGAACGAAAAAACACATCATTTCGGTTTTTTTTCTCTGTAGAATACGATCATCATTTTCGGTCGATTTAGGAATCATTTTTTCTGAGTTTTATTCATTAATTTTGACTGATTGATCGATTCAGTGGGGTGAGGACGAATTTTTCTCCATTTCTTACGTAATTCGTAATTCCCATCATCATCCGAGCCTTTCATTGCATTTTTCGGAGCACAATTTTTTTCCGTAAAAAAAAGATTCCGCCCTTTGTTCTTGAAACAAATAAAATAAACGTACAATTGCACTCACTCGGAATTTATTAGGATTTTTTTATGACATCGCACGGCTTAAGTAGCTGATTGTTAGAATCGTAGGCCAATTTTTCCATTCCATGAAGAAGTTTTCTGCCATTTCTTGATAGGGTTTCCTCTTTTTATCGATTTATGCCATTTCAAACAAAACAGAAAAGTTTGATTTCTTCGGGCAATGAACGCGAACTGCTTTGCATCGTTTTTATCGTGTTCTGATTTTAAATGTGTAAGTGTGACCTAACAACGTGAATCAAGTCCTCTCGCATATATGCCACAACAGTCGTGTCCTGCGCGGTGGAAGGTGGAACCGCTTTTTGGCGCCAAACCGCCATAATCGAGGCGAAGTTTACCTTTTATTTTTCGTTTATTTCGAGACGCAACTACGCCGCGTATTTCGTGAATTCTCAAAAACAATAAGTCCTATAGGAAGCGTGACAAATACTAGAATGTCTGAGAAAATGAACGGCCATAATACGAATAGCCATTCCGATAAAGGACACGATGAATATCAATATCTACAACTCATCGAACGCATTATTTCCCATGGCAAGAGAAAAAATGATCGAACGGGCGTTGGAACACTTTCGATTTTTGCTCGACATATGCGTTTCGATCTCCGAGACGGTGAGTAGAAGGAAAAAAATACGTTTTCATTTATTTTCACCGCAAGTATCGTCGAAATTGGTTTCCCCGTCGAAACAGTTTGTCTCGAAAGCCGAATCGGCCGATGATACGATCCACTGATGTTCTATTCAATCGTTTTCGAGATCTCTCTCATAAAAAAAGACATTAGCAATCCGGAAATCGTTCATTTTTGAAGTTTTCAACAATCGTTACTGTCAGAATTTCTGTACATTCTTATTCGAACGTGTAATCGAATCCTCGATTTCCGGAATTCGTCTATTGTCACTTTGAAAAAAAAAGACAATATTGATGGGGCGTCTTATATGTTTGGACAAAACTATTTTTCTGCCCTCCGGCCGGAAAGTAGCAACTTTCGGGCCGCTGCGCTAAACGAAGTTGCTACATTCCGGCAACGTCGGGCAGAAAAGTAGTATACACACCTCGTCCCGAAAAAAGTAAAGCCTCAGACGACATGTTTGTCAGCCTCGGCTTTGCCTCGGCCAACAATTACATGTGATCTGAGACTTTTCTTATTTTCCTGGCCTAGGTATGTAATATACTATTCCCTTTCTAGATATTTTACCATTGATAACAACAAAAAGAGTCTTCTGGAAAGGTGTAGTAGAAGAACTTTTGTGGTTCATTAAAGGATCGACAAATGCCAAAGAATTGACAGACAAGGGTGTCCACATATGGGACCCTAATAGTTCCAGAGCTTTCTTAGACTCCTGTGGCTTTACCGACAGAGAAGAAGGTGATTTGGGTCCGGTTTATGGATTTCAATGGAGGCATTTTGGAACAGAATACACAAATATGCACGCGGATTATACCGGTCAGGGTACGCCGACTGATTCTTCCGAAGAAATACAATTTTCCACACGGCGTCGATTACAACGTCAAGATTTTTTTTCCCATCGAATTAAAACCGATTTTTCCATTCAGGGATCGATCAGCTTCGTGATGTCATAGACAAATTGAAAAACACACCAGATGATAGAAGAATCATTATGTCTGCTTGGAATCCTGTGGATATTCCAAAAATGGCACTTCCTCCTTGCCATTGCTTCGTACAGTTCTACGTCAGTGACGGTGAATTATCTTGTCATCTTTATCAGCGAAGCGCGGACGTTGGACTCGGTGTCCCATTCAACATTGCATCTTACGCATTGTTGACTTACATGGTTGCTCATGTTACGAACCTCAAGGTACGTTTCGTTATCGATTTATACTTTGGAAAAAAAATAAAAATAGAAGAAAGTATCGCAATTTTTCTTTTCCCAACAAATTTGATTTTCGTCAATAAATTTCTTCTGGAAATTGGCCCGCAATCAGAATGCAAAATGCTCCAGTTTGAGGGAGCAATTGCGCCGGAAAATTTGATGACGTTTGTACTTTTTTCCAGCCTGGAGAACTCGTGCACACGATGGGTGATTGTCACATTTACGTGAATCACGTGGAAGCTTTGCAGGAACAAACAAAAAGGGTTCCAAGGTCATTCCCCAAGTTAAGCATCAAACGAGAGGTGAAAAATATCGATGATTTTGTTGCTGAGGACTTTAAACTCATTGGCTACAATCCACACCCCAAAATATCGATGCCCATGGCCGTATGATCGCAAACAATGAGAAATCAATCTCAAGCTTTCGTCCTCTATGATTCGGAACAAGTCTCAGAAACCATTTCAGAAATGTACGTAAAAGAATTTTTTTTTTCGGTCTACAGTCCGTAATTCCGTGCAGAAGTGATTTTTTTTTAAATTATCACGTTGTGGGAGAAAATGTAGAGCCAAAGCGATTAAAAAATTGAAAATCTTGCGGGAAAATTGCGCATTGAAAAAGAAAACAGGATAAACACACTTTTAGAGACAACTATACTTTATTTCCTAATGAAAATTATATTTTTCTCAATAAACTTATGTCTTAAAATTTATGTTTCGTTTTCCTTGTATTTCGATTTCTTGAATATCGTGCGAAGAGAATATCTTCGCCGATCTATATCACGGCTGTTCAACCTCGACAAAGTTAACATTGATTCCTTGATCATTTTTATCTTTTTACGATCCTCACACGTTAAAAGGAAAACGTGAGTTAATGGTAAAGTTAAAACGATGGAATAATGACGGGCGAAAAAAAAAATTAAAAATTGGGTAATCGTGGCGGAGCAGCCTTGGGGATTTTACGTCTGGCATTTTACATTGTTCACCAAAAACTAAACAAGTTTTTGTCTTTTCTTACCACCTGTGTAAATATATATTTTTATATCCAAATTCATAAACCTCTCGAAACAATTTCAAAGCGACGTATCGTCAAATTTTTTAAATACAATTCTTACACAAATATGTTCGTTAGAACTTCTAAGCAAACAATTGATCGTTGAAATCCATAGTGTTCTCATGGAGGAGTAAAATAATTTTTTTTTTATAATTATAGTAACGCGGGACACAATAATCTAGATAAATTTTCCAAATGTTCAATTTTGAGATGTGCATTATCGATTAAATTTATCTCCTCGAACGAATTCCAATTAATTCGTCGAGAAAATGAATTTTCAGATTTTCTACAATATCGTGAGAGTGTAAACAAATGATTTTGTCAGTGATGCAATAAACGTTGCAGCATCAAGACTGACGCAAATATTTTAGCACACTAGCGAACATGCGAATGCATTTTCATCATCACAGACGGAAATTTCTTACGAATTTCGAAAAATCGCTTTTTTTTTACGAACTCTGCTCGAATCTTGTGTTCATAGAAACAATGATCATATCTATACAACATTTTAAATTATAATCTATTAAAAGCAGTCGTTAATCTCTGAATAAAATGTCGACTCGTTGTCTCGATGAATTTTTCGACGATAAGTTTGGAGAATATTTCTTATGTGTTAGACAGACGGAAATTGTCACTAAAGAAAACACGAATCTGAATGGAAATTCGATCATAGCGAAGGCACGGACGCAATATTGTCCGGCGATCTTGAACTTTTTCACTTTGTAATTGTAACTTTTAAATATTTATGTAGCTTGAAATCTGGTTCACCATTAATTTTCGCGTTTACTATTGTTTTGTATTTAATTGTATGTGTAGAGTCGATTTTGTTTTAGCGATGGATGTCCTTTCTACGAGATCTGTCAATTAATAGATGGATCGATCATCAGAAATTTCAAAGTACTTTTTCGATCATTCTAGTTGGAGTTTTGTATTTTTTTTCTGTATATCCTAAGAAGCGAATCCAGCAATTTGAAAAACTCGATCGAGCAGATCAAAATTTTTCCAATTATTCGTGTTATAGCTCACGGATCGTTTAGTCGTTTGGTCGATTAAGTTTTTTTTCCAAAAAAAGCAGTTCGAACTTTTGCAATTCAATGAAAAAATATCTAGAAAATGTAGACTATTTATAAAACTTTGATACTCGAGCGTCTCGTGATTTGTTCTCTCGATAATCTCGAATTTGTTCTATCGAATCTCGATAATTCAATCTTCAGAAACGTTCTCAAATTTTTCCACCTTTTTTTCCCGATATTTTATCTGCAATTTCTCTTCCTTGAATTTCAAACATTTTCGTCTTGATGGAGAACATGAACATCACATTTTTCCGACGAAAATACTCACACGATCGTTTAGAAAAAAAAACAAAGCAGGAAAAAAATGTCAACCTCATAATGGATCGACCAGAACGACAGACTTTAGTAAAGTCGGAGTTTCGATGAATCAGCGTTTGTCAGACACACCAGTGGCCCTTTGTTCTCGACTGTGCTTTGTATCCAAGCTGCATTAACGATTGAATTTATTATTATTTTATTTAAACGCATTTCTCTTTTTAACTTCGTACGTCTTTTAAGATAAATCTTTAAAAAATATATATATAGAGGTCCTCGAAAAATGGGTGTTTATTCTGTGTTTTTATCTCTTCCTTCTCTTCCTCCTTCTTCTTCTGTGAACCGAACCCTTTTTTGAAATTGGACGACGTGGGGGGGCTAGCACATTTGTACATCGCCAGACTGTGAAGTACTTAATTGATGCAATTGTTGCGTAACAGCTAGCGTGCCTGTTTCGCTCACCGTCACTATCACCCAAATAACGTCTGC
Organism: Campopleginae sp. 14b; assembly: GCA_030522525.1. Taxonomy (NCBI): domain Eukaryota; kingdom Metazoa; phylum Arthropoda; class Insecta; order Hymenoptera; family Ichneumonidae; species Campopleginae sp. 14b. The sequence continues at coordinate 213,584 of JAPYYS010000105.1, forward strand.
ATAACAAAAGGACAAATTCATTTTTGATATTTACAGAGTCTCACATATTTATTAACCCTCGAACTACAAACCGGGGTAGATATCCCCCAGGCGAGCTTCGAATTACGTTCGTAAGTTAACCCTTCGGGTGCATACTGGGTCGCTTTGACCCCAACAATTTTCTCTCATCGATTATTCCGCATTGAATTTTTGTTTTCGTCAAAAAATAAATTTAAGACCATAAAACTTGTACAATGCACTGCAAAAAACGTGTCTACAGGAAAAAAAAACAAAAAATGCACATTTATCGGGATACAACGATTTAAAAATCCCCTGGGATTGATTTTTCAGCACTTTAAGTATCTAAATCAATTTTTCACCTACTAAATCTCAGTGAAATCGAATTAATTCCCCAGCATTTGTTTCAGCACGAAAAAACGAAAAGATTCATGTAAAGTCACATTACTCCTTTCAGGATGAGTTTGGGAATAAGAGACTTATGGAATAAATATTTACCCCGATTTGTAGTTTAGAGGTCAGAAAAATCAACTGCCATGTCGATGACGATATTTTGATCATTCTCTTAGTAATTAGTTAATAATCTCTGAAGGTCAGCTGAAGGGACGAGTTTTCTTACCGCCAAAATAGGAACCGGTTGACGTCATCATTCTCCATTTACTCTGAAATACTCCTAATTCAGCAGGGCTTGTAAGAACGACGCTCAATTCGGCGGAATCTTTTGGCGCTAGTGCAGGAACCTGCACTCTTGTACAATCGCCCATTTGTGTGCCGCCGGTATATTGTAAAACAATGCCCTCCGGCCATGCTTCCGTTCCTGAATTTTGGACCCACCATAACTTTTTGAACTGCGTATTCGGCTGCACCGATTCACCCTCCCCGATAGTACTGTCGCATACTAGCGTCATACACGGTAGTTTGAAGGGTGATTCGAAATCAAAGTAGCTACATATCGCAGCTTGTAGATTCCTGGAACCGTAAAAGAGTCAATTTGCGAGTCGTCATAGATTACGAATATATTTATTCATTTCAACTCAGTCAGGCAAAACGCGGTCACGAGTCTGACAATTATTTTTGGACTGATAGCGCAAAAAAGTCAAATAGAAAATGGACAGAATTGGTTGAGATTTTATTTTGCAGAAGAAAAATGCAAAATGAACTCTTAAACTGGCATCAGTGTGAACCCGGTAAGCACTTTTTTTCCAATAACAAATATTAAAGAGACACTGCATGACTATTGAATACAATTCACAAGGTTGACCAAAATTTGGTGCAATTTGAATAGACTCGTATTTCTTTGTCCCACTGAATCGAGGCCGAGAGATTTTTTAACCAGAATCTCATAAGCTAGTTTGAAACAGAATAATGGAACGAAGTATTCGTGGGGATGCGAAAAAAATGGTTAAGAGTGTCAAGAAGACGTAACGAATGAAAAAACAGAAAAAATTTAGGTTATGTTGTGTTACGAGGAAGGCCAAAATTTTCGTGCGACATAATGGAGTACAAAAATGGGACGGACCAGTTGTTCATGTCAAGAAAAAAAGTGGCTGTTGCTTCATTGAGCTGACTGCCAGCGAGTAGCCTTTGTAGTTGCTTGACGAGATCATCTTTGTCGGTGGTTCCAAGACAACTGAATTGATGAAGCAAGTTCTGATCCAAATCGTTATCGACGTCCATCTCTCGTGTCCCTTTCAGACGTCTCGTTGACGATCACTTTGTCGTCGTTTCTTTATCTCACACTATAGATATATTAAACAAGATGAACAATTTTCGATGCAATTTTTTTTGCTCATCAACACGCCATAAATGAATTTAATTTCGCATATATGTGTAGAGATAAGTATCTGCGCTGTAGATGCAGTTTAACGAATATACGTGAGAGTACGTAGCAGACGGGATATTTTTCTTTGTTTGTTTTTCAGTTTTGACGTCCCGATTTTGTGTGAAAATATTTTTACGTCGTTGCTTGTTGAGCTTCGAATCTCATCCGAACGTGTTTTCTTTCGTCAACACTGCTTTACTTTTGCAATTGCGAGTTTTCTCTTAAAATTCCTTTTTTCACTGTCAAATATACGTACACACTATACCAGCACTTGTACACGTAAAATTACTCAACACTCGCGCAACGGAATCCTTTTTCTTTAGTGAAATTAGTCGCTTAAACTAGTCGCGTCGAGAATTATTTTATTGCTACATAAAATATGGTTTATAACTGCACTTCATGATTTCTATCACTCATCCAAAGCTTTCGAATAACCCAACTACGAATTTTAAATGTCATCCTCAATGTTTCCGCTACTCGTGTGACGTTTTACGACTATGATGCAGTCTTTCGTCGTCGTGTGTGAATTCAGCATCAGAACGCAGTAGCAACAACGACCGCCAATCAGCCTTCCTTTTGTCTTGTTTGTGTGTACATCGTACAATCTCTTGAAAAAGTTTCCCCCTCTTTCCACACTTTACCAATAACAGCGTAATGATGATATTTTGATAGACCGGGGTACATATAATTGTTTACGTTGATTCGTAGTTTTTTACAGTCTCTTGCTCGCACTGATATTAACCAACTTACCAACAGTTCGTGTGAATACTTTTCAACAAAAATATGCTTGGTCTGCATGAATCTGTAAAGTTCTTCCACAAAGCTTTTTGCTTTATTATTATTCCAGTATTTTTGATATCCATTGACGACGCCACATATAGTTTTTTTTTTAATAATTAATTGGTCAATTCCTTACCAAAAAAAATTTATTGGGCGAATTACGTGAATCATTGGAAAATAATTATAGTTTTGTTTCCTTTTAAAGTATAAATAAATATTTCAAAAACTTCCAAAAAGCAATTCAACCGAAATATAGTAATTGCCGAGTGCGATATATTTTGTAAAATAATTTATGAAAACTGTATAAATGGTACATTTATTTCTACAACAATTCATTGGAATGGTAGCATGTATGGAAAAATGAGAAACACGTATACAAACGCCGTCTCTGCTCGAAGCATATCTCTCTCGTATGCATGCGGTACAGTCCACCACAAAATTAACAAGGACTCCCGTGCTCGTTTTTGTTCCCCTTCCACTCGACTTTCACGTTGATGAACTTTTTGCCTCTTTCACTTCCAAGTTCACGTAAATGGGACAATTCCATGCGATCTGTCGAAGAACGTGAGGATTTCGCTGTTTTTAATTTCATAGAAAGAATCAGGTGAAATAATGTTCTTGTTTTTATCATTTACATACATATACACACATGATCGATGTAATAATGGAAGATCAAGTGCGCGCAGCCGCAATAACAAGTTCAAGTTCAATTTGATAAATATGAAATGACTTCTGAGAGTCCTGGAGTCTAAAAAGCAAGTCGAAAACTCGATCGAAGCTCGGATCCTCATTGCAATTCACGCAATCACCTGTCTAAACGAGGTCATTTTACTCTCAACGGAATAAATTCTTTATTTTTATTTCGTATTATTTTTTCATCGTACGTTTTTCACATCATGACGTTTGGAATAAAACTTCGCACAAAATTTCGTGGTTCCAGTGTAAAAATTGTCTCTGTGATAGAAACTGCATGAGGTGAAGTTACAAAGAATATTTTTGAACGGTACCGCCGTTTAACACTGGCGTCATTCAAAATGGAAATAAATCCCTACATCGACCATCCTGGTTTTTTTTATTAGTTATTTAATTTTCCAACTGTTCAGCAATCCAGCCATGTCTCGGTCGATACATCGAAGCTTCGATTTAAAGGTCCACGAGAACGGCATATGATATTTTCGTATTTTTTAGTGGTTATGCTTTGTTACGATGATATTTTATTCTATTCTGTCATGTTTTCTTCCAATGTAAACGCAAAAGCAATGATAAAGTGATCGAAACTTGTGATTATTAGTTTAAGTGCCACACTGTTGTGATAAACAGGAAATATTCTTCGACGTTAATCTTTCATTCGGATAAAATACAGGTTATTCGGACACTCGATCAGATATCGCAGATCAAAACATGGCATTGAATACGCCGAGAGTAAAGAGTAAAATTCCTTCGATACCCGGGACAAAACCGTCTCTACAAAATGCACAACTCCTCATTTCAACGGGAATTCCATCCTTAGATTTTATGATAGGTTTGCATCGTCAACTCATTTTATAACCAACAATTTTCGTTCTTTCGCTGATCATCAATAATATTTTGATTTTGCAGGGGGTGGTTTACCCATAGGATCAATCATGTTGATAGGTATTCGAATTTATTCTGCATAATAAAAATAAACAATATGAAACAATAATTTTCAATATGAAAAGTTTTTAATTATTTCATTTTTTTTTCGGCTATTTGTCAAATTCGATCTGCATCGATTTTTTTAAAATTGTACAAATCCAAGCAACGGCCAAATTTTTAGTTCTTTTGGTTTTTGTGTCACTAAAAATAGCGCCACATTAATGTTTTTCATTTGTGCTGTGGAAAATGTTATTTCCACAATTTCCAGAGGAAGACACATACGGGAATTACGCAAGAGTCATGCTGAAGTATTTCATGGCCGAGGGAGTAGTTTCCTCTCACCCTTTGTTTGTTGCGTCGCGAGATTCCAGGCCGGCACAGTTGATATCTGAAATGCCGGCTCCGGTCAGCGCAACACCAATGACATCGGATCCCAGAGTTATGGATAATCAGATGCAGATTGCGTGGCGTTATCAAAACATGAGAATCGTAGAATCGTCGCCAACGGGCAGTCAAGCGTTTGGCCATTATTATGATCTGACTAAACAAATGGACAAGGAAATTATTGACGACGCTGAAATAACCCAATGGGACGGAGAGAATGGGAAATGGACAGCGGATGGTTTTGAAAACAGTGCTTATGTCGATCTTCTCAAAAATATTCAACAAACCATGAAAAATGGCGATTTTCTCGTATCGGCCAATCCAGAAAAAAGAAACATTCTCAGAATCGCCTTACACTCTATCGGATCCCGCTTATGGCTCTCCGACACCGAAGAAGCCACTCACAACGATCTTCTTCGGTTTTTGTACTGCTTCAGAGCAATCATGCGAAGTGCTTATGCCGTCGCGACAATCACCGTTCCTACTCTCAATTTTGACAACAGCGTAAGATTCGTTTTTACTCAATCGTTAAAAAACTCTTCGAGTTACCAACAGAATCGCGTTTCGAAAGTTCTGTTTCTAAAGACGCGAATTCAACTCAAAAAATTCGGTTTTCATAGAGCATTTTGTGATTGATCTCAATTTTTGTTTTATCGTTTCAAGGATGCGCTGGTACAACGATTGGAACATTTGTCCGATACCGCGATAGCGCTCGAATCTTTTATGGGATCACCAAAAGAAACAAATCCTGTCTTCAAAGATTATCACGGCCTTTTGCACATAAAAAAACTCGCCGCTATCAATACACTCGCCCCACACTGTCCAGAATCCTTCGATTTGGCCTTCAAAATGAGGCGCAAGAAATTTTTGATCAAGGTAAAGAAAACAACTAACCGCAGGATCTCGTATGCATTGCCAATGAATCGGAAAAATTCACTCTGGGTCTCTCAGACCCGGAAGTTAAAGTCTGCAGCGTTTTTTTTTCTCTAAAAGTTAAAAAATAACGATTTTGTAATCAAATTGATAGTGATATCGATTATTTTTTGTCGAAAATAAACTCGATCGGAGGATAAAGATTCTGTAAGAATTTTTCGATCGCATGTAGTCCCAGAGAAAAAAAAGTTTTTCTCGTTGCGTGAAAATGATAAAATTATTAAATTCTCCTTCCAGATCCTTCATCTACCTCCAGAATTCGGTGACTCTGTGCAGCGCGAACAAGACGACAGCATTCCTTCCGGGGCTGGCTGTGGTAGTGGTACGGGAAGAAATTTATTAGACTTTTAAGAAATCTTTAATACACGCGTTTCGAATAAAACAATTCCAGAAAAGTACAAACAAACGTATAATCTTGTACACGCACAATTTCTGCTCTCCTTTCCATTATTCTTCGTGCATATTGGCCGTAGACGATAAAGCAATATCTGACGAAAAATTATCGAGATCCTCGACCTTCTGACTCAAAAATTTGAATTCAAGAATTCGACGATTGAAAAATCATTCGAAAAAATATAAAAATTTCGAAATCGAATCGCTATTTATCGATATATCATTTCTCTGCTGAACAATTCGACTATTTTCCATCATAATTTAAGAAGAGACTCGGCAGATCTTAAAAAAATCAGTTTTTTCAATGAATGTTCGAAATTAGTTGAAAAATCGTGAAAAGTTCATTAATTTTTTTCACTTATTTGTAGAAAATCGAATATTACCGATGAATGAACTCAAAAATGTAAATTATCGTGTCTTGACAGAAATTAGTTGACAACATGAATTATTTGCGTTTATTACTGAGTAAAAATGCAAAGAATCATGAGAATCGAATAAAATATCGTCCGTGTTACGTCAAATTCGATTTTCATGAAAATGTGCCCAGTAAAAATGACAAAAATGCGAGTTTGCTCATGAAATTACTGCAGGTCAATTTTTCAATTACTTGTGTAATTTTGCCATTTTCAAGTAAATGATTGAACGTTTTTATTTTCCGGCATGAATTTAGAACGAAGCGGTGACTACGAATGACATGGACGCCCTTTTTTTCGTTGAGGGAGACTTTTCGTATGAAAAACTCGAGCCCCGAGCAAAAATCGATTGTCGTTTTGGTGGAAATCTGAATAACTGCATTTTCTCATGCACTAAGGGCAATTATAGTGTTCGGTTCATGTGTGTCCACGTGCGATAAGGCCGGACTTGGGCTTGCCCTATTTAGACGCGGGCAAATGCGTGATTCGTGTGGTTGAATTAATGCGAACGGTGGCGGAGATAGGCTCCGTGAACACTTACAATATATAAATGCACGATGGTTAACTATATCTGTGTAAATCGGCGTGTCGATCCAGAGAGGAGCGGTTCGTTTTACCCAATCCGCGCAAACGGTGCTCCATCACCATTTTTATTGTCTCTTTTCGAGGAACACTGAAAAAAAGTAGTAGTAATATTTCCATATGACTGGAACAATGGGTCACTGACCCGGAGTCATTTTTTTTTCTCGTTCATTAAAGTTCCATTCAATTTTTAACAAATCCGATTTTTTTTGTTTTTATTCAAATCGACGAATTCCGATTTTTCTTAATTGAATTTTTTACGTGTTTGCTGATTGAAAAATCATTGATCGCTCTCGGGACGTCAATGTCGAGATACATAGGAAAAAAATTGCCCGACGCGAGAAGATAATCAAGTTTTTTTTTCGGTCGATTTGATCAGAGAATTTTGGATTAATTCGACGAAATTGAATACTCTGAAAAATTTAATTTTTTTGAAGGCGATATTGGTTTTTGAAGAGTTTTTGATAAACGATTGTTTACTTGTTTAGTGAAATGATACGTGCTCGTTGGAGCATATACAACGACGACAATCAAGCTTTTCAACCCCTCCGCACCCGCACCTTCCATTTCCTTCCGGTTCCCGAATGAGTTTCCTCGCGAGAGTCTCGCATGAAGGCCCCTCCTCCCTCCCTCTTCGAGAGAGTTCCCCGCTTTCAGAATTCCTGAAGCACACCGGTCTACCGATCGGGAACACGAACAGACCTAAATTGTACATCGTCGATCTAACACTCGATCTCGAACTCGAAAAATAAGTGCCAAGTGTTACATTTACAATATTTATTCTCTACAATAACGAACCGTAACGATAATTTATGAACAAAAAAATGAAACAGAAATTACATTGAAAATGAATGTAAAATTATAAATGCAAAAGAAAAAACAGACAATCAAAGGTTGGAGTGTCAGATTTTAAAAAGTGAAAAAAGTGCTTACGATATGTGACCCATTTTCGTGAAAAATAATGATGAAGTTACGCGAGCTCCATATAATTATTAATTCGTTTGTCACTTCGGGAATTAATCGGTAACTAACGTAATTAACGAGACGTGATGGTTAATTATCAACGCTAGTAAATCATTCGACGAATGGACAGAATTTGAATAATTTGTATTAAAAAAAAAACAGCACAGATTTTTCACCATGGAGACTCGAAGGCTCAGTTTTTCGCGGGCATTCGTGTGCTGCTCGAATATTGTTTTTCTCGTGAGTTTTATTTTTCTAATTCAGTCGTATTTCGACTTAGAATTTCGAAAGTACGATTTGAATTGCAAATTTTTTTGTTTTCGAAATTTAGACTTTTTATTTATTTCAGATGTCAGGATTCGTTTTGATGTCGTTGGGTGTTTTGTTGTTGGCCGATAGCGAACGGATCTTATTGTCCAGGTTGCTCGGTCCTGGCGATGCACATCCTGATCAGCCATTATTTTATTATCTCGCTTTTGTCATCGTTGGGGTTGGATTCTGCATCGCTGTAACGGGGATACTCGGATGCTGGGCTTCGTGCTTGTTCAATTGTTGCATCACTGCTACCGTAAGAATTTTATACTTTTGTTCGATCCCTTTCCTGTTTTCTACATTTCCTTATTTGAATTTTCATCATTTCGTCAATTTTTATTTCTTGAATATTTATTAACGAAAATACTGGCAAACATTCTCCAAAAACATTTTTATCCTTCAAAGATCACGAATTTATTTATTTAAATATAAAAGTTCAATTTTAGAGACTTAGAATCGTTTCTTCCTAATTTGACTTTCCATAATTTTGTCAATTTGTGCTCCATGACTATTCATTAACGAAAACTCTGGCAAAAATTTATCAAAAACATTTTTGACCTTCCAGGATCGCGAATTGTTTTTATTTGAATGTACGATAACTTGAATTTTGAAGATTGAGAATCGGTCAATGTGAAGGAACTACTTGAGCTTGTTTCGAGCTCGAGTTTGTTGCTGAGATTGGTATTAAAATAATATTCACAAGATATTCCGATAAATGGGCACCGTTATGAATAATCCGATGTAATTGGTTTCTGGCGTGGGTTGCATACATCATGCTCTTGAGTAATTTTACAATGTGTTCGCCGACCACCACGGATTCTGAGATTGTTCAACGTAGCGAAAATAAAGAAGATGAAAAGAAAGAAATAAAAAACGTTAAATGAGTAAAAAAACAAAAGAAGATCGGCTTCGCGGGGCTGCTCGTGGTCACGCGCTGTCGCCCGGAAACGGATCTAAATTACCAGCCAGAAAAGGCTCCTTGCATATCTAAAATTTCATTTAAAAAAAGTTCATTAATTACCAACGTGTATCTCTCGTTAAACTTTGCCATAACCGGATGGGCGGAGGCCAACAGTTTATGCAGCGTTCATTGTATTTTTTTTTCCTTTTTCAAATTTGTTTCCGTCCGTCCGATCGAAATTATCGCACCAGCTGGTCTATGAAATTTTATGCTCATTCAGATCCCCAACAAATTTTGGGAGAAATATTTTTCATCGCAAAAAATTTCATACCGTATTTTTTTATTAATTTATTTATTTTTCAATGAAAAAAATTGGAGTTTTCGTAAAAAAGCGTTTGCCTAGGGAATAATTGCATTTTTATATTATTGTTGCTATAATTTATCGGAAACTTCATTTAATTAATGAATAATCATAATAATTGAGAAATAATAATAATAAATGGATAAAAATGAATAAATAATTATGATTTTTTTTAAGTATCTCATCGCGATAGTCCTGTTGCTGGTTGGCGAGTGCACGGTGTGCGTTCTCGCCGTATTTTGGCCTCACCTGTTGGGGGTCGATGTAAGACCAACCCGTCTCATTCGGGCCCTGCAAAGGAACTACGCGGTACCCGGACGTGAACAATTCACCGCTGCTCTCGACCTTGCTCAAACGATGGTGCGTAATGTGTATAATGTTCCTTTTATCTTTATCGCACCGGAACTATTCCTGAACCCCTCGGCTGACGTTTTTTTTTCCTTTTTCCCCCTTTACCGTAACAAGGCACGAGCTCGATAAAACGTCATGCCTCGACGATTCCTCGCTCGTACTCGTTTCGTGTCCTGTAGTTCCATTCCCGATCCCCGGTCCGACAACCGCTATTTTTAATCCTTTTACTATGAAATGGAAAACGGAATTCCGGAATTTAATAAAAACGATAATTGACGATGAATTTCCACTCTGGGTCAATTTGACCCACGCTGTAATCCACTTTTGTTCAAAATTTCAACCATAGGTATTGAGATTTTTATCAAGCAAACCGTAAATCTACATAAAAATTAAATAGGAACTCTCTTGTTGTAGTTTCTGAATATTTAATTTTTTTTTTTTACTTTTTTTCCCTTCATTGATTTTTTCGTTTTCGTTGTGCTTTTCGTTTTTGATTTTATTGAATTTTATTTCTAGTCTGATAATGGAATCTGCATATTTTTGACGATTTACAGTTTTCTTGTTGCGGCATAAACGGAAGTAATAATTATGGAACCTCATGGTGGCGTCTGCAGGAAGTCGGCAGACGTGAATTAGTCGTACCAATAACTTGCTGCACTCTGAACAACACTAACGATTACGATGCATTTCTCAATCCTGAGCCTCAAGATCTCAAAATCTGCCAGACACTTAATCCCGCTGAACATCAACGAGCTCGACATGCAACAGTAATTATTGTCTTTAATTTTCTCATTCATTTAAAACATTCTGGAACGTGAGATTTTATTATTTTTGGTTCCGTCGCTTTTGAATTGTTCACAAAGTGGCAATTAGACTTTATTCATTTATCGGAATTTATTCGTTGCTTAAAAATATTCTAATCCATCCATTTTTTTTGCATGGCTCTCGCTAAATGTTGAATCTCGACATTCCAGCTAAATGAGAATCGATTCTTTTCCCATGTTTCCTACACGCCGGGCACCCGCTTGGCACACTCCCGGCTAGTGAGAGTTAAGAATTGTCTTTATGCGGGCGTTGCGGAAAAAAAACACAATTGTGCTTGGTTGAAAAGGCACATTGTTCTTTTTCCCTCGATGTCGATGGAAAGCTAAAACAAGAAGAGTAGAGAGAGTGGCCGAAAGAGAAAGAAAGAGAGAGAGAGAAAGAAAAACAAGGAGGAATTATTACAGAGTAGGCTTTGTTATTTAGACCACATCGACATGATTCAAAATTAATATAATTAATTTCTTCACCAGTGGAAAAATACATCACCAGGAAGCAATGTCCGATTGGATAATATTGAACCAAATGTTTATTCTGTTGCAGGGTTGTTTGGACATGATTGAAAAATGGACCCAGGAACAAGCTCTGATATTGCTAGCAGTTGGTCTGGGCATCGTGATGATTGAGATATCAGCACTTCTGAGTACATTTTTAGCTTGTTCCAAAGTCTCGACAAAAAAGAAATCTCAAACGTCAACTTTCACTTCCACCCAGACACTGAGCCCGTTCAATGAAGCGGATCAAGGATTCGGTACGTTGCATTGAAACTAACGAGCATCATTAATCGCATAAATCGCCCTATTCCTGGGATTGCTTTCCAAAAAATTCTGATAAACAGAGGAGACACAAGGGACGATGAAAAAATTATTTACGGTGAATTATCGAGAATGTGAAAATTTGATCTCCTTAATTTTCTCGGGAAGACTCAACTCTTTCATTCCGAGCGAGCAGTTTTCTCATTTTCAAAAAATAGCAAGAATCAGACACGCATTTTTTTATTCTCGTCCCCCGAACGATGAGATGAATTGGTTTTTAAAAATTCTTGGTAGGTTCGTGTTTATGGAATCGAAATGATATTTTTGTTTCATCCAATTAGGAGGAATGGGAGTCGAGAATCGGATGCACATGACAGGGACGACGTTTGGTGCCAAGTCATGAAGGTGGCACGAGGGCAGTGAGGATAAGGATTTGACGAAGAAAATGTGTGAAAATGAGGAGCGGAAGACGATGAGCAAAGTCCATCAATCTTATGGTATACGACAATTAGAGGCGCATTTACGTCCAAGTGGCAAGAGCATAATCGAAGAATGGCAAAACGCAGCGAATCGATACGATGGGATTTTGCGGAACGATGAATATTACGAGGAGCGTGGAGTGGACGTTGGAGACGATCCCACGAGTTTCAACAACTCGCGGAGTTCCTTCATGCGCGAGGAGACCTCAGAGCCGAAGAATTTCATCAACCAGAGTGGAAGAACGAGCTCAGCTACGATCGTTCAAAATATCGATCCTAATGGATTTACCAAGCGTGGCGATGACGAGAAAAACAATAAAAATCACTCAACCGGAACTGTGCGAAGTATCCCGATCAAGGATTATCGAGCCTCGATGGCACACGACATGGGAACGTTTGGAAGATCGATGCTGCCGCAGCAACAATTTGAGACGTTCAAATCGGAGGGTGGATCGAGAAATTTGCGAGAACCGCTTGATCGTCGTGGGAGATCAAGCGGATGTCGGACATCGAGTGGAAAAAATCGATTTTCATGCATTTCATCGATCTCACAACAATGTGACGTTGGGACAAATTTCTCGTGTCGATTGGACGAGCCTCGAAATCGTAGCAAGTCGAGGCGCAGCTCAAAATCAAAAAAGGAGCGAAGGAGGAACGAGACTATAGAGTTTTTGCCGAATCATCGTTACTTCGAAGCCGAGGAGGATTTTTTTTTCGAACCGGAAGTCTATAAGTCCCGTGGGTCATCGAGAAGACGCGACAGATTGGTCGACGAGGTCAGGAACGCGATGCCTCGATCTTACCCGCAGGAAAGTGATCGAAATTGCCGAAACGTCGAACGAGCCGTCCACGGAGATGATCGCGACTATGAAAGGAAAGAATCGGTCGATCTGCAGCGCGGGAACGTCGTGAAAAAGATTTCAGTTTACGAGGGAAACGTCAGGTCGTCCGTGAGGTCGGAAAGGCCCTCGTCCAGGGCAATCGCCCAGGAAGGCATCGTCGGCCATCGTCATCGAACCATCGGCGTTCCTCTCGTCGGAATGCACAATGCTTGCGGACTTCCGGTCGTTGCAGCGTGGCCAGAAAATCATTTTATCGGTACGCTACGCGTGCCCAGCAGACTCGTTAGCAACATTTGCCACGTCACTGAGAATGGCAATTTGCGAACACGCAGTCGAACTCAACCAAAGAGAAAAGCCCCGCAACCTGGCGATGTCAACGACAAACGATCGAATCGGGACTTCCGAATGGAAGAAAACTCACAACTTCCGGTCACTGAGAAAATCACCGTGTCAACCGGAAGTTTGACGAGGAAACGCATCCTCAAACGCCCTTCCTTCAAAGCTGATCGCGTCCATTCCATGCCCTATAAACAACGTTACAGCCGAAGAAACGCCCTCGGAAAAATAGGCAACAAGGACGTTCGAACTAATGGAAAAAGTTGCAGCGTTGGACAACGCTCCATCGACAAACGAGGCCTCAAAAGATCGACGCTCTATGCCAAGGACGAGGGCACCGAAGCTGCTGAAGTTCTTACGAACCTTTGCCTCAATCCTCTCGCCAGAACCAAAGGAGCTTCGAACATGATGTGGTAAAATGTCAATTACCACTTTTTTTGTTGGACGAAAATCTACGAGCTTCCACAATTTCATGTCGCACAAAATTCGACTCTCCCATAGTCGCAATACCAAAGAGACATCGTCGAAACTTATTCGTGCTTCATTATTTTTCATTTTTTTTCGACACTAAAAAATCTTCGCTGCCCTCGAGACAGTCAAAAACTGTTTTATTTTTGGCTTTATTCTCCTTTTTTCTTTCAATTAATCGATTAAACAATTTTCTAGGCTTATTAATTTATAAAAAATATTACGGTTTCCTAAACGACCTTGGCAACTGTGAGCTTTGCATCGATGCCCAGGTGTGTGTTCGAGCTTGTTTAATTTTATTGTTTCTCTCCCTCTCTTTCTATCTTTTATATATTCATTCATTTTATTCATCGATCCACGAGAGCGTGATTCGCTGTTACTTGAGAATAAAGAAAACTGAAAAACGAGATTTATTTTTAAATAAAAAATCGTGAATTCGTGTTCTTCGGTAAAACGCGACGTTTTCTTCGTCAATTTGACGTTTGGAAACTTTTTTCTTTTCTTTGTGTTTGTGATAAGTCGCAATCATACCGAAACAAGTACCTGCGATTCGGACACCAATGATTTTTATAACACGGAAATTATTTGTTGTATGTAAAAATAAAAAAATCGAGTTTGATCCTGAAACTTCAAAGATTCGTGTTTGATTTTTGATATTTGACTTTAAAGTGGGAACGCCAATTCTTGTACGAAATTATTTATTAAATTTTCATCTGAATTGAATTTTTTCACGACGAATGAAGAAAGCAGGCGCAGCAACTCAATCGGTAGCTCATATTCGTCGATGAAGATCCTCAGAGCATTGAGTCAGTACATCGTATCGCTCGGTGCTGCCATCTGATCGCCTCCGGCACACTGAAAAATGACCTCGAATGGTAAGATTCAAACTCGACCAAACGGTCGAGTTCGAATCGCGAGAAAATAATTAATTACCATTTTTTTTGATGATAATTGAAATATTTTAATTTTTAAATGTTTCGATTTTTTGCTCATCTGGTCGCCTCGGGTACACTAAAACATTACCTCGGATGGTAAGATTCATACTCAAACAAAAATGGTCGATTGAGAGCGCGGAACAGGCGCGAAAATAATTAATTATAATTTTTGTTGATGAAAGATTGAATTTTTTAATTTCGCTTTGCATGTTTCGGATTTTTAGGGGAAATTTGATTGAAAGTATTCTCTGAATTTTTATGAAATTATTCTTAGCACAAATATGGTAGAAATTTTGAGTTTTTCGGTTTTTTGGAAAATCAATTATTTAGAGTTTCAGTGGGAGGTTTTATTTTTCTTGTAATCGAAACGATTTTTGAAGATTTTTGTTGAAAAATAAGAAATTGTGATAGCGGAAGGATGAGGACGGAAGGACGGAAGAAGGAGCATCTGTCGAACGTGTATAATATTGTGTGTATACAAATGAGAGCAGGATTTAGAGGAAAAGAAGTTAAAGGGACGTTAATAGGACAAGAGCACCGGGCGTCATAACTTACAGATCCCTAGAGGCTTAGAATCGTTTTTCTTTTTGGTGTTCTTCGTCGTTTTCTCTGGTTGCATTTATTTCTATGTGCTCTTTTAAATATCGAGGCTAGACAGAATCCTAAAGAGTGGTAAGGACGAGGGGATCCTTTGAGTCGTTTCGGCTGGTAGAAAATTGTGAATCCCTCTCGGAAAAAAGAGTTGAACCGATTGATGACTTGTGTCCAAAGGCAACGCAATATTTTAGAGAGCCTTTCGTGTGCCAGCAGGAGGAGCTCACGCGGTCAGCAGGACGAAAGAATACGAGAAAAAAGATCGCGCGAAAGGGTCGTCTTGTGCCCTCTGAAAGGGCTGCAAAGATATTTATGGGTTGCAGCTGATCTCGAAATGTGGCCATCGAATTTTTCCGTATTTTTCACCGTTTACGCCCCGTTATCCATACATTTACCATTTATTAAGGCTGCAGTTATGTTGCAGCGTCATCTGTTTTTTCCCTCCTCACGCCTCCACTCTTTTCCCTCAGATGAATTTTCCATTATTTCGTTTCTAATTATTCCTCGAATTTGCATAAAAAACGAATTATTCCCGTTAATTTAAAACATGCATTTTTTCGTAGGAGCCGTGTTCCAAAAAGATATAATCACGACTCATGGAATTCTCCTGCACCATAAATGTTTTCCATTTCCATTAACCATAGTGAGCCTTTTTAAAACGAACAAAAAAAAAGTTCACTCACTTTCTAATTTTTTGGATCAAAATTACAATATAAAACGACTCGATTTTCAGCTGCTCACGATGTATGTGAGCCCTAAATGCGCTCTGAGGTCACTCGCAAATGTTTCGTCAAAGTTTGACAACCTGCTATCACGATAACCAAATAAAAAAAATCGAAATAATGTAAGGTGGAATTTATTTACCAAATAATTTTGATAATAAGGGAGAATGTTGAGAATATACCCGAAAATACCTGCGGCAATGTGGGTCCAATCCTTTTGAATGTTGCGTTTACCTGCTCCCGGAGCCAGTGTTATTATTTCGACGAGTTTTTTGAACCCTTTTAGCTGCAAAATCTCACGTTTAGGAGTTAAAGTCTCTGAGGTAATTCTTCGTCTGGTCGAATCCTCGAGAAGCGCACGTTCATGCTGCTACATATATATATTATATATATATATGAATAGAGCGAGGATGATGATGGTAGCGAGAGGGTGAACGCGGTTTCGTGAAGATCCTTTGCGAGTGGTAATCGTATTTGGGGAAGCTTCACGATCAAAACGAACCCTTTGATCCATAGGGACAATCCTGCGTCCCACAGTATGCTGACCCAATATATATGTATATAAATTTAAGTCGCGATAGACGCGAGGGAAAAGAGCTCGAGAGGTCTTCGGCTTCGGCCTCGTCACATGGTGGTAATAGCAAAGGAAAACTTTCTTTGATGAACGCGCGGCAAGTTTCGCTTTCTCTCTTTCTGTTTCCTTCTTCCTTTCCATTGATTCGATAGTGAAGTAGGATATATGCGAACGAACATTCGGAGGTGGTAGGTCGTGAAACGCGATCAGGATTTCACAGGACGGTATTACCAGACCGAGAGTAGCATCTCTCCTTTCTCCAAAATACACCCTTAATCCGACCGCACGTTGAGAGATGTTGTGCCGCGACTTGCTTTCTCTCTCATTGTCGCTTCTTTCTTTGCTTTATTCTTTCGCGATCCACCCTCCGCTCAGTGCGTCGGCGTCAAATTGCCGAGAGCTTATTGGGCTGTGCATAAAAATCTGTTGGTCAGGGCGTATAGAGCTGGACCCGATCGATTATCCGAATCGATAACCGGCAAGTCGCGGATTTTGGCTGGAATTTGTGAATTTTTTCTGAAAACGATTCTTCGCAGAAATTAACCGAAAATTCATGACCTCAATGAGTTTAAAAAACTGAAGCAAAGAAACATCTGCACGAAACGTAACACACGGACTGAGCACCCTTAATATATTTTTCTTATAGGATTCTATGAGAAATAACTATATGTACTTTTATTTTTTATGTGAGCCCCGCAAAAACCATGAAAGTGCCCTGTATTGATGTTATACGGTCTCGGCAGTTAAGAATGAGAGTCATACATGTTACAGAGTCTTCCAGACTGCGGGGGTATTATCCTTTCTTACGGCTGTGAATCGGAGGTGTCATCGTATCGTAGAATTTCTTTTCACTCTAATACGTCTCGTATACAGTTCTCCACGTTATCGTCGTTGTTAGTACGCTGGTCGAGTTTCTCATATCTCGTAAAGTACACGAGAAAGACCTTTTTACTTACACGTGCGAAAAGGAGAAAAGTGAGTCTCTGATAAGGTTGAATTTATATAGAAAACCTTCTTCCACGCTGTACCAGAGATTTCCTTCGTATATGATGCGCTTTATTTTCTTATAAGCTCTCCGAATTGCCGCACGTACATTTGTCAAGTAAAATCTCAAATTTAACGTAATTTTTTTCATTCATTTCCCACTGAATTCATTTGGCGTCAATGAGTAAGCGATGACAAAAAACTTTGTCCATGTGTGGGCGGTTCCTTTTTTTTTGTCAACTCTTGAAATGTTTTTTTCGAGGCTGCAGGTTGTACGTAATTTACGGATTCACGCTGTTTTTTTTTCGTTGTCCTTTTTTTCTCAACTCGGGTCGAATTTCGAGGAAAAGAGGCAGAGAGAGCGAGAGAAAGTCGAGCAATGCGTGCTTTCTCCTGGGGGATTCCGCATATTTTTGTCATATGGTTTTCTTCCACATTTAAGGGTATGCAACAGTGAGCCATCGACCTCGAAACGTTTTTCCATCCGGATCGTCCACTTCCTGCATCTTTGAGATGAGACGACGACACACTCGACCATGTATCCAGCTGTGACAAGTCCGATGCTCATGGCCGGTGCAGAGATATTGATTAATTACTTCCTATAGAAAAAAATAGAAAAACGCTTTAAAAAATAGAGCAACACTTTGTAATGTCAAACTCTTTGGATTCGAAGATTTTAGTGAAAAACAAAAAGAAACTTTGTGCGGAGAACATTTTCGATTTTTCAACAATCGTGATTAACCGCCGAAATTTAATATTCGATCATCAGGACGTAATTAAAGTGACGATTTTTCTTGGTTTCATCCAGGAAATGGGGGGATTGCGAGGCCTGGAGATGAAAAAAAGTTTAGAAGTGGGAGTTTTTCCTACAACGAGGCAGATGAGTTTTATTTCTTGAGGAATTGGAGCTCCGGACGAACTGAGTGAACTAGTGGGAGGAAATGCGGGCCTTGCATGAATACAATGGGATTTTCTGAATGGCTCTCGTTATTGCTTGTGGCGATGGTCCCACACGCACAAATTTTTTCGTCCTTTCTGCACATTTTCTGTGGGGCACATAACCGCATGGTTAGTTCCATTTTCTCACAGTCGAGTTAGGTAAGGGTTGCGCTTTTCTTGTCATGGCAAAATGGACCATGAGAACGGGTGCTTATAGTTTTTTCAGGTCTTCTTTTTTCTCCGCCTTGACCGTTTAACGATAAATCAATGACCATGGCCTTTTCGAGAGAGAAAAAGTTTTGAAGCAGGCATGTCCATTGATTCCTTCGTTCCGCTCGGATGTTAAATTCTCGAGTTCGCATTGATTCGCTGCCGGACGACCTGGCACATGCAACTAACTCAACAGAATTCCAGTGGCAAAAAATCCTCGAATTCCACGTAAATGAACTGTTTTTTTTTTTTTTCCTTTTTTCTCCAAGTATTTTCGAACGCAACGACTAGAGAAAAAAAGAAAAGGTTGAAAAACGGTTGAGAAGTCAAGATCTTAGCCAGAAGCCAGAAGATTTTAGTCCCTTGACCGTTCCAGATAAAATTCTCATGGGATGCACGACCGTACAGTAGAAATACGACTCAAGATCGTTGAATCCTTTTATGGGCCTTTGCCACCCGTGGCGAGTTAAGCTAAGGACCAATTATCAATTCCATTGTTCCTCAGCCCTTTTTTCTCTTGGCTCCTGACTGACCAGTCTATTTTCTTCAGCCATCTCTTCAAAAACAAAAAAACCAACCGATAGCCGAGACTCCCGAGTCGCCAAGAAAGTCCCCAATATTGAAAATTCCTCGCGACGAAAAACATTTTCCCTTCGAATTTGTTAGAAACTATCGAAACGCCAAATTAATCGAAGAAAAAATTGATTGAACGTCAGCAGTGGCCTGCAAATTATTTTTCGTCCTTAAATTCTATCGATTCCGCTCCCGGAATCCTGTACCAGAAGAAAGTCATTTGAAAATGTCGATTCCCTATGGGACAATTAACGTTTTACCGGAATTTTCGGAGGATCGAAATTTTTAATAATTAAATTGAATTTTTCCTCTTTCTCGATTTTTGCGTCGTCGGTCTCGAATCTTTTGAAATCAAGGTCCAATTTGAAACATGTATCATCGATGTAAGTTCACTTGACTGGTTCTCGTATGTCTCCGCGGGATTGTGGAGAGTTAAGAGCGAACGACAGAGGAGCAGTGCACTGAAACATCTGCCAGGGGCATTCGGGCGCGAGCAGCATCGACAGACGGACGGAGAAAGCACACTTGCGCAACTGTCGTCTACGAATGGGTCAGCAAGATCGTTCATGGTTAAGTTTTCGTCCTTGTTTCCGGGTTATCGGGAATTTAATCGATATAGAGTCCTGCAGTAAGCGCGTGCTGTTCGAAAGAAGGAAAAGCCCTAGCGAACGATACATTGCATCAATATGAGCGGGGCCTAGCGATCATTTACCGGCTGGTATAGCGATGATCGATCTTTTTATAGATCGATACAACAGATAGGCTCATCTTTTTCATTCCATCGATAGCTTACGCGTGTGCCACGTTTTTTTTTTTGTATTATTGAAAATTCATTTTTAATAGATCGCTCAAAAAACAAACAAAAAAAACCCAAAAAAATGAATTCCGAATAATTGGATGGCCGTAAACTGCAGCATTTTTTTTCAAACGCTCCTTTCGAAGGATTCAACGTGAATTCGAAAGCTTCATCAGGTTTTTAATATTATTGCCTGCGAGCTGTAACTTTTACGTCATTGAGGGACGCGCGTCTCGATTAATGAACACGAAAAAAAAGGAACGAATGTTATTTAGATAAGAGTAGCCTTTAGTCAAATTACTTATTGGCCCAAAAGCAGGAAAGGCTTAATCCTGATGCCGACGGTTAGGGATAGTCTCAGGAAAAAAAATTCATCGCATTAATCTCGCGTCAAAAATGTTGTTACATGACTGACGAACAGGCAGGGGAGCCAGGCAGACATAAAAATAACATTGCGATGTGAGAATGTTACGTATGCTCGGTGTATGAGGTCGAAACGATCGTTACGTCGTGTTCAAATGTGTCAAGCCTGTCGTCACGAAGGATCTTACCACGAATTTATTTACAGAATGAAAGTGAGTTTATTATAAAAAGTTACAAACCCCTTGACACCCAGTTTTACTAATTGGAGCTTTACACGCGATCCTCACAATGTTCACTGACATTTTTATTCTCACACACGAGGTCGTTCGACTTTATGGATTTTTCAATTGTTAAACTACAAAAGTTTTCGTCAACTTTTGTTGATTTCTATTTTATTAAAGTCAAAAGGATGTTTCCGTTTTTATCCTCGTCAACTTTTCCGTAACATGAACAAGTGGGTCTCCATTCATCGAAATATCCTTTTTCTCAGGCTGCGGATGTGACGTGAATTTCGGTCACTCTGCTGGTCATCTTGCTCGTTGTTCTCATGGACCCAAAAGGCGTATGGTTTTTGTCATTGACCAAAATGTCTCTTCGGAGTTTCTTTTTAGTGGATCGACGAGACTGAGTCTCCAACTTCCTCTTTTTTTAGTGTCTGATCTGTTGGAGGTCCTTCAGCTTGTTGAACGAACCTGCAGCAGTCAATTGCTTGTCGATCGTCTGTCTATTTTTTCTCAATGGAATGGAGCATGTGTGACGTTCGTGTAAAACACTCGCGATGCACAGAAGACGGAAAAACTTTCCCTCATCCGTTCAGCACGCATTTGAGACATTTTGGTCAGTCAGATTTTTGGAAAAGTTTGTTACTCAAGCCAGCTCGAAAAACGGCGATGGATTTATTTCGAGAAACGTCTGGTATCATTGAATATATCGCGAGAGAATAGAAGAAAAGGAAGAGACTCGATGAAGCATAAAAAAGGTTACCTGCGCGCGAGACTCTTTCGAAGGCAACGATATTTCATTCGGTCTTTGAGTTCAGAAACGACACGAGTCGCCCGCATCGACTTGGCCCTGTGAGTCTCGTAAATGCAAAGATCAAGGAACGGACTGTTTTTACGAAAACTCTTGTCGGAATCAGAGCTGTTTTCTCTGCTTTTCCTTGCGGGGCAAGAGGATTCGTGAACGCATGTACAAAAAGGGGGAGAGAAATTGAGAAAAACCGATCGCAACTCTTGGCTCGCTCTAATCTCTGAGTAATTGTCACGTACTGCGACAAAAGAGAAGAGAGGACGAAGAGAGAGAGAGCATGTGC
Organism: Campopleginae sp. 14b; assembly: GCA_030522525.1. Lineage (NCBI taxonomy): Eukaryota > Metazoa > Arthropoda > Insecta > Hymenoptera > Ichneumonidae > Campopleginae sp. 14b. The sequence goes on from JAPYYS010000105.1 coordinate 235,097, forward strand.
AGTGAAGGAGACAGAGAGTGAGAGGCAAAGGAGAAAATTTCGTAAGGACTTGTCTAACCTGCCGACAGAATTTCCTATTGAACTTGCTCCTCCTTTTTTTTAACGTCGTTTTTTTGCTTTGCTTTGGATGCTGCTTCTGTACCACTTTGCCGAACTGGCAACACCCGCACCTTCGTAAGGTGATTAATCTTCGATTATAACGAGGTTGACAGGACACTCTCTTCAAAAGCTGTTCTCTCTTTTTCTATCTCTCCATTCTTCCTCCATTGCTCTCGCGTTTCTTACAAAAAGCTCTATCTCATTCCATTCGATCGTAAACAGAACATTTTTATGACCCGACCTTGGAATGCGAGGGTTGCGACTTGTTGGAACTAGAACCTCCCCCGCCCTCCTCGACACTCTAAGCAAAGTCAAGGCTTTCGAAAAGGTGAATGAAAACTCGAAGGATTATCGATTGTTTGTCGTTTTTTTTTCTGTCCCCAAATTCCTGACGACTCCAGTCTTGGATGCTGGACGGAAAGAAAATTGGTGCACCGTCTCTGAAGAAGTCGTCGGGATTTCAGAAAATAGCCAGGACGAGCATCTCCGCTTGATGTTGAAAAAGGAAAAATGTTAATTGAGTCGAAATAAAAATTTAATAAAAAAAACCCCATTTCGCTCTGCACTCGAAGGATCGAGAATATTTTTTTATTTCCGAAATATATATTTTGTTACGTGTTACAGTGCAAACCATACCGGAAGCTGGGAGTCGTGCTTATAGGATATCGCCAGAGGTTGAGCTGCTTCGTCGTACCCGTTTCACTCAAGAGTTGACAACTCGAGAAATCATATAAGGGTTCTAGTGCCAGGGGTGCTTTTACATGGAGCATCGTCATCCTTGAAGCGGGTCGGAGGTTCTATTTCCCAGTGTATATAAATGAATGTATATATGTGTTGGCCCTGCGCAACATTTGTATCGGCAAAAAAATGTGGTATTCGTGGAACCGATGAGGGCGGAGGAGAAAAATTGAGTATCGTGTATTGATGCGTGCGTCCGGGGAGGAGGGTTGTCATTGTTGAGCCACCCCCGTAGCGTGGATTCCGCGCACGACGACTCTTTACTTTTTTTCTTCTCGCTCTCTTCCTATTTCTTACCCGCTTTTTCGTTCATTGGGTTACAGGCGACGCGTTTTGGGGACGAAAGAAAAACCAGCGGCACTTGATATATTGAAACTTTTGTGCGCTCGGGAAAAAGGCTTTGCGTAACGCACCCGGCACATCCTTTCTGAACGTTTTTTTCACCCTCTTTCTCTCTCTTTTCATCCACGTGGGGCTTTACTCCTGGCACATATGTATGGGGCCAGTAGTTTCATGGTCAATGGAAGAGAAACTCACCTGTCCCAATGCGAGCCGGAATTTCTCGACTTCCAAGAAATTGGTGCATCAATGAAACGTGATTTCTGATTCAGAACTAAAATCAACGCGAGAGATACGAGCGGGACGGAAATCGATGAGCGAGTTAAAAATTCCGGCCGCTGAGCTGTAAAAATGTTCGGAGACTCCGTGCTATCCGCCTTTTTTATTTGTGACTCATTTTACCCACGAAGTAGTCGCCGTTAATGATTTTCGCCCTGGTCCTGCTTTGCCAAGCATTTTCCGACTAGCCCTGGAGACTCTCGAGCATCCATCAGTTGCGAGCATCTTGCCGAATCTCATGCAATGAAAAATTCATTAGTCAAGTTATGTCATCGTTCGATTCTCCGTTAGATAATTCGTATTGTCCTCTTTTGTGCTGATTTCGTTTCCATTACGACCACACAACGGTACGTTGTTGAAAGACATCTGCCGCTATACATGAGACTTCATAACAGAAGCTCTTTTCTTTAGAGTTTTAAAAATCGTACGCTGACCACCTGCAATTACTAATTTCCCATTTATCTTTGTTAGTACTCGCGCCAAATGATGGTTGGATTTTGGTGCTCTGGTTGTGTTTCTTTTTGTGCATTTCTTGCTGGCTGAGAGCTTTTCTCTTGAGCGGCGAATGAAGCCTCGCCACTCGCAATCTTGGAGTCTGAAAACAAAATGCTGGAAGATGCGGGAGTTTCGGGTCCGTGTGCCATAGACAATGGTGGGGATTATTGGCTAGCCACGTGTCTATAGTGAGAGAAGATCAAAAAGGATGAAAAAACAGGGCCTGCTCGGCCGTCAATGTTGTAAAAATTCGTCTGCATGTCTGAGAAAAGATCATTACGTGGAAGACGTGCTGGTAGCCGATGATTTTTGTGCCAGAAAGAGAAAAGATTGAAACCGAAAACACAAGCGACGCACGAGCGGTGGACCACCCGAAAATCGAAATTCTCTATAGTTTCTTTAGTCATGAATGTGTGGATGGCCGCCCGGTAGCTCTCCCAGGGTCGTAGTCCAGCGAATGCGTTTTAACGCCGCGATTCTATAACGCGGATCGTTAACTTGGCCACAGACAAATAGTACGGACATCCCGCAGGGAAAGCGGCAAACGAAGAAGCAGCTCAGACCCAAAGAACAAGGCCCTTTTCCGCTGGACTGCCGCATCATTTCGACGAGCAATGATGCACGCGCGAGTCTTTTTCCTCCACCCAATCGTTCCCTCTTTGTCTGCTTTTCTCTCACCCTGGCTCTTTGCTCTCGTCCCGTCGACACGGACGTCCGTCTAATATCCCTCCTTGAGATTAATGTTGTTTTCTACACGGCAAGCGTGATTATTAGGCGTTCTCGTGAGTTATAAAAGGCGGGATGTTCGCCCACGTCCTTGAAACTGACCGAGAGCTGGAGAAGCGAGCAGCGATTGCGTCGAGTCACTCTTTTTTCCCTTTCGCACATCGTACAATCGTGAAGTTCCTACCGCGAGCGAGGGAACTGGCTGATGAGAATTCTTCATTATCCGAAAGATTGTGCGTATATCGCCATTAAAATCTTCACGTTCTCATTTTACTTTCTCGTTCCCGGCGAGCACTCGTGACAAATTCGAGAAATATTGACGAGAAATCTTGCACATGCACTCTCGAGAGGGCTCCTACGATCCGTGAGTGTCACGCACCGCGTTAACGTACATTTTTTTTTCTATCGATCATTTTTTATTATAACCATTTCCGCTTGAATGGGAAATCGAAGTGGAACGACTTGAAAAAGTCCTCGAATCGATCTTTTTTCCTGGATCATCGTGAGCCTGTCTTTTCTGCATGCATTTCCACGTGACGCATGAAAATTCAAGAGGGTCATATAGAACGTCTTGTGCCTCTCATCTCTCGAAATAACTGGCTATATACGCACCCAAGCTCCGGATAATACCTTCGGTTATATATATATGTATGTAAGGATGTACGAGGTGATTTTATAGCCGCCCATGGGCAGCTGCTAACTCTAAGGTGAATCGTTAATCGAAGGATTCGGCGGTTTCTCGAAAAATAAGGGAGAGAAAAAACGGTAAAGAAAAGTATGTTTTCTGTGGGGGTGTTAGTGGCAGGTCGCAATGATGGACGCGCGTGACAACCAGAAGGAATAAATAATAAAGAGGACGCGTGTGCGCGTCTAGACGCTGTTTTTTCCTCCTCATTCTTCCTGCTTTCTTCTTCTTTTCTTGCCTTTGACGCATGCTCTTTCACCCCCCGAAGGATCATTGTAGCTCGTGGCCGGATCCTCGGCTCCCTGCATCTTTTTGATTCACGCCATCCCGCGCCCGTTGCCGTCGCATTGAAATTGAAACACGCATGGATAATCGCGGTCACGGGCTCTCCATGTGGATCCTCCAGTTTCGACGAGAGACTTTTTGAGGGCGGGATTTATTTCGATATGATACGTTTTTTTTCGCCAAAATAACGAAAAAAAAAAAACGCTCGCCTCATCGTCACTGGCGATTAATTCATTATTGACTCCCCCCCACCGTGGACTGAACTTAAAAAATGATCGTCATTTCATTTAAATAAAAATAACAGTCCTCCCGAACGTCTCGATACCCGAGCCTTCCGGCTGCTTGTTTTTTCAAATTTTTGGCCTCCCGAAAATCTGTGGCTATTAGGGAAAATAGAGTTTCAGTTGGAAAAGGGTCTTGGTCCAGCTAAAAGAAAGGAGTGAGAGACTCGAGAAGAAAAGGCCTAAAAGGTAAAGCCAATAAGTGATGTATTTTGTCGAATGGACTAGGCAGGTTGCTGCACCAACCTGCAATTACAAATCCACGGTTCGGCCCACGAAAATAAAATAAAAGAGAAGCCACATAGTCGAAGGAAGAAGCTAAGACCGTGTGTCTGTAGCGCCACGTTCAGTAGCGCCGAAAAACCCGTGCTGCGGAAGGATAATAAGTGATTTTCTTTCGACGTCTGCGTGACTCTCGCCGAGGATCTGCTCCAGGCCGAAAGAGTGAACGGTGAAGAGAAAAAGCAATATGTATGGCTAAAGTACCAAAATACGCGTACATATATATCTATAGAGAAATATAATAAGACCGAGCACCGGTTAGTCGGTCAGTCAGTCATATTGCTGAGTCGGATAGTCAGGTAGGAAAATTTGGCTTCCCAAAATCGCCAATCTAAGGATTAACCTCTGCCGAAAGCCACTCTCCTCAAAATGAGCGGAGATCTTACGAATCCGCGTCATCCTCGCATCCGTGCATTTTTACAGATCTCCAATCATCCGAACTTGTGGTCACTCATTATCGCATACCGATGTGCTGCCACCATACGGTGCTTTTTCCTTTCCTCAGCATCTCTCGTTCGATCAAGCGCACTCTCTTCTCATTCCTCACCTGTCTCGCTTTTTCCCTTCAACGTTTGTATAGCTCGAGACGCCGGTAGCTCGCGAAAATCGTCCAGGAGGTCTCGAGAACGGAGCGAGTTTATCCTCCTCCGTCTACACAGACCAATTTCTTTCTTCTCGAGCACAGGAACCGCACAAAAGAAATCTTCCGGGGTCTATGCTCTAACGAATCCGATGTAAATATTTTTCAATACTGTGCCAACATCGTAACAACAATGAGAGTTCCAACGAGCATGATTATAACGAAGTCATCAATTATACCGCGAATAACACTGACAATAAGTATCGTCGAGCATTCGACCCTTCACGGAATATTCGTCTGTGTTTGAATTTATTTTAAATTTATTCCCGAAGGTTGACTCGTTGCTGGTTGATTTTTTTCCAAGGGAATTGAAAAGTTCATCCGCCCAAAAAGTGAGATTGTTAATTTAGCGTAACGCGTAAGCGCCACGATCTATTTGCATTCTCTGCAAACAAATAGCCGCATAGAAATACGTAAAAAATATGGAAAAAAAAAATATCGTCCGGGAAGAAAAAACTTGAGGAATTTAACTGAACACATTACGTTGCGTATATAAGCTGCGCAGATTTTCCGCCAGGCTGATTTATAATAAAGTAGAAACATGCTAGACAAGAGAGCTTCTCGTTCGTGTCTATCGCAACGTTTTCGCATGCATGCGCACGAAGAGAGTGAATTTCACATTATTACTATACTTGCTTCACCAGTTACAAAATATTCACTACCTGTCGAACCTTCTTTTTCCCTTCAAGCTTTCCTCTACTTTCTCGTAACCAGAGCAACCGGATAAATGAATCTTTTTTCTGTGTTATTGCCACTGACCATTCGAGGAGACGGGAAAAGTGCGTGTTGCGAGCATTTCGAAATATTTACCCTCACTTTTGACTACTTTCCATATCGCAACGACGAATGCACTTCAGTATAATGAAGGATACATTTTTGAGAATCGGAATAAATCGAAAATCTAAGTTCTAAATAAAATTAATTAATTTATAATCTAATCATATTTAAAATGATAAATTAATTAAATTGTTAATTAAGTTTATCATAATTTATATTATTATATAACTATTTTATAATTATTATTTATATAATGAATTAAATGATGAATTGAATTAATTAAATTATAAAAAACAATTCAATTATTTAATTTATCAATTGAATTTACGTTATTAAATAAAATAAAATAATTTATTTATATTTTGAGAAGTGAGAATAATTTTTTTTTTTCCATTATTATGGGGAACTTTGATTTACGCTATTGATTCGTATTGACTAATGAGGAACCTTTTTTTTCCGGGCAAGCAATTACCATTCCGTGCCCATCGCCTCTTAGGTCATCAATCATTAATTTCCTCAATAGACTGATTTATTTTTTTTCCCACGGAAGTACGGAGAAAGGCTGCGTCACCAGAGATTCGTGCACGGGTCCAGAATTGCACACATGTCATTGGTAAATATTCATTCCCAATGGGACCACGAACATGATGATGTGAAAAATCGGCAAAATGGGACTCCGAAAAGGTGAGAAAAAAAAATCATTTATAAATTCATATTTAATCCACGGTCCGAGGTCTTTCTCGTGTGCGTTCGATGAGATTTGAAGGAGAAATAAAATGCGCCTTTCTCGTGAGGGTGTTTTGTTATTTTTAAGGGAGCGGTAGCGAAAAAATAGGGGGAAAGGAAACAGCAATAGGAAAAGAAGAAAACACAATGAGAACGATGGACTTGCGCGCGATGGCTGGGCAGATGTATACAAATGTCACGACTCGAGAAAAGCCCCGACGAGATTTTAGATATCCCGCCAATTTCTCGTTGCGCGTTTTCCATACATCCGCAAAAGACGTCGACAATAGTGGCAGCAGAAGTTCGACGGTGACGTGGAAATTTCGAAACTCTGCCTCCGGTCAAAAAACTCTGTTCTTTAGCTTGAAAGAGCGTTATCGCGTTCCCAAGTCCGACGCGAATGGATTTAGAAAAAAAAACAACAACAACAAACATGTATTTTTTCCTTTATTGTTGAGTCCAAAATATTGCTCTCCTGCTTATTAATGAAAATCGTTATCCAGCACTTTATAAAGTTGCGTAATTTCTAGAACATTGGAAAGGAAATATAAGGAAGGGGCAAAAAAAATGGTTGAAAAGCCGTGAATCTCTATATTTTGATGAGGTTTGGGCTTTTTCGTTTCGGAATAGCAAAAAGGGAGAGATTTTTTTGTGCGCCGAAGTAATAAACCTCGAGAATAAATCAGGCTCGACGTAATCTTGCGAAATCTTTTACGCAACTTTCACCGCGTACACGAGGAAGAGAGCGAGTGTAGAAAAAACGAGAAAAAAGGATAAAGAGAAGAAGACGAGCGGAGGAATGCGGGGTAAGAAATTCGAATGTAAAACGTGCGAGTGAGAGACGAGGGGAAAAAAAAGGAAATAAGACGAAGCGAAGCGTTAACTTGATCCCAAAGTTTTAGCTTTGTTGTGGAGCTAAATGAGAAGAAAGGGGAAATTAAGGAGAAGAAGAGGTGTGGTGGGGTACTCACCATTTGAGAAAGAGGCTGAAGAATCGCAAGGAAAATGAGAGAGCGCGAAATAACTACAATGAAAGAGGAATAACTAAGAAAGGAGCAAGAGGCCGACAGAGGGGACGGCTCTTTGAGGTTTTAGGTACTCGAAATGTTCATCGCACCCCCACGTTTCAAGACTCGCTTCAGGCTCTTCGTTATTGTTGTCTATGTGTCAGCCAAGGCACTTCCAATATATATATCTATATAAATGGCTATGAATATTTTATACGCTCTCGTAATACCGACTGCTGTAAATAAGCCATTGAAAAATTTTGCTCCAGTTTTACCTAACTCACAGATTTATGACAAGGCCCTTCCCATACCTGGGGCTACGTGTGCTAGAATCCATGCACAGTCTGTAGACAGGCCTCCATAGCTATTTTTCTGTATACACGTGGCAACTACATTTACTATCTACGTGGAGAGAATTGTCGCAGGTTTTGTCTTGGCTACCAAAGTCTTTTCCTCAATCGTTCGTTCCGTACCCTCTTGTAAATCACGTGACAAGGCAAATTCACGACGAAAGGAAGAATAAAGGCAAAACAGCATTTTTGCTCTAGATTCGGTTTACTAAATTGGTCACGCGTTTTCGTTGGGTAACTTTTAGTGTTTTGGGTTGCGTCACCTCGCGCTGATGCGTCCAAACAACACGAACAGCCTGTCCTCATTTCCGGGACATATTTTTGAATCTTCGTAACGCGAAAATTACGTCGAACTTTGTTTATTCAAATTTTTGTCATTTATTTCAGAATTTCGACACGTTTTGTACTTTTTCTCGGTTTTATCACTGAGCGACTGAAAAAACGACTTACGGGGAGGCCAAGAAATATTATAAGAATGCGAGTTTCTAATTGGCCAATCTTCACTCTTATATTTAGCTCTTTTATTCCGCTGATTGTGAAACGACAAATCTCCGAACATAATTGCACGCCTATATTTTGCTCTCTGATGAAAAGAAGCTTCGAGTAAAAAAAGTCAAAGAAAGTGCGTGAAACGTGAGTAACGAGGGTCTTGTCAGAGTACAGAGTTAAGTGCGAGCAGAAGAGTCATATACATGAGCGAAAACGGTATAAATAGAAAAAGGGAGAGGGCGAGAGAGAGATGGAGTGTGAAGCGAAGAAAATCTTAGCGGCCCACCTCTCTGTTTTCTTCTCCATCCCTCGTTCAGTAGCGGGGGGAAAGAAGCCGAGAGTTTAATGATATTCGTGATTACGGAACGGCACGTGGAGAGTAGCCGAGGAAAAGAGGAAAGAAAATGGGAAAAGGGGGACGTGGAAAAAAAGTTTTATATCCATATATATATATATATTGTTCCAACCCTATTTCACTCCGACTCTCACTGTTCTCGCATAAAAAAGTATTGATCTGGACTCTGGCTCTTTTTCTTGTTCGTATAGAGTGAGAGAAAAAGGGAGGACGTCTCAAAGTTAGAACGCGAGAGGGTTGAATTCACCCTAACTGCTGCTTGGCCTGCCTTTATATTCATCATCCCTGTTACCTCGGGAAGAAGGGTGTACGCGCGAGAGCTCTGGCCCTCTCTCTCTTTCTGCTGGGCTGAGATCCTGAAAGTCTCCGCGATGCCCTTACGCGCCACCCTTAGACTTCCCGATCTCTATATATTTATATTTAAAATGCTATACGTATCTAGCCCTTTTTTTCATTTCCCCCATCCTCCGAGGAGAATCTTACCGTTACGATTTTTTTCCTTCCGAAAACGCGTCGAGACGACTACCCACGCAAGTGCCATTCCCTAGGGGACTTAAAACTATTTTTTTAAAACGTTTTTCCGACTCGCTGTTGTCACGAATCGCATACCAACTAGTATCTGCTTCCTCGAAGGGCTCATTTTAATTGCCCTCGTGCCGCGTTTTTATCAGCGAGCGGACATTCTTCAGCGTCCCGTTGATTTGTGCCCCAAATTCCTCAGTATCATGTACCCGGATTCACAGTTCATCGCTCATTTGCATCAGCCATTTCGCTGGATAAAGTCGAAAAAAAAAACGGACGATTAGTGTGTGAACTAATTTATTTTTCAAAATAGTTTCGTGCTCTCTCCTCAAAGATATCGAGAAAGATTGCGGTTTCAAGGGTTAACGTCGACTTCTAAGTATTATAAAAGGTACCAGGCCTAGGATGAGCAAGAAAATAGACAAAGATGAACAAAGGCTCGATCAATAACCACTCTGAATTTGAGAACGTTCAGGTTCTTCTCCGACACTCATGGAAATGGGAAAATCCGTTGGAGCAGATTAACAGGTAAAGAAGGAAAACCCTTTTTCTCTTCGCCCTTCGTGCATCGATTTTAATCTACGTCACTGTCATTCCCTACCCCACCGTTATCTCGCAAAACATCGTAAGATCCACTTAAATATTTCCAAAACTCGGAGCTTCCCGTTTGCTTTTCGAAAGAATAGTCTATCAGAAAAGAGGTGATCCAAAATTTTTCGAACAAATCGCGTCGAATTTCTCACGATAGTTTTCACACACAGAGACAGGGTTTTATGTTGTGACAGGCTTAAAGATTTGTCCTGGCGTCGACCTCCAAATTCTATGCATCGCTATTATTGTCCTCGCAGTATTATTGTTTATTTATTTATTTTTAACGCGTTCGATCTATTGTTGCCCAGTAGTTTTCGGCCTTCACATCGTTCCGTTTATTTCAATGAACGTCGACCACGTTTATATTTTTTTATCAAAATATTCTCAAACCGTTTCGATCAATGGGGCTTTGAAATATTTTTTTTATTGTGAGCAAACCATATTCTCATACTGAGATTTAATTTTTGTCTAAAAATTCATGCTTTTTCGATGAATGCCGAATCCGGGAATAAAGGGTTGGGATTGTTGGGTTAGTTAGTCGGTTTCTTCTCTGCGAAACTAATTCTTGAGAGAATCTCTGTATCACTGGATAGACGTCGTTGAGCATAGAACAGAATTGGAGAGCGGTCCATTAATTAACATATTAAAAACATTTGCTTCAGTTGATATTTTTATAACGTCATGAGTACAGGGAATTTCGATTGTTCTAGGGGTGAATTCGTTGTGTTTAAACATCGTGGAGGGTTTGTGTGGGTACTTTTGGTGGGTGTGGGGGACGAGGCCAATAAAACTGTTTCCGCAGCGATTCGGGGGTTCCTCTGGAACCATCACGAGTTTCGGTGTTACGCATATCGAGGGATTTAGCATAAATTTTATTTGAGAGCTCCGGAGGGGCTGAATGAAAAGAAAATGGCACATTGCAGCTTTCGAAGGCCGTTAAACGCAAGAGCTGCATAATTACTTTGTGGCTCCCCCATTCGCTCGATGCTGGCTATACTGTGGCGAAATTTACCCTCTTAAAAATAATTTTCCTTTTTCTCGAGCAGCGCTAGCGCGTGGGTAAATCTTTTGCTTCCTAAACTACACGATTACTAAAAACCACAGATTTATCGAAGCCAGAAGACAGTCATGGGAATCGTATTATGTTCTTTAGAAAATATGATCGACTGGAACTGATCGGCTGTATTCTCCTGCGATGCCATTGAATCAACGTGAATAGTGCACCTTGCGAGAGAATTTGGTGGAGCAGGTTGAATTATGGGCACCGTCAGAGCGCGCACAAGAGAGTGGAAGCAAAAAAGGGTTCGGGATAGGAAAAAGGGCAAAGAAATGCGAGGACGACGATGGAGCGAGGGTTGCTATGGATACGACGAAGGGGTTGAAGTCGTCACGACCCACCGCCCGAATGCTCAACGTTGAAGGGTTAACGAGATTGGCCTGAGGCTCTGCAGGGAGGTGTTTGACTGTCCCTTGCCTTCTCTACTCCACTGTGTTCGCGATCGCCGCTTCTTTCTCCCTCGGAGTTGGTTACAATTCGTGGATCTCAGTAGAGTCGTTAACGGTGCTCGCGGAAATTACACCCAAGAAATATGGCCGCCAGAATTGAATCATAAAATGTAATGAACGTTTCAATCCCTTCGTAAATTATTAGCTTTTTCAATAAATAACGAAACTCTGAATATTCAAAGATCGATCGAACCCGCGACTTTCGTTCCCTTCGGATAAAACGAATCGTTCTTTCTGGCCGTTCTCAACAAAGGGCAAAAAATACGCTGGGCATCGTTCATCCACATGCGTGTTTCATCGGGCCGAAAAAATATTTTCGCAGTTTTTCAGACAGAATCCTTGGCATCGAGTTCCTCATATGCACCAATCCAACCCTCGTTTTTTTTTTTTTTTTTTTTATTTTTTTCTTTTGTTTTTTTTTGCTTTTTTTGCTTCCTCTTTTTCCTGTTGCTACTCGAACTTTTATTTTCTGTCTCTTTTGAAGTTCGCATTCGAATTTATATCACGAAGGACGACGACTCATGTGTGGGTGACGTGGGCATTCTTATTTCCATACAAAGCCCTACGATTCCACCAGACGAACCTTTGAAGGACTGTTGGAGTTGCCTCAGCTATATATTTCTATCTGTAAAAGCCTATTCCTGCATAGGACGAGGGTTTCCTCGTCCCTGGTCTTACGGCTGTCCCTTTTTTCCTTTCCTCGACCTATACCTTCCCTCTTGCATGCCTTTCTTACGAAACCCGAATAAGTTCGAGATGTGTGAGTCTCTGTGGGTGCGTGCGTGTGGAGGGTTGCCCAGAAAACACACAAATAGCAGCTTCGGAAACTACAGCATAACTACTATTGCTCTCGTTTATGTTTTCGGCAGGTTGGGCAAGTGTTGCGATTTCGTATATGTATCCAACTCAGAAATGAAGACGCGTATAATAGAGTGTGGGAAAATGATGTAAAGCGCCCTTGCGACTCTACGAAATATTGGCGATAGAGAAGGGTTTCAGGAAAATATTTCCCAGGAGCTGACAATGACGATTTGGCCAGGAAAATCCTCATTTTCGTATACGAATGATCGATCGATCGGAGTCAATGGATTTTTCGTAACAATCAATTTTGCATATCATAATTCGTATCGTCTGTAAATCTGAGTTGAATTTTGGAAAAATAAGAGCAAAGAGTGAGCCACGATCGTTCATTAATTTCATAAGCCGAATTGAGTGCCTTTGACTTAGGAAAAGAAAGCAAAGCGAGACTGTCCGTGCTGACTAATTTCGTGCTGTAACGAGAGAACCGAAAATCGCTTGCTTTTTTTCTTTTTTCATTGTGACGCAGACATTACGCAGATACTCTGTCGAAATAGGAAACTGGGAGACGGCGTAAGCATCGAGAATAAGTTGCGGATCGTTTGAAAAAGGATCGGGTATGCTCTGTTTAGGAAAAAAGCAAGACGGGCAGCCAAACCCAGCGGGTAGGTAGACGAAATTCGTCCAAGTCCAGTTCAGATCTTTTCCGCTCATATGCAACGCATTTCTTCGGGATTCTGTTAACGCCTCTCCGGATACTGGCCCTTGAACAAAAGATCGCGTGTGCATGCGGCCTATGCCCAACATTTTTTTTCTTCTCTTTCTCAGATCCTGTGTCGCCATTGTATCGGTCGCTCTGGCCTCTCTTCCGGTCCAGCGTGTTCCTCCTCCTTTCTTTCGCCAAGTCCCCTCTTCGATCGCTTCTCTATTTTCTTCTTAGAGCTGCGGGAAATATTCTAAACGAGAGACCCAAATTTTAGTCAAGATTCATCCACCGGCATCCGGAATTTCGGTTCATATTCCTAATGCATGTCACTTTTAAGGTCTCAATGAAAACGGACTATTCGAGGACAAGCCTTTCGCTCGGACTGACGCCTGAAAGGCACGAGGACAAGGATGTCCGTTCATTGGCACACTTCCTGGACGAAAGGCGTCAACGATTCTACTTACCGTTCCTACATAAGCTCTCTGATCAATCGATCGTTCGCTGTGTGAAACGACAGTCACCCTCAAAGGGTGAAACTTTAAAGCGAGACTCTCTATTATGGCATCGCCGGAGGTGGAGCTGGTCATTCGTCAAATGAAAGAATAATTTGCTCTCGTTAAAAGATTCCACAGTAGCTCGTGTCTACCATAATACACCGAACCAATACGTTCATCGTTTTCATGTTTCCAGGCTGTCCAGCATTCTCGCACTTCCTATGGCATCGTCTCATTGCAATGCGACGCGTTAACGTCCGAGACTAAGATCGATCGTGCACTTCTCCGAATTGTAAGAAATTTTGAGATCTCGCGACGAGAAATCAATTCTTTAGTGCACAAACTCGCTCGATAGGGAGAAGCTCTATCGAGCGACGTCTTTTTTTTGGTTCACTCCTCATTCCTTACTTCTTCATGGTTATCTTTCAAAGTTTAACGTGTGATGAAAACTGAGCCTCGTTTATTGCTCCCAACCCTTCGGAAGTGCATTCTGGGTCATTCTGACCCCAACAATTTTCTGTCGCCGATTGTTTTGCATTTTATTCTCGTTTTCGCCAAAAAATAAATTTAGGACCATCAAATTTGGGTAATTTACTGCAAAAAACTTCGGCTACAGAAAAATAAAAAAATAAATACACATTTACACGAATACGACGGTTTAAAAAACGCTTTGGGTCAAATCGACCCTAGGCAGGATGTGTAGACTAGAAGGGTTAAAAATTAATCATATTTTCTTCACTGTATGATTTTCTTCTCCTTTGCAGCTCGAACGAACTCGCGAGTCCATTCTAAGGGGCTTTGTACGTATTTACGACGAAAGCAAAGACGTGAGAACGTTATCCGACGATGAACTGAAGGATATTCGATCATCGTATGGTTGTCATATTTTTATCACTCCGTGCCGCGGCTGGTGCGATGGGTGAAAATTCCGCGAGTTTTCTACACGTTTCTCACATTAACTACACGAGAGAATACCGACGAGAGGTTTAGGTGTTTCCAGGTGTTCGTTGAAACGTATTACAAACGCGTAAAAGCAAAGTATGAAATGGACGAGTTTCTCAAAAGGATACAATGTGTAGTTACCAACAGGGGATGAAAGTTGAACAACTTTTCATCGGGATCCAGGGCTTGGATTGTCGTGTTGGCGGTGATGAAGTGGAAATGAATATCGATCCCGCATTTTTTTTGGAAAATGTTAATTAATAACAGTTTTGCAGCTTCCAATATTTTTGGAAAAATACTAAACACCCTTACGAGGTAGTGTGTGTCTGTTTTTTTTTGTTATTTTTGATCGAACCATTCACTATGGAGAATATGAAGTCGTCAAAATTGACGGGATATTGACCGATATCTCATCTGACAATTTCTCTTCGCATCATCTCCTATTTCAGCCATCAAATCTATTTATTTATATTATTTGCCTTGGGCAAATGGAGGGACGAAAAATATATGAAACGATAGCAACTACAATTGCCATTTTTCTCCCTTTTTGTTTCTTCGAACGCGGGAAAAAATACACGTGGACCACGTTGCTGCTCATTTCGATGAGGGTTCGAACGACGACTCTCTCGTCCGGAGATCCACAAGCGTTTCCAGATAAGCGAAGATTATCGCAGCATACAGAGCTCTTGTATATTTTATTTCTTATTCTCTTTCCTGTTGCCTCGAGCAAAATCATGGCGTTGTATTAACAATGCGCTCTGCGATTTGCCATTGGCTCATCCTCTCGTTCGCCTTTTATTTTTTCTCTTTTGTTTTTTTTTTCACGTGACACACTTGGAGAAGGTTTCAAGTGTAAAAAACGGAACTGCGTACGTTCTTCGATAAAAGCAAAACACTTGCCGACGAATGCCGAATCGTTTGGGTTTCCGCGTTCGTGAGTGGGGGAAAAAAATTTGTGAAAATTGCAGCAACACAAAAATTTACTACAAAGTCAACAAAAAAAAGAAAATGGGAAGTGTAACGGTCGAATTCTCCGGTCATAGAGGTCGAGCGGAAAATGTTACGTAAAACTTAGTGAGCATAGAAATAGGCGATTGCCCTTCCTCGAAAACGGGGAGTTTTCAATGTCTCTCTCTCTCTCTCTCTCTCTCTCTCTCTCTGTCTGTTTCCAACTCTCCCTCCAGCCGTCTATTCAGGTGCAACAATGAACTTTTCTGCATAATACGAAGACCGAGGCGAGAGAGAGGGGTTGGTTTTAGTGATGGGGGTTGATGCTGTCGCCCATATATTTATATCAGGCCAGTCTGGGAGTGGGATCTCAGAGTGAGGGAGGAATATCCCGGTCTCACATATGTCGCTGCCGTTGACGCCATCAGCGTTTACCCGAATTCAATCTCTGAATGTTAAGGGACATTCTCGAGCGTTGTACAGAGGGCTTTTATCCGGATTTGAAACGCGCAACGATTCTCCGATGCTAGGGTAAAAAAGATCGATGAATTTTAACCGAACGTCCAACAACCTTTGTCGACGTCCTTCGCGTTATATATGTCGAATGAGATTGGACGACTGCTTTCAACCTCTCACAAGATGGAGATTTTATTATTATCCTCGGAATCACACGTGGAGACATTCCAAGATTCGATTATTCTTGTAATATTAAAAAAAAAAAATCATTATTTTCAATGAATCTGCTCTGAACAAATGTTCGGCTCCCAAGAATCAAAAATCCGATAAAAACTTTCGCTTTTAGCGATGAGACGGTATTTAGTAAATTGTAACCCGAGTCATTGGATCGTTCGACGGAACGGACGTCCTAATACCGTTCATCGTGATTATACTCCACGACGTTTTCGTAATTCCATACGTTCAAAATTTTGATATATCGATGCAGTCTTCGAACCCATACCTACAATTATATCGATAAATCCGACAAGATACTCAGTGGCTGTTTATTCTTGGACGATTGAGACGAAGACACCTGCACGGTGTGTGTTATTCCGTTGAATTCGCACTCACCGGCGAACGGGGATCGCATAAATCTCATGGGAACTATGTAATAATCTCTCCGTACTAATTGGGTCCTGGCTGTTCGGTAAAACGAGTGTGTATCGTACTCTATAAGATATTATTGCATAAACGAATCGATTCATCGTTACTGTTATTGAAGGAGACAAAAAAAAATCGTTAAATTAAACGTCTCAAGATTTGAGCGAGTTATACAAGGTCAATGGCCTAAACTCACGTTATGATCAAATTTCGCACTATGAAAAAAATATTTTCGATAAATATGTTTGCGTAATTTTACAAAAATTGTCTCATTTGGAAAATTGTATTTTTTTGCAAAATTTCGTTAACTTTGTAAATTTTCCTCGAATTTCACTCGTGCATCGCTAATTAATGCCTCGAGTTGCAATTATTGTCGACGCATAAACACCATGGGCATAAACGTAGAGAAGGAATAAAATTTTCCAATGGTCCGTTGCACCGAAAGATTTTCCTACGATTTTCATGTTCGCTTGCGCGTGTCCGTGTCACGAATGACCGTGTCCATAGTTTTTTATATTTTTCTTCAGGCCTTCCGGCGATATACGTCGCGATAACTTATTTACCAGGAAAAGAATCGAACATTTTATAAGATCTATTGAAGAGCGGAAGAATTTTTTTTTTTTTTTTCATCCATAAGGATCTAGTCCTTTATGAAAAAAGGACGTTCTTGAGTTTACCACGATGGTCAACGTGTTTTCGTGAGAGGGTACGAAGGCTTTGGGTGACCTAACCGAAAAAGAAGAAAGTTTGAGGGGACGAGCACCTGGCCCACGCGCGGTCGATCTCGTCGCGTTCCGGTCAGATCGAACCAGGGACTCTTCTCGCGGTCCTTCCTGTCCACCTATGAGTGTATAACAAAAATAAATGAAACCCATGGGGCACGGCGGTCTCTCGATCTCCTTCTTCCTTTCCCTTTACTTGCTCGAAAACCGACCGATCTTTTCTCTCATCGTCTCCCTTCTCATTCATGTATTATTCGAAAAAGCTGCAACAATGTGACGCGATAGAGAGAAAAAAAAAAAAAAAAAAATAAGGAACGAGTCAAAAGGGCGTGAGCGACACCTTGTCGGGATCCGTTTATATTCCGATCCATCAGATCAGATCTTCGAGTCGACAAATCGTGCAAAACGATCGATCGCTATCGCTTCATGTTCGCGGCCAACTCACGCACAATAGAACATCTTGCTACTGCCAATTTAGAGAGCCTTCTGTTTAGTCCTCGCAAATCAAACATCTCGACGTTTCAACCACAAAAAAGCATTCACCACATGCTTCTCTCCTTTTGGTCGATGATTTCGTCCACAATTCGTGCATAAAAGATCGAGCGGCGATTACTTTTTAACTGCATCTTTCCAAAGAACAGAAAAAACATAAAAATCCCACTGATTTATTTCGTTCCGCGGAGCTGTAACCCCTTAATCAATGGAAAACCATGTGGAGCCCATTTTTTTTCGTCGTCCCTTCACCAGACAATTCTTCTTCGCATATACCAACGAAATACAAATCCAAATGGGTTACATGTGGAGGAAAGGTCCCGCGAAGGAAAAACACGTGCTGCCTGTTGCTGTTGGAAAGAGTTTTGCCACTGGCGACGTGAATGACTCGCAGGCATTCGATCCACAAGTGTATAGAGCTCGGCGTATGTGTACAAGAATTTGCTGAAGATTCCTTGTTCCGTGCGAAGTCGCAACGTCGACATCTATTGCCAACTCTGCTGCCACACTCATTGGCAGGCTCTCGCTCACTCTCGCTCAGCTTCCGAGGCAGGAATTTCGATGGCCAATCACTGTCCATTGCTAAAAATACGATCATGCTCCCAACTGACGTGCTGAATGTCTTGCCACGAACGTGAAACGTTTCCGAGAGCAAGGAAAGCTTCAAGAAGCTTGTGGAAGGAGACGAGAAGAGGCGAGGATGGAGTGAAGATATGCCGCGGACGAGGGTGTGAGAAAATTCTTGCCAATGGATACAGCGACCTTGAGACAGGGCTACAGTCACTGGCACAGTAATTGCAAAAGATACAGCCGTGTCGACAGAGTTTCTCTCCACATCTCCGACCTCTGCTTCTCCCATGGCCAACTACTGTACTTTTTTTTTTCCACTCCTAAAAAGTACGTGGCTCGATTGGGGGTGGATGTTTACCATTGAACGGGGAACGTAATAAACGGAGTGTGAGGAACTGGATCATACATACATCACTAAACTCTCGGCTTCGATCCCTCCTGCCGGTTTATCCTTATCGAAACTTTACACTTTCATTCTTACCCCCTCGAAATCCCACTACAAAAAAAAAAAGCTGTACGAATGCCAGGCGGAATCATTTTTATTCGATTTATGGGTCTACAAAATTACGTGAATGGGTATTGTTCACGTTTTTCGTTCTGTTGAAGAATCGCTCGCCGATCACGATCATTGGGACGTCGAGATTTTTCCAGAGACAGGGCTGGTGCTACTTTTCATTGAGAATTTAATGAAAATTGAAATTTTGCATACCCAACGATTCTCGTAGCGTTGAAATTTGCTTTTTTGTTACTCGAGGTTTTCATTAGGTTCTCATGATATAATTGAGTATTACGAAATGTCAGAACGTCTTCGAAGAATTTTTTTTTTTCCCCATTTACAGTAATCACGAAAAATAATTCACCGATTGGCTTCGAATTATTGGGAAGCCCACATCACACACGCCGAGAAATATTATTCAGAGTATAGCTCAAGGCTAGGAAATGAAGTTTGTGTAAAAGTTTCTAGGCCGGACATAGAAAATGGATTTCAAGTGAGTCCAAGTATCGGGCACTAAAAGCCAGACACGTCGACCAGAGATCGTGGAACATACGATCACGTCGAGAGACCACCCAAAGCTTATTTCAAATCTGGTGTCGATAATTCAAAAAAACTTGACTGCAATCATCGACTTACAATTGCAAGCTATACGAGCGTTCGTGCTTATGCCCCTCGCGTTTACTCACTTTTTTTCTTAATAGGCATGCGACTAAACGTCACGAGGACATCATAAATATCATCCGCGACACTCACACGTAGAAAATTAATGAATAAGCGTACGCGTGCTCGTAGATAATTATTTTGATTTATGATTTTTTTTGGGAGTGTGATTTATGATCCACACGGCAGAAAAAACGAGAAAAAAATATGCTCCTGTTTTTTTACATCACTATCAAAAGGATGTGAGGCGAAAAAGGTCAATAGGTTTCCGTCAATAATCGTCGTGGTGGAATTAAAATAAAAAACCGTCACATTTTTTTATCAACAGATTTCGAGTTTTTTAATTCGGAATCGTAATTCAAAAATCTCCAAGGATCCCGTAATGATCGTCTTTCTGATCGACTTTTGCGACGAAGAATAAAAAAAATTGTATAGGAGAAAAAAAGAAACTGTAAAACGAGAAGAAAAAAACGGAGGGCACAACGAATTTTCACTTTCTTTTCGGTTGCTTGTTAATTTTGGACTACATTGTCCACAAAAGTGAGGAAAAAAATGTGGTCACCTTGTGACTTTCCAAAGGGTCAGCACACGAATGACCAGTAACGGTCGTTCGTTGGACACGCGCTTAACACGAAGATTCGGGCGAAAAGGAAGTGTGGAAAAAATCGTCTGCAGGGGTAAAAGTCCCGAAGCACCGAATTTACTGGTCCTCCTTGCTATTGTATAAGAATCCTTTTTTTATGAGTTCGGTTGCAGATTGTAAGAGAGAGCAGATGCACGACCGAAGGATTTCGATCACTCCTATATTCTGCCGTTTTATACCCCGAGTTACGAGGCTCGCGCGAGGCACGTGTCAATTTCTGACCAGAAATATGTTTTTTTTTGCTTTCAATTTTTTTTCAAATGTTTTCGTACCATGAGATCGGTTTGTGCCGAGAATTTTCGCGGCTCCATAAAAAATCCGAAATCGTCTCTGGCTTATAAAATATTCATGGGTTCTGTCGAGCAAGATCAAAGTTTTGATGAATTAAAAAATTACGAATGGAAAGAAAATGATCTTTTTTCCCGTTTATTAAAAAAAATCATTTGCCGCTATTTATTTTGCCCTCGCGGAAGTTTTGCGACCGTTATTTCAAGCTGCGAAATAATTTTCACATCCTATTCTAAACACTGTCCAAATTTTTCGAATAATTTGAGTTTTATAGAAGAAAAAGAATCCCATAATCATTTCCGTATCGAAAAGTAGGAACCTCCATTTTTGTAGCTCGACCAATGCCGTGGCGTTCAACGAAAGATCGAGGTAACCCTTCCATGTAACAAAAACCATAGTCACGTTCCACCCTTCTTCGGTAAAGTGCTCCAGAGCAACCCTTCCACTGGCTGCCTCAACTTTTGCAGCTATTGCCAGAACGCTTTCCCCTTAGGGTTACCAGCTGTCCATTGGACGTTCTAAAAATATGTAATCTACAGGCTTTATGAGTCTTGGGCGTGGCTGTAAAGAAATACGACAGTGATTGGTGATTTTACACTGCAGTCCATGGGGAAGAGTTCAGCCCTTTAACCCTTCAAGCATTCCCTGTCGAGCCCGATACCTTGAATTCATACCACGTGGCATTCTGATCGACCAGAGCTTTTAACCAAAAAGGCTCTCGGGGACAGGCATCAAGGAAAAATCACCCAAATTGATGAGGCCTCGGATACATCGAAGCTGTTGGAAATTCTTTTAAAAAAAAAGTCATTTGTCCAAGTCTGTGGTTTCTCATCTTCCCTGTCCCATGGGATATGGGAGTAAAGTTTGCCCAGCCAATCAAGCTGGGGAGGGAAGAAAGTGCGCAGAAAACCTGCCACCACTAAATTCGTAGAGACTTGATGACATTGCTTTAACTTGTGCCTCCTTCATTCCCTTGCAAAAGATATAACATACACCACAGTAACGCGTTAATGTTAAGCGTGTACATAGAGCGTACGAGAATCTTTGTACTCGGGCAAGTGTGTCACGGAGAGTAATGAAAAAATAAATACTTGATGAAGACACCGCGCGTGATTATATCGCAAGTTCGCACTCCTGTATAAATATGTATAGAAATGAAGACAGAAAAAAAGGGTCGTTGAGATGAGGCAAGAAGACGATGGCGACAAGAAAAATTTCGAGAAGGGCGAGAAAAGTGGAAGGGCTGAAAGCAAGTGCTGATTCGCGACTTTGGTGGAGGAAAGAAGAGGCTGGCAATCGCGAGGGGTCCTTCATCTGAAAAGGTTCCTTGTGCCTGTACTCTCGCTGCCTCTGAATAATTAATGCTTGGATACGCCAGCGGTTTTTGGCTTAAAAGCACAGTCCCTTAAGAAGAAAAGAAACGCTGTACCCAAATGGGGGTGGGGGTGGAGAGGAAGAGAGATACGGATGAGCCTCGAGGCAGAAGAGAACGAAAGAGGAAGAGACAAAGGGATGAGGTAAAAAAAAATATCTATCAGCATATCTGGTCGACCAGGTGCTTTATCCTCTCAACGGCACGGGTAGGATCCTCGCCTCGTTTGGACCCAAGGTCTTGCCCAGTTTTCACTATGGGGGCGAAAGACGGCGACGTCGGCATTTATTAAAATTCTGGTACGAAAAAAATGGCAAAGAGACAACAAGGGACAGAGTTTTGGTTTTTCATTATATGCGCTGTCGCAGTGCTCTCGATCGCAGTATCAATCAGAATATTTCGTAAGGCGAACGATTTTACGGGAAAACTGGTTGGAAAAAGATTTTGTTGCGGATTTCGTTTTCTTTTTCCGCCACGTTCTTCGAAAATTTTTGTTTCGTTGGCAAGGAATTAGAGATGGCGGAAAAAGGGTGCAACATAGAAATCTTGAGGCAAGATGGCCGCCGAGGTATGGGGTGAGATCGAACACATAACGACTAGCATTCTGAATGCCCTCTGGTCACCCATCATCGTTCCACCATAATTTCGTTGAATGAGATAAGCCATGGATCCCTTCGTTCAGTCCGCTCGGACGTATGGGGTTCGGAGCATCGCTATAGCCAAACGGCAACCCTCTAACCCTAACGGCCAACCCCCTTTCTGGGCTTGTGTGTTCTCTAGTTTCGTCGAGGGGATTATATATCTGGTCGATCAGGGAATAGAGAAAACTCTACTGAACTGGTAGCCTGGTGGTCGCAACGTTGTTCTGCAACAACCCGATGTCCGTGTAATTCCATTGGTCAGGACAGGCTCCGGGCTTTGGCTGATCAATAAATCGTTCCTGCAACATGAAAGTGCGAGGGACCAGCAAGCGAGAGACCCGGCTAAACCGAAAAAGTGTGTAACCTCAACGGCAGTTTTGCTCGCACAGTTCGAGGCAACATGGACGCAGAATGAGCTTCAACCCCATAACGCACCCTTGCCTTGAATAAAGACCACGATTCTCCTAATGCGTGGGCAGTTGCTCGAGGGAAGTTGCAAGCCAACGGGGCTGGATGAGTGAGCGGTTGTGGGGGGAAGAAAACGAGAAGAATAGAGCGCTGAGGGAGAGAGATAGAGAGAGAGAGAGAGAGAGAGAGAGAGAGCAAAGAACATGGAGGACCACAGTAGCCGAAAGTTCGCGTCCAACCTACTCTCGCAGCCAAGCAAAACCACTTTGAGCAACCGCTCTCGCGGATCTTCGCAGCACACTAAACTTTTTCGCGAAGCCATTAAAACTTGTTTCCCGTACTCTTGAGATCGAGTCCTTTCCCTCATCTTTCTTCCTTCTTTCGACCGTTTCTTTTAGTCTCCCCTCGCGCAGCGGTTCTTAGGCCGAAACATTTTTAGCATTGTTCCTCAGACGAGAGTTTACTTGAAAAATGACGTATGAGAATCCGTTTCGAGGTTAACCAGATCGTCCAGCCATGAAGAAATTATCAACAGTCTGCGTCATCACTGACTTTTGCCCTTATTTTCCTTCTCGGCAAAGTTCCATTTTCGTTTGCTTAACTTGTATACTGACACGTTGCTTTCGCTACGTCAAAGGTGATCACGATACGCTTGTGTGTATTCGTGCAAATGGCTTAAGAATATTCTTTATTTGAGCCTGGGAAAGCATTCTTATGGTACATTTGATCGATGAAGACGGACTTCTGGAATAAACAAAAGTTGAGCATCAGATGCGGGCTCACATGTCCATATAAACATATAAATAAATGAAAAAAAAGCGAATGTTCTTGGCTACTGCGATGACAGTAAATAACGTCATCGGTCATCGCTAGTGTCATGTGTATGCTTAATCTCTTCTCTATCATATTCTGACGAGCATTAAAGGACTCTGGAGATCTGGGAGCCAGGCGGGTGGCATAGGGAGAAAACTATTCGTTGTTTCTAGAAGAAATTGAATGTCAGAACGGAGCTTCCGTGTGCGTGGGTCAAGAAACTTTGTCCATTGGCTATTTTCAGAGTATATCGTTGAATATTTAATATCGAATGTACCACGAAGTCCAAGTACCTGTGGATTTAGAACTCATTCGTACGTATGACTCTATTCTTGCTGGTCACATCGTTGCGTGAGTTACCAAAGTGCCAAGTGCTACAGGTAAAAAGTTGCACAATCGCTGGAGAATTTCCTAGAAAAACGTTGAGCATTAACAATGGTGGCTACCATTGCACCCTGCCAGGTAAAGCCACTTTGAATACGCATAACGATCGACCATTGTGAAAGGCTGACGTTCCTGCTCCACGCTCCATCCCTTACGACCGGCTGTGGCTTATGTATATACATATGTCCGCCAACTATTGAGCCTTTCCCTCTTTTCACATGTATTAGCTGCATCCATACACGCACGTATGAAAAATCGCGGCAACATTAAGGTCTCCGGACCGGGAAATTCGTGATCCAACCAAGTGTAACCTTCGCATTTTGGATACACATACGAGTCTGCACCGGACGGATTTCAATCCACGTAGCATCATCAAAGACTCCTTCCGAGTAAAGAAAACATCCTGCTGGGACGTGCATTCGTCGGGATTTAAGTTCGACCTGAATCGAAACGAAGATCCATCGCCGTTTGAGGTTTTATAAACAGTCGTGTTGATATGCTTCTTCAATTAATCTTCCGAATGAGCGATGAGTGTTTCGGAATCTCACAAATATAATTAGCTCCGATGCCCGACCGGCTTCTTTCCATCTCGCTAATTTTTGTTCCTCCTCCACTTCGTTCCTTTGCTCTCCACCAGCCCTTGGGCTATTTTGCAGGTTGTTTTTCACGTCCGGTTCAAGTTTCTTCCAGCAACTTGAGGAAACGTAGAGAAAAGCTCATTCGTGGCGTGCACATCGTCAGATAAGAGAGAGAGGAGGCAGGTCCGAAGCCTGCGATGCTGTAGGGTCCGGTCGCCCTGGAAACGGACTCTCCTGTTCCCCGATCGTGTCCGCTCCTCCTGCTTTCTGGCATTCGCTAAAATTTCACGTCTCTGCTTTAGGTAATGATTGTTTCAACGTCCGTTATCGAATAGAACTCTCAAGTCAAATGGCTCGACGAGCAACTTCTGCAATTTGCTGTTTCATTTTTCCGCGGCAAAACCTTCTTCGGATTCAACCATCTTTCTCAAAATTAGAACATCCAAATTACCTAGAAAACTTCTTCGTTTATTCACGGAGGCTTACGACTATGAAAAATTCAAGCGCGCAGCCCGATCTAGAGCTCGCGATAAAATTTACCATTCCATCCAACTCCCCGCAACTTTTCCGCGGCTCGTTAATAAAAAAGTCTATTATTTTTGTAGCCAGTTTTCCGAGCCTCGGAGATGATGAAGAAAAAGGAAAATCAATTATGTGGATGCGCCAAATGTCCGCGCACAGTCGCATTAACGACCCCTCGACTCACCAGCCCTCCGACCAGAAAGAACTATGTGACCAGAAGAGCTTTCATTAGCAGCACCAAGATACCTCACATCCCCCCTCCCCTGCCTCCACCTCACTCTTGTCTTCCAAGGGATAACTTCAAAGGTCGACCACGAAATTTCTCCAATGAACTTCCACATTGAGCCCGGGACTTGTGGCGAGGGGGTGGGGGGCTCTATATAGATAGAAATATTAGAAAAATATGTATTTTTTCCGTATATTTATGGAATCGACCCTTCGACTCCCCAGTGACGTTATGGACATCAGTTTTGCTGACAAAACAATCGCGTTGTGATTAAATTCACTTTGCCTCGGATTTCGATTGGATCCAGCCGTTATTTGTGCTGTGACTTTCGAGAATGTTTATCCCACCCAATTCCTGGTGGCTGATGATCAGTTTATTCCTGAATGTGCGATCAAGTCATCAGCCTCAATGTAATCACATGAAAAAAGTCATTTAAATGATATTATTCATTTCACGTGTTAGCGACGTGGTGTTTGGTAGTAAATTAAATAAGTGAACGAGGCAATAGATGGTGGCAACGAAGCCCCATGCCCTAATTGTGCATAGAACACATTTAGGGTATCACTTTGACATAGACGTCGACATTTAGGAAGTGAAAATTGCCAGACTGTTGAAGGATGTATTAGATTCGATGAGACTCACTTCCTAAGGATTCGGTCAATGTCTCAACGCCATGGGTCATTTTGAATTAGAGCTTGAAAGTGATTCGAGGTGACTACATAGACAAAAATCTCCGTGGCGGTTGTTTAACTTTTGAGAAGTAACATTGAATCGATTTGTCGGGATTGGCTGAAAAAAAAAAAAATCCATTGAAATTAAAGGAAAAAAATGATAAGCAATGCAATCAAATTATTTGTAATTGGTACGATTAAATTTGTTCCATTTGTCGTGCATCTAATGAAGCGGAAGATTGTTTGGCGCAGCTTAAAAAAAAAAAAAAAAAACCTACGACTGCATACAACTAAAACGAACGAGACGAGAATGGATGAGCAGTTGATCCATCGAGACGATAAACGGCAGAGGAGCACACGTGCAACGGCACGCGCGCAATCTTTTCTCTCCTGTTTGATGAAAAAAAAGCGTCCGTGGATGTGTATATCGTCCTGAATAACCTCCGAGGGTACTTTTTTTTATTAAGAGGTTTTTCCGACTTCGCGTCCACATCCCACGATCATCAGACGCGTCGATGGATTAATAGTAGCAGCTAAAAAAAAGCGAGCGCGTGTGTGGTTGGGCGATAGACGCGCAGGTATAAATCGGAGATTTATAGCGATCCGAGGGATATAAAAGTGCTGGAGGTTGAAAAAATGTTAGTTCATCATACGACGTGTGTCTGAAGCTTCTTGACGATGCACGTACGGTCTTGGAAAAATTGTAGTGGAGCGAAGAAATCATTTGTCGCCGCGACGGTTTTTTTTTGTTTTTTTTTTTAATTAATCCGACAATTTCGCCAACTTCGCGATATTCAAGGCATTTCGACAAATCCCATTGAACGAGACTGTACCGACCGTGATTCCAATAAATTTCTCAAGAAACTGATGAATTCGTTATTCCCGGGGCAATTATATTTGCTGGCAATTTTCTTTTAATCAGAATGTTAATGGGCCTCGGAGAAGGCACTAGTTTTTTTTTTTAATTCAAGAAACATACAGATCGCCACCAGCTCGTTTACTTTACCAGAGAAAGTAATTAAAAATCTTCATTAAGATAACGCTGTATAAATTGAGAAATAAATTAGAGGCCGTTTCTGGAACGCCGAGCGAGAGGCCGAGACAGCCAAGGGAAGAAGAACCAGCCAGAGGAAGGGCGCATTTTAGATCGCGAATAGGGAGGTTTGCGAAAAAATGCTTAAGTAAGGGTGCAACGCGGGTTGACTACTTCCCATTACCCATCAGAGACCACCCTCTCTGTACTTAATCTTCCTCTTTTTTTCCCTTTCTCTCTCTCTCTCTCCCTCGCCCTCTCCCTCTCTCTGTTTAGACTCGAGAAACGAACCCTACGAACCTTCGTTCATCTGCGCCTCATCCACTCTCCAAACGTTTTAACGTCGATCCCGGGCTGTGCTACTCGAGATGAGTTTGATAGAAGTTTAATGAAAAAACAACAAAGATAATTATACTGAAACGCCTTTACCGATCTTATCTCGAACGCGATGGCTCCCGTTTGAGTTCTCTGCTGGGAGCCAATATTTTTATTATCTCTCTTCCTTCTCTTACCTCTTTCTGCTCAATTCCGTATTTTCTTTAGCATGACGTACGTTTTGTTTTTGGCATAACGTTGTTGCTATTTTTTCGGACGCTGTTCCTTGATGTTGGGGAGAAAGAAGTGACTAAAATTTCATTAAATCGAGAATTTTGGAGTTTTAAGTCGAAATTTTATTATTTCTCAATTGCCGATGAAAATTTATTGCTCCCACAACGTAATGGCTGAACGGAATGTTTACTCTGTCGCAGGATAAATTTCCAAGCCAGAGAGATTAGTTCTCTTAGAATTTTCAATAAAGGAAAAAATGTTGGGGATTTTTTTTTTTTTCAATAAAAAAGAAATCGTCTTCTCTCGTGAGTTGCATCTGCGATCGATTTTAAGGGTGTGACTTTTATGGCCCAGGGTGTGTGTTGGAAAATGGACGGCAACAATGGTCAGTCGGCTAATCGGTCATGACGTAAGTTGGTAGAAAAATGGTTGAAAGAATATCCATAAGTCCGGCTGGTCAGTGGAGCGGCTTACCCTTGACTGTAACCGTTTCTCCCTTTTCTACCTTTTCTCTTGAACAGCGAGCGAGGGTTGCGTGTATAACGTGTTCAGGGGACGCACTTTTCTTTCTGGACCACGCGAGAAGTTCATTGTTCCCTGCATTATTGTGAATAACGTCAGAGCGTGTGCCCTCGGTGAGGTCAAGGGTTTAAACAGCTGCGAGAGATCGTGCGAGGGCCCAAAATCATGGGACATGTAGGAAAAAAGTACTTTTATATCCCGAGAACCGGTCAAGCTCCGTGTGAGAAGGGAGTGCTGAGCTCCGCCAAGTCAAACCCCCACGAACTCCGCCATTCCGTCCGCTCGCATACAATATTCCAATTGGGGTGACTTCTCCTCGTTCGCATACGCATTAATCCGGAATCATGTTCATCATTACATTCAACCGCGCTTCGCCATCGAGAATAAACGACGATGGCTGCCGGCGCCATTATTCTTCAAATTTTTCTCTCTCCCCGACCATTTATTCCAACTCCCGGAAAAAATTCAATAATTCATTTTTACAATCTGGAATTTTCGAAATAATTATTTCATCGAAATCCCATCAAAGTTTTCCGAATTTTCACTTTTTTTATAGGGCCCCTTTTGCCTGCCCCCATACATTAATTTGCAAGAACAATTATTTTTCCGAATTCTCAGAAATCGTGAGAACTAGAAATAAAAATGTGGATTTATGCATATATCGATAAATTGTTTCATTTACGAAATATCGAATTTGTTTAATGTTTTGTGAACGCACTTGGCATTCGAGGATAAAAAAGTTATTTATTTTTTTAATTAACAGTCGAGATGGACTGATTAGTAGACGATGACGAGATGTTCAAAAATTGTTGGTCCGCCTTTCGAGGTTTTTGGGTACGAGATGTATCGGATCACGGAAATATAAAGAACCGAGTAATAGCAGTGCCAGGGCAGTTTTTAGTTTCGAAGTTGAAAAAAAAGGAAAAAAAAAACACGACGCGTTTGAGGCCCTCAGCTCCATTTCTCAATGACACGCCGCGCGCGCGTTGAACTTCCGAAGCGTGCCACCCTCATTGTTTCCTCCGATCGGTCTGCGCCCACGTGGATCCGATCAAGCTCGCTGGAGAATTTTTTTTTTTTTTTTATTAAAAAAAACATCAGTTCAGGGAAAATATTAGGGGAAACGTAGAAGCGGAGTTACGGTTTTACATATTTTTAACTGAACTCGGGAGTTTTTTCTCTTAGCGTCATCGTACAGTCACATTTTGTATGCAGCCACCGGGTATTTGCTCAGCCCTCGGCGCGAGCCCCGATTGCAGCCATAAAAATTACCCCTCGATATTCCTCATCGGTTTCTCTCTTTTCTCGTTCTCCGTTGCCAGGAATATTATTTTCGGTGGCGCGGCGAGTCGCTGGAAGATGAAAAAATCATGCTCTCGTTACACTCGTTCAAGGGATCACAAATTTTCGAGTTTACGAAAAAAAAAAAAACCAGAGAAGTCTGGCTTTCGAGGGAGACGTAAAAAAAAAAAAGAAAATTTCGAAAGGGAGACAAATTTGTGTGTTTCAACGGAAGTTCGTGTCATCAAAATTTATCTAGCCGCAGGACAAATGGAAATTGTTACTTCTCGAGATCCTCGACGTGTATTTTAAATGACTTTTCTTTTTACGCTCATCCCAAATCTCTAGCTCAATTGCTCGCGCATATTCAGTTTCCTCCGTAACAATTTTGACACGCAGAATTTTCCGATCACGATATTTTGGTAGTTCCTGATTTTTCAGGCATTTATAAACATTGGAAAAATACTTGTTGAGCTCAGTTTTTATCTTAAAAAGATTGTCGAGCGAAATCTGAAGATGCAATCTTTCTCCCTGGCAGGATCAAAGAAACATAACTCATTGGAGCATGTCGGCAAGACTTTAAAGCCTTCCTCCTGGCGCTCGAGGAGTTTTTCATGATCCAAAAATCCTATTTTACACTCCAGTATATTTTGGTATTACTGTAGAAAAAATAGATGTTTGTATATTTGTTGGGGATGTCCTGGAGCGAGAGCGGTGATGGTTTACGTTTTGAACCGTAGACGTTACGCGATTGAGCGACGTTCGCGCGACGACGTTTCTGTTGCACGTATTTCTCTTTTTATTCTCTCTCCCGTTCGTGCTCTCTCTCCTGTCTCTCTTTCTCTCTCTCTCTCTTTCTCTCTGCGTTGCAGTGGCCACCCCCGTTTTACGATGACAGTAAGAGGGCATTAGAGTGACACGACCGAGAGACGCGACAGTGCACAATCCCTTCGCGTAGTCGCGGGCGTACTGGAGCATCATGGGCTGCTGTTGCATATTGGTAGAAACTTTTCTTCAAACTGCTTTTTGGGTTGCACCACTGTGAGCGATCATCATCAACAGTAGCAAGGTTCAGTGAGTTTTTCTCTCGCAGCGGCTTTGCCCTCTCAGTGAAAAGAAAAACTTCCTGCTGGACATAAGCGAGAAGATCTCTTTCCTCTCTATCCACGTCTCTCTCGCTCTCTCTCTCTCCTTCGTTTTCTTCCTTCACTCCCCCGTACGGTGTAAGATCTGTATATTGTTGATGATCTGCTCTTATGCGAAGGTGGGACCGGATAGTGTGACCAAAACCTTTCAACCTGATCTCACTATGTTTGGGGAACACACAGCGTGATGTTTCTTAGAGAACTATGCGTCCTCACTTGATCCCCTTGTCTCACTTTGACCGCAGCGGCCGCAATCTCGTGTCGCGCGTTTGCTGTATTCTCTCATTTGACGATTTTCTACCGCCTGGAGTCTTTTTCGGACTTTCCGCGTGTCTCGAAAAAGAGAAAAAGAGAGAGAGGGTGTAGGTAAATACACTTCTCAGTACAGAACCCAGAATATTCATTGTTCTTGACCTCATTGGCGGCCAGCCAGGCGTGTATTCCCTTACACCATAATCTTTTAATCTGCCAAGGGAAATGGAGCTGTTTGTAGCAAACAGATCGTAATGCCATCATTGTCCACTTTTTCGCAACGCCATACGCAAGAAGAGAATGAGTAACAGGGTCATGGCTTGTTTTCCTTTAATCTCGGGATATATGACGGATTCTTGAGGCTTTACCGTGCACCTGAAAACTTCTCTCGCTCTGGAATTTCGAACTTGTGACAGTTTCACGTCCAAGATCTCCCAATTTTATTAAAAAAAAAAAAAAAAAAAAAAAAAAAAAATACTGACCCTGCGAAAAAAAAAATATTCTCGATATTCTGAAAGTTGGTGGATCATTTTTTGTTTGTTTTAAACGCAGCAAAAATTTGGCATCGCAGCAAATTTGATTAATTTTATCTTCGTTATTTACAATTTAATAAAGAAAAATATTCACAGAATTTTGATCACTCGCATATTTTGCATTGATTGCATATTTTTATATTATTTTTCGGAAAAAAATCACAAGATGCCGCATTTTTCTGCTTCGCTGTCGAGCATAAAACCATGATGAAAATAATTCACACGAGCTGGAGGTACAACGTTAAATCCTTCCCCGGAGAAAATATTGATGAGGAAATCCCAAATTAGTGCGTTTTTCGCGAGCTGTATTCTCAGGGACAATGATCATTAACGTCGAACCCTTCACCGGCGAACTATTCATGCATGAAGCTACTGATGGAGCGTCATATTGTGTATGAATCATCATTATCATGAGAAAACTGAAAGCAATAGTGCACCTCTACGCTTGCCCGTATCATCAACACACGCGATGGCAATGGCACATGGAGTCCAGCACACTAGAACGGACATCGATGGGGCTGACATGTTGAGGGACCAGGGAAAACCATGGAAGCGTTTCATCGTCCAGGCTGCGGCGACCGCGAGTTCATCGATAATTGCAACGAGCACGCGACCTCCACAGAAAATACACATACGCGCATATGGGCATGGAGTGTTGTACATATAATGTGAAAAGTGTACGACGACGTGGATGAAAATCGATTGATGAAAACACTTGAACTATCACTTTCCACCGATAATGCATCGGGGAGAGAAAAAGTGCAGCTTGGGGATTCAGACAAATGCACGCCGGAATGTTCTACGGTGTTCCGTGTGAGAAATTGTGAAAATATCACAAGGATGATCGAAATGTATATGGAAAACGAGCTGAAAAAATGGAACCTCGGGTGCACCTAAAATCTCGGAATTTTCTATTAAACTCCGACACCGGACCATTATCCTTGGTCCGCTTATGGTGTTCCTCTCCCTGTTCATTGTTACGAATGATTTTTTCTCTTCCCTCCAAGTCCGTTCTATTCTCAAGTCTAGACAAAATGTTTTCTCGGTAGAGTCTCCGAAAAAAGAGTCTAAAATTCGATCCTGCGGCTCTTCATGTATATTACGAAGATTTTCGTTTACGTGTGTGCATTTGTCTTCTCCGCTCTGCTCGAGAGATACTGGACTCTCGACTCGCCGTTGTTAAGCTCAAAGTAGATTCTCGTAGCCCAGTTTTTACGCAAGCCCAAAGGGGCTTTGGGGAAAAAAAGGAAGCAGAAAGAAGTAAAAGGAGAAAAAACGTCTTCTTCTTTTACAGATGCCACGTCAAGATAAAGGATCCGGGGGCGATGGGGGCGGAAGGAGTTCCTCTATACTTACCTCGATTTTGGCTACTCGATCGATCGTCCAGTTCTCTTACAACTCTACGAATCTATACAGCTCTCTAATGCAACATAATAAAAACGTAGATCAATCGCGGCCAGACACTCGAATTATATTGTTACGTCACCTACGGGTTTTCAATTTCTTTGCAAATCCTTGTACTTTTACCACTGGCATTTCCGTTGATTCCAAAAGTAAGACGAGAACGGTCGAAGGATTTTCCGAGTAACACCGAGTCCCTCTTCGCCAGACTGCACCCACGTCTGCTATTTTTACTTTCTTGCTGTAATTCTTTTTGTCCGACCAAAAATTTTCTTCGATTTCGATTTTATCTTTTTTTTCGTAGACGTCTCTGCTTCGTCGATTTCGCTCATGAGTTTTTTTTCCTTAATGACAAAAACGCGTTGACTTTCACCCTCGTGAATATTTTGCTAGTTTTTTTCCGCATTTTTTTTATAATTCAGGATGTGACATGGTTTGACGTGTGAATCGCGATGCGAACGCGTTTCCATCAATCTCGCGTGTACCTTCATCGCGGCGAAACCGACATTCTCCAACGTTGACGAGATTTTTCGACAATCGATTGAGAAAAAAATTTATTCAGAAGTTTTTTCTTCTCCGGTCTCGGAAAGCGCGTTACGCAACCCTGTTATTTCCCGGGTAATCCGACACTTGTCTCGAGGTTTTTTAAAAAAAGGTGTTGCGTTACATATGCACGCTGGAGAGAGCCCTGCTCGCCACAATGCAATTGTACATACGGTGCAGTAAAAAAATGCAAAAAGGGCATCGGAAAGAAAGGAAAAGACTTAAAAAAAAAAACGTTTCGACCGAATGATTTGAATCGAACCGGTATTTGGGGGGCCCGTAAGTTTTTTTGTGTTTTTTTTTTCTTCTAACTGTTCCGCTGTGGACTGTCGGGTTTTACGTGATTTTCGAGTGGTTTAACAACGGCGAGAAGGAAAACGAGAGGCATTGCTTAACGAGCCACGAAAATCTTGACGCTGATTGCGTTTGACAGCTTCCGCACATATTCCGAAAAAAATTTCGCTCTTTCTTTCTCTCTTCCTCCCTCTTTTTCTCCATTTTTTTTCCATCCTCCACATTTCATCGAATTTCTAGTATATACAACGTCTTGACCTACCTCTTGCCCAGAATTTGAGGAAATTATTCACCGGTCGGGTTTTGTGTAATCCCATGCGAAGGTTGAATACCCGAATTCCTTAAATCTCAGCCTCTTGCCTCCCATTTCGTATTTTGGGCATTATTGTGTCGGAATGTGCAAAAGTAGAGGAGCGAGTAGGGGAGTGATCGTTCAAAAATACAAATTTTCCAAAAACAGATGGAACATTAAAAATTCAAAAAAGATTTATGAAATTTTTTAAAAATATCAAAATAATTAAAAAAAAAAACACTAATTTATTATTTTTTTTCGAAGACTTTTAATTGATATTCACATTTCTCATTGTTCCTCTAAAATGCACAGCAGGATATGAAAGAATTAAATTAAAAAATATGTGGACGTCATCGGATCCGGAAAATTTTCACGCTCAAACTTTCTCACTAAATAAAAAACAATGTTTCTTTTTTATAGAATCGTTTTTTTTTTCTTTTTTTTCAATTGAAACATTAAATTAGCCTGTCACGACCTTGTCCATGGAACAATTGCATACGAAGAAACGATACATCAGCAGAAAAGCCCGCAGCCAAACCGAGGGAGGATATTATTTGGAACGAGTCCGAAAATGAGAGTGAAGCGACGAGAGGGATCATTATAGTCGGTGGTTTCGCAAATTACCGCGTATCCTGACTCATCGAGAAGAGCATCTGGCGCGCGAGCGAACGGGAAAAATGCTCATGTACGGAACACACGAAGCGTGCCGCAGATTGGTTGCGTGTGGCGATAGTCTAAAAACCGACAAAAAAATGTATCGCCAATTGTAATGAAAAAAAAAAACAATTTTGGCTATTGATTGTGATCGAATGTAATGATGGCTATGGCAACGAATGAGGATGATCTCGAGGATTTTGAGGCACAAACTCAAAAAAAAAAAAAAGCATTTTCTTACGTCCACTTCCGGTTAATTTTGTCAATCCTTAATGCACAAATGTCAGATTAAAATAACATTATTCGATGCAACTGCATCCACAAAAAAAAAGAAGCCAACAGTTCATTGTATAGGAATGAAACGTCAGAGTAATAAATTGAATTGAATAAATTCGAACAAGTTTGATAAGTCTGGAGCGATCATTCCAAGAATAAATGATTATCGAGGAATCTCATTTTCCACTTTTTGCAAGGTAGAGAAATTCAAGAGAGGCGAACGGATGTAAAATATGAGAAAAGAAAAGCTTTCGCGATGAGAATGAAAAAAGAATAAAAAAGAGTATAAGGCTTGTGTGTTATTTCCGTTCTGATCGTCCATGATCGAAGCTTCAGGGTCTGGAGAGCCTAATTGGACTCAATTAAATTGGTCTATCTGGAAGTTCTCGTAGTTATATTGTCTCGACACTTATGCTATGTCTCGGAGGATATTTCCTCGCGTATAAAACTTCGATTTTTTTCCTCCTCAACTTTTGCCACAAACTCACCCTCTGGCTCTGAATATTATATATTCCCGAGGTCTGCTTTGTAGACTGAGTGACGCAGTGGTGTGCTGTGTCGAGTTTGGAAAATGCTACGCCAAGGTAGAAAAAAAAAAATTCGTCTTTCGCATAACAATGCTTTTCTCCGTGCTCTCCGTCTCTCTCAACTTTTCTAGATATATTTATCGGCCATTCGAAGGCGAAAGGGCATAAGTTGGTAAATTTGCGAGTTAGATTGACATCGGTTATGCCCTTTTCTTTGATAACAGTCAATATGAATGTCGGGGTCTTCGTCTTTCTGCATTTTATCGCACGCCACCGAGAAGACTCTTTCTTTCTCGTTCATTCGCTCGACGCTGATGTAGGAATGACGTGGAAGATCGTTACCCAGCAAGACGTCGCCGTGGTCGATCCTCGTGACACTAACGACTCTGTCTCATCGCTTTTTTTTCTCTTCTCACCCCTTCATCCCTTTGCTTTCGTTTTTTCTTCGTTACTCGTACTTCTTTCCCGCTCTTTTTTTACTCTCCTTTCCGGAAGCCGGAGACGAGAACGATTGAGATTTCATACGATCCCCTCGTCACTTCAATCTTCTCCTTCTCCCTTTCTACAGTCATGGCTTATCGAAATGCAGATATACTGCATTGATATATATGTATCCACGTCTATGGGCCGTTTCATATGATAAATTTAAATAAAGTTTGTTTTTTGATGGTCGAATGCTCGATCTATGAGACAATCTTTCATTTTCGAACATACGCTGTAGGCTGTAGAAATATATGAGGATAAAAAAACGATAAAAAGGATAAGATCGAGCTCTGAATATGAGCTCGAGAGAGGATCGTTTTTTAACGAATAATCCTCTATATGGTGAGAGTTTGGAGAAAGTGAGAGCTCGGAGGAGAAAAACGTGACGGGGTGTAGGATCGTCCACGATTTCTCTCGTCCTCTTTTTCCCTCTTGGTTGGACATTCTTGTCAGCGAGAAGTATCCTCGGCACTTCCTCCGGAAGTCTCACTCTCGTTCTCCTTCCGCTCACATCTCATTTGTCTCCTTATGCCTCATTTTTTTATTCTTTATAAATAATGGTGTAAGATGAATTTTTATCCTAATTGTCCGATTGTTAGTCTGGCTTGAGGGATCGGAGAAATCTTTCGAATTCACTTGTGTCTCAGGAACTTTTTTTCTCATTCTTCTTTCGCGAGTATCGTTGCCACTCGCGAAAACGTGATTTACGATGCCAATTCGAACTTCATAGATTCGAATTGACGGGATTATGTAAAAGGTTCGTTGGAGGGTAAAAAGCAAAAGAAAAAAGAAACGATCGTGTATCGAAACATTGTCATTGTAGCCGCAAAGAAAGCCAAGAAAATCCTTTTCTCATCTCCTATCCCCGTGATAAACACACATCGAGAGAAGAGTCCAAGATTCATTGATGCGTGTGTGCACGTCTTAAATCTCCCTTAGGTCGGATTCTCGTGTCCCTACGACTTTGCACAATTTACGATTTTCTTTAACCCCTCTATTCCGTCTCCCTCGCTCATTCCTTGCGCGCTGTATACTCGCGGCTGTTCGTTTTGTCCGACGTTTGTGCCTCAGCCAAAGCACTCGAGCCTACAGAAGTCTTTTCTTCATTTTTTCCTGTATCCTTTCGTTCGCAAACTTGGCTCACACCCTCTCATCTCCAGGGCAAAGGACACCAAATGAAATTACCGAGGTAATCCATCTCTTCGGCAAGCCTGGCTATACGACGAAAACCATATACGAGTGTACGCGCGCGGTGACATCAACGAGATTTCGAAACGTGTATTTTATTACACATACACTTTGTGTCAATATATTTTCGAACGTGAGATTTATATTCTCATGTGGATCTGTGCGGATGAGCGCTAAGACGAAATGCAGAATTATGACCCTACAGATCCAACTGTATGACCTTCAGCTTCGAACGTAATTGATATTTTGTTTATTAGTTTTTGACAAATTGATATTAATTATTTTACTTTTTTTTCTACCGGAACTTCGATGGAATTAATCGTTGGTTTTTTATTATAAAAGTCGATGAAATTTTGTGTGTGTGTTTTTTTAGTCGCATATTTTGGGTCCATTGGAAGATTTCCTGAGCTTGCGTTCATGGAATTTTAGTGTTGAGCAGAATATGGGTTTTTCGAAGTTGTCCGGAGAACGGTATTTCGGTTTTTTGCCTTTTTTACCCGCAAACTCATCAGTAAGATATATGACAGTCATTGAAAAAAAAGGAAGTCGGTGCAATAAAATAAGAACGGCGAGTTCCACCGTCGCGTCACGCGTGCACGGATTTGTTTTTCTTTCCGTCGTTTAGCTCCCAACAGCAGTCGACGCTTTTCAGGATCTTGTGAAAAAATCGTAAAACCCTGTGGCTTTTGGATGATTAACTCTCACGTATTAAAGAAGTTAAAAAAACTCGGCAGTATGCCGGCCATAAAATGATGATCTGAGCCACGGTGTACGCTTTATACCCCACAGGGTCTCAAAAGGCGCGTGGAACGTGTCGGAAGCTGGCAATAAAATGTCTAAAATACTCTTGGAAGTCAAGGAAAGAGTGTCGAGTCGTTTTTTTTCCTTCAATTCGGCTCGATGGCAACTCGATCACACCAAAAAGTTATGAAGGTGGATATTTTCCCTTCCAATCAACATGCAAATCTCATGGAAATATAATTTGGAAAAGTGAAATTTTTTACTTCGACCGTTCGATCGAAAAAGAGTTTTGGAATTATTTGAGTTAAGCTAATAATTAATAAGTAACAAGATTTATTTAATGGACGCCTTATTTTCGTTCATTGAAAAATTGAATTGAAAATAAACAAAAAAACAGAACTAGCCATGGGATCTTAAACAGGCAAAAGACACGTCACCATGCAAATGTGATTGAAATAGAATTTGGAAATGTGAAACCGTTTACTTCGATAGTTCTCGATCGGAAAAGAGTCTTAGAATTTTTTAAGCCGAGACAATAATTAATAAGTAACAAAATTTATTTAATGGACGAATTATTTTCGTTCATTTGCAAAAATCGAGATTTTTTTTCTGCACAAAAACTAACGACGTGTGTACAGGTTGATGGTTTATACGTTCACGAGATGTGGATTGAAAAAAAAACAACAAAAGTGGACAAAGGATCTTAAGAAAGCATAAGACACGTGCCGATAAAAGGTGAAGAGCATTAAGGTACTAATATATATGATATGGTATAGGTATACATATGACCTCTATTACATAAAAGTATGTTTCGGGAACCGTAACAAAAGACCCGGATAATATATCGGATTACTTTGAAAATTGTATACATGAGAGAACTCGAGCTAAGAAGCTAATGAACTACGAAAGAAGGAGAAAGATTGAGTCCGTTATAAAAATGTTGGAAGCCAGGAACAGCAGTAGCGACGAGAGTCCTTCTCATATGTAATTACTGGGTAGTTTCCGGGTCTCGAGATTACCAAAGCCTCGCAGGCTTGAGGAATAACGAAAAGCAGTGGAATTTCGAAAGGTTTCTCGTATCCTTTTGTTAGCCGCGAGTATACAATGACTTTGAAGCCGAAAGAAGGAACGAGCAGATTGTCACAACAATTATTGAATCGAAGGAGATGAGATAAAAATAAAAAAAACTTTTCATTACTTTTCCGATTAATTAGACTCGTTAGACTCGCTACGGTGGACAACTGATCAGGTATGAAGTGAAACCAATTCCATTCTGATCGTTATTCATACGCTCAACCGTTCGAGCCATTCTTCGATCTTTTTCTCCTGAAATTTGGTTTTCGCAGATTTCCTTCAATTTTGTTTTTTTTTTTTTCTATTATAAAAGGATCGCGAAACAAAACGTGAAACATGTGAGGCCCATCACGACTCCAAGGGTAATGGAAATTTGTTTTGAAGAGGTAATCATGTTTCGAGGCAACGCACGAGCTGGATATGGATCACCAAGGATCAGAAATAGCGGAATTGTTGGATAAGAATGAGTATTGTGAAAAAATATGATGACCGTTGTCACGCCTGCCTAGAGGATAAAAACAGTAAATGTCTTGACCACTTTCCATGTACTCGTTGGCTGGTGTGTCTCCTAATAGTGCATGGCTAACACTCGTCGGGGCACCATCTGCCACCGGGGTCAACTTTATGGAATAGAACGTTTTAGTCTCGCGCTGCGTGACATCGCGTCGGGATGCGATTCGGTCTTTTGGTTCCTCCGAAATTTAGGTCAACCGGACAGTGCGGTCCCTTCAGAATGTCCGATCACTCTCCCTCTAGTTTTTTTAGGGGTTGCGTGTACAAGAGTCCGTCGCGTCTCTCCTATAGCCGGAGGGAACGTTTTTGCCTTAACGATCGTCGATTTCCCGGTGAGTTAAGGACACACGGACCTTTAAGAGCCGAGATTTTTGTTATTCTCTAACTCCAACACAAGGTTACATCCGCAAAAACTGTTTTTGCACCCAAAACTTGACGGTCTAGACATCGAGAAAAAAATCATTCGAAAATTCAGTTAATTAAAATACTAAGCACCGTTTTATTTTATTTTTTCATTATCCGCTATTTATCTACACAGAAACGAAACGAAACAATCGTGATCTTCGGAATCCTAGAGCCGAAAACGATTCGATCTGCCACGCAGAAACCTTCTATTATCTCAACAACGTTTTGCATTTTTTTATACTTTCAGAATTTCTCCCGATATTTCATCCAACCGCCACACTAAATTGCGAGCTTTCAAGGTCGTCTTTTCATGCTCGACATGCGCTCGTTCCGTGAAACGATTCGATGGATGTTTTTTTCTGGCCAACGAAATACGAAACAACGACTAAATGTCACTGTCGTCCTCGACGATTCAGGATCGGTGCACCAGTTGAATTTCGGTTAAATATTTCGTTCCAAATGCGATCCTTAACGATGATATTTTTTCCGGTATAGGAAAATCGGGACATTTGAATGCCGAAAGGCTCGGAAAGTTGATGCTTTTTTTTCGAGAAGGACATTTCGTTCTACGGGGAAATAGAAGGACATACTGCTCGTGACGGTTTCGATTAGTGAAGCCAGTCGGGACCATGAAAATGTCTAATTATATCGGTGGATATTTCTCTTTCGAAGATCTCGAGCGACG
This sequence comes from Campopleginae sp. 14b, assembly GCA_030522525.1. Taxonomy (NCBI): domain Eukaryota; kingdom Metazoa; phylum Arthropoda; class Insecta; order Hymenoptera; family Ichneumonidae; species Campopleginae sp. 14b. The sequence goes on from JAPYYS010000105.1 coordinate 275,132, forward strand.
CCAGGAACAGGGGAAAAAGAGACTTTGAAACGGACCCGCGAATACATAATCGACGGGTCGCACACGTGATGACCAGAGTGTCCTTTGAACTTTCTCTCTTCTAGTTTTCCAGCTCACAGGGGGTATTGCTCGAATTTGCGTGAAAACGCGTGCACTGAAGTCTCGTAAATGGACGGGTAACGGGTGCGGTGACTGCAGGATTTATGGGCCCCCAAGACCACCGGGGTAAAGAAAAAATCAACGCGTTTTCCATGGGAGTCAGATTGCTAGAAAGGAGGAAGCTCGAAAAAAGAGACGCAAAGGTTGAGAAGAATAACTGGCCAGGGCACTGAGCACTGCGTTCGACGCAAGAAAGTGAAAGAAAGATTGCCGATGCGTTTACCAGAGCCTAGAAAAAGGAAACCCTATGGGGGAAAGAGAAGGATGACTGGTTACTGGCAATGCGTGTAATGCCGATGGTAGTCCAGTGAAATGGGAGATGGACAAAGGGAAAGGATATGGTGTCCATGCAACTCCATTGGGAAAAAACATTTATCTCGAGTGTCACATTCATCGAGCAAAAGTTTAGTTCGAACTGGACAATGTCACGTCGTTTCCTGCTGCTCATGACGCTGCGGGCTTTCCTTAGTATGCCTGGATTTCGGAAAATCTACCGCACGCGACTACGCAAATAACTGGCTCTTTTAACTCGCTCGACAATCGTGTCTGGCCCTCCGGGTTTCTATGATTAATTATTTTGTGCTACTCGGTCCGGGGCATCGTTATCGTAACGATTATAATTTCGTTTGGTAGCCCGAGCTGGACGTGTCGTTCTTCAGACTCTCTACGTCTCACGACAACGATACATCGTTGGCAAACTCCTTTCGCAATGATGAGGACGACGCAGCCCAGGACTTTTGAGTCTCAAGAATTCCTGATGTTTACAAAGTGAAAAGTTTTTTTTTTATTCTTTCCCTCATTCTCGCCCACGTGCACGAAGTAAAGAGGAAAATGTTACCCTACGTAGTTACCTGGTTCGAATCGAGAGCCCCTTCCTTCTCGACACAAGTCACAGAAAATTGATGTTTATTTTGACAACATTTACAGCTGGAGAGTTCAACCCACCGAGCTATTCTATTTTATCTTTTCCCCATGGAATTTTATCTCATTCCCTTCAAATATCGTGGCCGACCTGCGTGTACGAAATCCTTTTAAGTTTTTGGGGCCAGACACAAAACAAAAAAAATTATCTGACGCCGAAGATTTGTGCAAAATTCGTAATGAAGAGTTCAGAAAAAAAATTGATTCCTCTTGATTAATGGACCCTTTTTCCCTGTACCATATTTCTTAACCTTTCACTTTGCCCATCAGTGTTCTCCGAGCCAAAAAGGGTTGCTTCATAAGAAAAAGAATCCATTCGAAAGGCCCAACTGGATCGAGACTTATGGAACGAATTTCTCTAACGCGTAACTAACTTTCTTCAATTTGTACTGGTTTTGACCAAACGGCTACTGCGTTCACGGCCACCGACAAAAATTCTTTTTCTCTCGGCCAAAAGAACTTTCCATGCTTTCGTCCTATTTTTTTCAGAGTATCTTGCTCTCTTTTTCTCTCGTCCCTTTTCTAAAGGGAACGATACATCATACGTTGGGCGCTTCGACGATACGCGCTCGAGGATTTCTTCACGGCAATCTTACCGCGAGATCAAATTATGTGAATACGAAGTGAGATGTTGAAAAAAATAATATTTGTCCGAAGCAGCGAGTTCTGTGTGGAAAATCCTTTGGTTACCAAACAACGATGTGTCATCCGAATTGAGTAGAATTTTGACTTACTGGAATCTTCACGCCTCTTCAACGTACAATGTACCAGGGAACATTATGATTCATAATCTCAGTCGGTAAATTATTTTGGTTGAAAAAACGCTTTCGATTTTATTTCTAAGCTTTTCTCGAAAGGAAATCGAAAGGATTCTCTCGAGCATAATAATTTGTTGGTTACACTCTGATCTCTTTATACCAATATCGCTGCAGACGAAAGAAAATTGTCCAGATCCACGTGAGCCCAGGCGAACGTTTCCTCCACGGGATCCTTTACACACTAAATTTTCTCTCCGTTTTTACGAGCACCCATGGCAATGGGACCTTTGGCTTTTCGGAATGTTTAACGCGTTGGGCTTTTGTACTGACGTTGATATTTTTTTCGCGTTGCAGCCACCCTCGCACAGTTGAACGCCCGGACCAACCGACTAACCGAAATTTATCGCTTCCTGGAGGACACGCACGAAAGAATTTTTTTTTTTTTTCATCGTCTCGAAAAATTCACCTGAACAAAACACCGAGCCTTGCGTCCGAACTTACGGCTACCCTTTTTCAATGGCAAATCGCTCATCGTCTAAAAAGACCGTAACATTCATGGAATGCCGACTACCGTGTTGCGCGATAATCGAAGTCGATGAAGCCGACACCTTGGATCCTTTCACAGAAATTTGACATCGAAAACGACACGAAACGAGCTCGAACTTCGAACTCTTCGATTTTCAATGGTGTGATGGCATTAATTTTGTGATTTCATGGGGAATGAGTATTTTATGCTAAAAGCTCAGATTTCAAGACTTAAAAGTGGATAAAATCCGGTAAACAGAAAAATCCGGATGCTCAGTAGTTTTTGTAAAGTAAATTATTCGAAATTCTTTTTTTTTTTTTTTGAGGCCAAAAAATAAGAAAGGTCCCCCAAATATTTCATTATAAAAGTTTTATGATCAAATTCAGTTCTTGCTCAACGTTCCCGAGCAAATCATCGTACAGATGTCGTTTACATCATATTCCCGCGCTCGATACAGTGAGCAGAGAGCGGTAGAGGGATGGGAAGAAAAAGGGAGAAAAAAGCTGCGGGCGTTCGGACCGAGAGGATCGGTGAATCGGTTTGATGCCCATTCTGGAGTCCAAGAGGGTAGACGAACGAGTGCGCGGCGTTCTCTGGTTCGGGTGTGTGCGTAGGGGTAGCTCTCATAGCCGCAGACCGGAAGGTGCTCGTCGCTATAGAAGGATGAGAGAAAGAAGGCATGGGAAGAAGGCAAAGAAGCAAGGGCACGCACACAAAATTGAGAAAAAAGGGAGAACCCTCGAACGTCCCGCGACCCTGTGACCCTGCGCGAAATATCAAAGGCTCGGTAGGGAAATTGAAAGGCTTTGTACGGAAATAAGAATGTATCGACTGAGACCGACAGCCACTCCACTCATCTCCAGTTTGAACGATTTTATTTCTATGTACCAATACGTATACATATGTATCTCGCTCAAGATCGATGCATTATTTGTGATTCATGGATAAAACTTTTCGCTATCAAAGGTATTCGAGAGAAGGGCCAAGAAGTGACGTTTCTTAAATGGACATCGAAGGTGTTCCGGTTGAAAAATATCGAAAAATACATTTGATTTTTCAAAATTTCAATTCGGTCAATATTTTATCGAAAAACTCTCACTTCGCGTGTCCAGAAAGCTCAATAAAAAAAAGGCCGATACAAAATGAAACGAGGACATGAAAATACTTCGTGAATCGTCTTTCGAACGTTTAGAAAGTTCCATGACAATTGTGGGTGCAGATTTTTTGAAATTTTTTGACGCACTTGGCACCCTGGTATTCCAAGAAGATTTCGACGTTATCGAACGATCGTGACAGATTCATTTGGGTGATTTCGAAACTACAGTGGGCTTTGTCGAACGTTGTAATCTCGTTAAATCCTTTCGAGATCCTCGATATGTATCTAAGCCACGCATAACCCTTGCTTCTATACATGCGACCTCTATTCAGACTGCAGAAAAGGGAAAGGGGGTTGACGGATCTTGTTGAAAAATCGGAAATGAATACGATGGAAAGCGGTTCGAGACATAATGCGAGAAGGGTATTAGGACCAATTAGATGGCATTATCGAGTCCCAGACTTGGAGGAAAAGGAAAAGAACGGGCGAGGAAGTGACGGAAACTCGATTCCACCGATTTATTCGAGAAGTTTACACAGACACGTTCATCCGGTTCCACTGAATGAATTCAACTTGTGGCTTCGATTATTGGATTTTTTTTCTCCGTGATCGGTCGACCGTAAAATACGCGAAAACATTTTTATAAAATTGGTCAAACGTCGCACGTGATCATTCGTAAAAAGAAACTCAAAGAAACGTGACGTCATTCTCCATCAACATTTTAATACAAAGGACGTCAATTTTTTGAGCGCTCGATTGTAATTTTTTGAATAGCAAAATTAACAGCTACTCAAGACTTATTCGAATCCGCACAAAAATATCTCAGAGCTCCACTCTTTCTCAGTGAAAACCAAGTCATTCAAAGTTGGCTCCGCCACAACATTTTTTTCGCTAAATTGAAATTTTTCAAACGGCATAATTAAGAGCTACTCAAGACCAGCTCGAATGCATAAGAAAATGATTCATAGCTCCACTCTTTCTTAGTGAAAACCTCGGCTCAACTTTTCCAAAGTTGGCGCCGCCACAACAATTTTCTCGCTCGATAAAAACTCGCAGAACTTGGTCCGGTCAGAAAAACCTTATCGTCGTGTACGCCTTTTTTGCTCCACCTAATAAATCGTGACCTGTTGAAGATCGAAGCCTTTTCTCAAATTGAGTGAAAAAAAAATGTACAATCTGTTAAGGTGTTTTAAAATTTTTTTAACTGTGTGTATCCAAAGTATGAAGGATTCGGGAAAAGTTGCTTATCAGAGGGTCAATAAAAACGTCGAGATAAGCAATACGCGTAGTATAAACAATGCAGTCGCCTTTGTGAAGTGCGATAAGCTGCTTCGGGTCTACGGGGCAAGAGCTATTATCGGGAATCCCTGGTTTATGGATATTTCTTCGGGACAAACCGAGATGACTCTCTTGTGTAAGTTTTTCGTTCAGAACGATGTAAGACTATCTGGAACGTTGCATACAAAACGACACGGAGATCGGAGAGTTACGCATATACTTATGTCCGGACTTTTATGTATGTTCACCGTCTGAGGGTGGAGACGAACTTTCCAATGGGAAAAAAAGGAAGTAAGAAAGCATTAGAGCGCAGGTGAGAGATGCATTCAGCTGCCCTTACGTCACTCCAACATTTCGACCAACAAAATATCGTAATTATTCTATTTCACTCTTCCAGTCTGTTTCAAGCCACTGCCCCTTTTTTCCTCAGCTTCCATTACCAATCCCGAGTAACCAACGTGATCAATTGATGCACTGATCGCTCCTGAGCGATTTCCAAGAGAAATCATGAGTATTTGGAATTATTACGAATTATTACTGACGAAAATACGTGCAGGACTCATTAATCGTTGAGCATCTCTAAACAATTTTTATTAACGTGTCCTAGTGCTCATTAGTGCTTTTATTTTTATGGAGAAATCTCTTGACTAGCTCTGATCAATTGCTACGAGTGTCTATCAGTTCTCATTAATGTTTTCCCACGAGGAGTTGTATTTGGAAAAAAACATTTTCTGGTTTTCCTGCAGAACCTCCGACATAGAGGACCGTTAAATTTCGTAGATATGAAAATAAAGTTTTCAATGAGGATCGGAGGAGTGTTGATCCGATTAAATTGATGACGCTCATAGCGATGAATAGCGGGCTCGTGAGTGCGTGCCTTCGATCTAATTTGCTGATAACGCGATCCCGAAGGCGTTTGACTACGTCGTTTACAAATAATAAATCTATTTAGACGCGGAGCAGTAGATCGTGAAGCGATTAAGTCTCTCGGAACGCCAAGCATCGATCTGTTTAATGTAAACCGACTGGTTTTTTATTGCCACCTGCTCTTCCTTCGTTCCTGGATCAAATACTCGTCACGGGGTTCAACACTCTGTTTTTCATCATGTTCTCTCCAATGGAAATGGTCTCAAAAAATGGAGAGACGTCGACTTAAGACTGCTTTAAGCAAGCACAAAAAACAATCGACCCTTCTTGTACTTCGAGGATGCATTAACCGATATTGAGTGAACTTGCAGGTGCAATGGATCCTGATGCTTAGTTCAACGTTCTCTGATTGTAGACCAACAGATGTCATTGAATTAATTTCGACAGTACAGTTTGGAAAAAAAATAAGAATTGATAGCTCTTGGGAAAGTTGACAATTGTTCATGATCGCTGAAAAAAAAAATTGCACATTTTTTCGAGCGATAATTGAATCGCAATGCCAAAGGGAATATTTGGAAAAAAAATGCAATTCCAGGATATACTTCGTTACTTTCCCCACGGAACAAGAAATTCACGTATTCTGGAAGTTAGACATTCGAATAGCGATTGTTGGAGTGGGTACCGGAACGTGTGATCACCGGGTATTTTATTTTTGCATCATTATCGTTTGAGGATGCCATTGTCGAGGTCGTAAACATAACGCAATTAAACAAAGTGCCCATTTAAATCACTCTTTCCATCGCCAGTAGGGATTCTTGTCTATATTTAGTGGATAAAAGTGTGTGAGTCACGTTAAGCTGGTGCATAGGCGAGCGAGTTCTATTCTCTGTTTTCTTTTATCTTCAGCCACTTTACGAGGCGATAGGTGTGCGTAGACTGCACGTGGACTACGATGTGTTATACGCTCGGTGCGCACACGTCGTACATTCTATTCCTCTCTCTCTCTCTCTCTCTCTCTCTCTCTCTCTCTCTTCGTATCTCTTTCTCTCCGTCCATCGTCCTTTTCTTCTAAAATAACTGACCATAGTTCCCCGTAGTATTTCTCTCCGTAAAATCCTATGGAGTTGCTTTTTTGATAAGACTCGTATCACGAGAAGGCATTGCGCAGGTCGAGTTTGGTCCAAGAGCTTGAAAAGGGTGCCTATCATTCGAGTTTCGTTTTTTCGTAATGGAACGGCCTCGTAAATACCGAAAGGGTGGGCGTAAAGCTCTTTCCTTGCATTCTACCGTGTTCTTTATTGTTTTTTCGAAGTACCCAACTTCGATTAGTCAGACAAAACTTTAAGGCTCTGCCATCGACACAAACAAGGAGTGGCTGATAGATTATTCCGAATTGCACTTTTTCGTTGCAGCGAGTGTCGAGAGCCAGTTTGTTCAGGATTGAGACGAGTGGGGAAAGAATTTGGAGTTGGGACACAAGTTGACGGATCGACGTGCGAAGAGATCGAATACTCGTTTATTTGTTCTTTTAATTGCTCACTGTTTTCCCAATAAAAATGAAATATCTGTACGCGTGTTACTTTTATGGCACGCGTATTGCATATCCCCCGAAGCGCTCGAACGGTTAAAGCCCCTTGAATATTCTCAAATACGCAGAGACCTTTTAGAGGCTCGCTAGAAGCGAGAGATAAAAAAATGGGGATATTTGGGGAAAGGGCGCGACACACGAGTATAAAAGGGTGTCGTAAACTAAACGAGTAATACTACACGTAAGAATGAGAAGAACGTTAAAAGATTCTCGGAACCCCAGCATCTTTTCGTGTTTCTCGGGCAAGGAAAAATCAGAGAGCAGCATATTCTCCGATGCACAGGCATCTTGGCCGCTCCAAGTTTTCTCTAAACGAATACCAACTCCGCCCATCACTTTTTTCTTCCTCTGTTTTGCCCTGCATCCTTCGATCCAGGACCCAATCTCTAAAAGGGTTGGACCGTTAAGATATACACGCATGGCTTTCAACACGAAAAAATATTAGAACAAAGAGCATTTCTCATTCACCATTCCCAGGGCTTTTTTACATTCGACTCTTGACAGCAGCCTTTTTTCTTCGATCCTTGACGTCATCACTGTCACGTGAAAAAAACATTTTTCCGGCTATCTCATTTTTTTGGGGATTGAATATTCATTCCAGATCTCCGGCACGATTGCGTTGAATAATTAACATCTCACGGTCGGGTTTTTAAAAGATCGAACCGCCGATCGTCTCGGGAAAATATTTTTTTTGCTAATTATTCGACGATCAGGGCAGCGAACAAACTTTTGAGTGCGAATCTGGTCTTTTGGTTTTTACGCAGTAAAAAGGAAGCGATGGTCTTTGATAAATGTGTCATTGCATATTTTATTTTCGTTTGATCGTAATTCTGGCATGTTAAGAGAAATTTCATTTTTTTTTTCCTTCACCCGACATTTCTCTTTATATTTTTCGAAAGGTTTCAAAAATGTCTGCACAAATTTGTCTCTCGATGTTTCTGTAGCCTGTGGAGTCCACTTGGGCAGAGAAGAGCGGATATCCGGTAATGTTGAGCTACCCATTCGTCTATATTGTGTAAAAAAGTAAGAGTGACCAGTGTTGTTTGGACTGCAGTCTGAGGCCCACAATCCATGGTCTGGTTACGTCGGGTTACGCAACGATTGGTCGTATTGGCCCACAGAATTGTTTGCACAGGATAAACCGTCAGGGTCCTTCGTCCTGGTATCAGCTTTCGTTCCCATCGTCCTATTCAGGTTTAATGACATTTCCGCCAAAATTCTTCGATGCTCTACGATAGAAACGGAAGTGTCTTTAAATTTACTGCGTTCATCAAATTTCCAGTATCAACGAGTGACTACTTGCCTTCGTGAAAATTTGAATAATATTCCCTGGAAAATTGACGACGAATTATCTTTCGAAATTTTCACACGACGTTCTGGTTGATCGTCCATTTTTATCCTCAAAGAATATCCTTTGCCCAGTTTCCCGTTGAAAACTTTCTCAAAACATTCAACAAGGCGCTGAAAACGGTGACAGAAAATCCTAATTGGCTCAGGACACTCGTCAGTTGAACAAAATTTCATTCTTCCCACCATATATTCCGGTCACTTTCGTCCCTCGATCCAAAAACTCATTTCATACGGCCATCTGCAATCGAACCCACACCCGGATGTGCGTCCACCCTAAAGCGTTTTCCTATTTTCGTTAAGCTCCCAAGAGACTCGAAGTTTTAGTTCAGTCATTGGCTGGAATTCAGTCGCTGGACCGCGCAACATCCTGACAAGATTCAGCGCAGTCGTAAATACCAGCGGAGAAATAAACAAAGTTGGCGGACGAACTATTTCCCTCCGCAACGACTTTCGATTGATCATCGATAATCGATCTCTGATTGAATCATCGAGACTCGATTTTAATGGACAATCCGTAGATCTCGATTAATGTGAATACTCTTTTTTCAATGAGATCCGCGAAAAAGTCGTTTTTTTTTTCCATGACCACGATGTTGCCACGTGGTTATTCTTCGTTCTGGCTAATCACTGTACCAATTAATCTGTTTGCTTCTCACAGCATCCTTTCCCTGTGAAAATAGCCAAAGTTTGTAGAGCAGTTCACGTCCGGGCTGTAGAAATGACCGGATGGACGAGCGAGAGGGTGGAAGCGGGGGAACCAAGACCATAAGTAGCATAGCAGGTCCAGCCACACATGACACTCCGTGTGAAAATTTGTTCCAGCTTGACTGGCCTGGACCAAGTGCTAGTTTTTGTTTCTCCCCTCATGCTCTTCGGATTATATAGTTGGTTTCATGCTGTGGCTGTCAGTAGATCGGTTACCACTTTTACAGCACGTGAAATGCTCGCCCTAAAATGTACGTGCCAAGTTAAATAAACAAATTTAATTCGAAGATATGTGTTCGAGGTTTCGATTTGTGAGGAAAGTGGCCATTGACGAAAATGTTGCTTTAAGAAATGAGAAATCTTCGTGGTCACCGAGAAACCGAGAAACTTTTCTCTCTCTCACTCGATTTTTTCTCTAAATCTTTTTCCTTATTCATTTTCCATTTCCTACGCACATGTTCACGACACGATCCATATTTTTGAGCCACCGTTTCATCCTCTCTTTCCACATTTGCCCCTTACGTTTTACCACTTTTCGGGTAAACTCCTGGGCTCGCAGATGGGAGAATATTATGGGAAAAAATCATCGTTGATCTCTTTTCGTGAGGGCACGAATTGTATATACAAAAAATATAGGATTGACCGGAAGTACACGCTTTGGTAGACTGCGAGCAGGTTGAGCAGGATGTGCCGGGCTTTTTGGCCCAAGAGCCCCGAAAAAAAAACTCAAAAAACTTTTCAGGCCACACGGACAGCAACGCAAGAAAAAACTACGCAACAACGTGAATGTATTCCATTTTTTAAGCAACTGGATTTTTTTATGTCGCCTCAAGTATCGGTTCAATTTTTTCGGTCTTTCCACGAAACGAAACTCAAAACTCATAAGACCGTGCCATGAATCATTCGATGCTCTAAATCGATCTTCACTCGACGCACCTACGATGGATCAACTTGTGGCGCTCGATAACGAATTCTCAGTCGACAGTTATTTACGACGAACCAGTGATAAATCAGATGAAAAAGTTCAATGAAAAAAACGTCGCGTTTTCTCATCGGACACCGCGCGATGGCTTTAATTATTAAAAATCGCTCAGGGACGTAATATTTTTATGAGAATGCAACGAAAATATTGTTGGCATTAACTTTCCCATTCCTTCAATGATATTAAAGTTTGCAACGTTGAAATGCAACGAAAAATATTTATTTTTATTCACCATTTATTCAATTTTTGAAATAATCCAAAAATTCGATAGATTAATTAGGATAAGGAGCTTTGGCAAAAAAAAACAACGAATTTTGTTGCATTCCAACGATGCAAACTGCAACGTAATTCCATTAATCATTTATTGCCATGAGGTGGACTTAGTTTTTTTATTTTTTGAGTCTCACCGGGCGGCCAGTGTTGGAGAATTTGGTTTTCGAAAATTTTAGAGGATCAGGATTCGTTTAAAATTTCATAATTTTCCCAGATACGCGGAAAGAAATTCCCACACCCACGATATGTCGTTGGGAAAATAGAAAACGTCGAGACCATAAACGAGAGAAGATGATCGGCGTATACAAAAGGGTTGCCAAGAGGTTTTACGGGCTCGATTCTCAGAGTCCGATACATATTGACGAGAAATTACGAAAAGTCTTTGACAAATTTTGAATGTGAATAATGGATATGGTGCAAGAGTTGCGAGGCGATCCCACGCCTAGTCCTATTCAAATGAAGCCAAAAATTTGAAAAAGGGTCGAGAATAGAAATATCGATAGATGGATGCATGTTAAACGGTTTGGGTATTGTAGGGACGAAAAGTGTAATAGAGTTGAGCGAATATCGCTCCCACGGTCAGTCCGGATCACACATCGTGTTGCGTTCGCGTTATACAGGTGAAGATCGTTACACAAAGGCATATATGTCATACGTATATGTATATGGAGTGTGTATACAGAGGACTCAAGATTTTTCCGTAAACTGAGAATGATCAATCCCCCGCATCCTTTTTCCCTCTGGAGGCACGAAAAAATTGCGCGGATCTCCGATAGAAAAGGGATCGTTGGCATTTCCATTCCCAGGACCTGAGCAGGTAGGAGGTTAATGTCACGGGCTTTTCTGGCATATTTCAATGGTCGTTTACATAAGGGGATGAGAGAATTCATGGGTCCACGATGCTGCAAAGAGCCGAGAATTTAACTCTCCATCGATTCCCCCGTACGAGCCATTCCTTTTGCTCTCTTTCTCTCCGCGTCTGCCTGTCCCTTCGGACCTTTCCTGGCGTGAAGGGTTGCTGCATTTCCCCAAATACTACATTCTTATTCTTCTCTCAATCCTCCAAAATAAAATCCTCGGTAAACCATGACGAACGAGAGTTGCGGAGTATTATAAAAAAGATTTTCAATATCTCATGTCATTTCGGAATTTTTCTTTGGGATTTGATTCGTCAATAAAATGAATTCCCTGACTCACGATGATTCGTTGCTTTTATATAATATTGTACGTGCGGATTAGCTCTTTCTATCGCAAGTTCGTGTTATCTCGCCGTATCGGATTAATTCAATGTTTTCCCATTACGCAATGTAATCAGGGCAGAAAATTTTTTATCAGCCGAATCACAAATAAAAAACTTCGTCGTTTATTCACTTTAAAATAAATTCGTCAGCCTGTAAATTACAGTGTCCAATAATCGTCGACAATTAATTAAGAAAGTGGATGATTTATACGAAACATCACGTCGATCGAATCGGAGAATTCTGGGCCCAAGAAAGGTACCGGGTCGACTTTAATATCCTTTAAGAAATGCCAACATGCATGATTGATCTGCGTACGAATAACAATGCAATGGGATGGATTCAGACACACGTAAGACTTATACAAGAAACTTTCGACAATAATAGGGAAGAGTGGTCGGAGAAATAGAAGCGAAATAATCGATGAAAAGTATGAGAGTGAACTATCTGGAGCGTCTGATGTTTTGCAACCTGAAGCGTGGGAAAGGTCCGGCCGCAGCCTGGCCATATCTCTCAACGTAATATCCAGTATATAGCTATATGTATATGCAGCAGCAACTCACCCCCGTTGTTACCTGTTCGAAGGGATTTGCCACTGGATGGAGAGACGAGCATAGAGTTTAGTAAAGAGAAGATGAAATAATATCTAGCAGGGAGGAGAAAGACGATCGAGATGGCAGTGGGTAGCTCAGCACTCAGGATGGACACACGGAATGACGAGAGCAAAACAAAGAGAAAAGAGAGAGAGAGAGAGAGAGAGAGAGAGAGACAGGGAAGAAGATCCAATGGACTCATATAGACAGACTCCCTTTCCGGAGGCTTCTCCTATAATTTTTAAGCAACATAATTCTCTCGTAACACATTTTTCTACAACCCTTTTGTCCACTGCTTTGAAAATGCCGAATAAAAACTAAAAAGACTGCTAAGCGGCCAATAGAAATTTGCAGCCTCCGATTTTAATTGAATTCCAATTCGAATCCTGATGAACTGGTTGCATTAACACGATGCAGATTGTTAATCTTGCACGAGGCTGAATCTTTGTTGCATCTTCGATTTGTCGTGACGCAGCCTTCGAAAAAATGTTCAAAAAATCTTATAGATCGATGGATCGCTAGTAAATCGGATTACTCTCCTCGGGTCCTGATGCCATTACAGTATTATTCGCTGAGTAAGTTGATCCATAATGTAATAACTTTGTAGGTATGACCGAAGGGGCTGTCATCAAAGGATCAAGCATAGCGATGCATGGGGTTATCTGGGATCTAGATCATCTGATGAATTTTCCTGGATATTGGAGCGGTGAGGAAACTTTTTGTGAGAGTAACGTGAATCACTTATTTCAGGCTACGAAGTGGACTTCCCACGCAGCAATAGGCCAGGTATATAAACGCAAGGGAATCGATTCATGCAGCGCACACGTAGGAATATGTGCGAACGACCTCGAGCCTCTCGACCACACGGTGGATCGAGTTTCACAATTAACAAATATAATGTTACTCAACCCCAAGGGAGGCTTGACCATCGCATAGTTTTTCCCTATTCCAAGGGATGAATGGAATCAATGTGTATATGCGATACGTATGTGTGTACACTTTCGAAAAATTTTGGCCCACGAGCATGCAGAACATAAGAACTGTCTGATGCTCTTCTCTGTTTCCGGTTACATTCGAATCGTACTCTCCCCTTAAAAAACCATGTGGCCGATCACGCAAATGCAGGACAACGAAGTTGGATCACCGTGAACTTCACCCATAACTCCTACAAGGAACACAAATATCGAATTACCTGGATGTGGCATTAGGAATCCACTGGAACGCCCAGCTACCGCGTTTATTCCATTCAGTACTCTGGTTTATTTTTCAACCAAAAAACTGGGCTTTTCAATACGTGAGAATTTTTGTGGTTGATTTCTGAGCCTTCGGTTAATCATTATGCATGGAATGATAGATTTTCCATGAAGGAACAACGACGAGAAATTGAAAAATTCTTCTTCATCATCGTTCGACTCGATTTCATGTGATCAAGAGGATTTTCGAGGTCGTGTTTGTTCGTTAAAGATTCTGTTTCTATCTGATAACTAGATCAATATTTTAAGGTGTTTTGCTCATTAAGCTTCCGGCAAACGGAATTACAAACACTGCAGTTACGTGCAGTTAATGGTGCCACAAATAAGAACAGACAAACGTGGACGAATATCCTGTGGCGCTTAACATCTTTCACCCTTCATTAAGTATTTGGTAACCACAGATGCTCATCAGGCTCAGTATACTCTAAGGTCCTTTAATCTACACTGAGAAAAGAGATAAAGCTTGCTAACTGATAGGATAGCCCAGAATGTGCTCTCTCGTGGCATCAGACCGGCAGTAACGGAGCCAGAGTGCTTAATGTAAGAGCATTAAACTGACCCAATTCCATAAGATTCTTCGAGTACCTTTGCTTGTCGCCTCCAACAGACAACCCTGTCTCTCGTTGCACTAGAAAAGTGTGACCATGGAGGTCGCCAGTCGGGCGAGAAAAAGGGAAAACAGTCCTCTGTCTAATCTTTTCCACGAATGTAACGCAAAACCTAGCAGTGCTGTGAGGGATCTGGCCAAAAAGGATTCTCTCTTATCTTTCGCAGCGTTTTTGGAAAATTTATCATCGGCAACTGCACGAAATATATTTATCTATAGCCAGTCGTAGAAATTTGAATCATCGAATTTGATTTTTTAAATTTATTCATTATTTTCCAAAGAACAACTATTGGCTTGACAAAAAAAATTGTACGCATTGGGCAAATCGATTTTAATGATAAATTTTCCTGTCAAAACGTTCTCCGCAAAACGTCAGAACAGACAAAAAAATTGGGAATATTTTATCTCGCCAGAATGAAGTTACAGAAAGTTTGAAACGTCAGATCGATTTTATGAGGGTTTTTTTTAATATTTAAAAAAAGGGTGAGTGTTGAATTTGTTGTTGTCGGGCAGAAAGCTATAATCGACTGTTCAGGTAAAAGTGTCAAAGGGCTACGAGCTGACCGTAGGTGCATGGTCGTTATGGGGATTTGGGACTATAACAGTGCGAGGCACGAAGCTTGAGGGAAGGGTTTTTCACCGTATTTTCACGGTGATCATGCGGCGTAATGAGCGTAGACGGAGTCCAATGTTTACTCGTTACTGTAATTACAAAATGGTGCAGTAGTTGATCCCTAAATCGGACCGATTTTCGTTCTGGAATTGCACTTCTTCGTGGGACTTTGTCCGAGTAGCTTTGTCTACGTGTCACAAGAGGACAAGACGCGTTCGGAAATTTGTCGGTGCTCTGCTTTTTTTTTTTAATAAATTTTCAAATGTTCGATCACATCGAGAAATTTTTACTCGATTATACGCTTTTGAATGTGTCTCACAAAACGACGACGCATGTTCGGTCGTCACCCAGTCCCAAGAGCTATCCATTGGTTGTGTTTGCATGGAGGTCGTTTTTCGAAATTTCGTGAATTTGGCATTTTTCGTAGGGCGGTTTATTGTATACCTTTGAATTATAAAACAGCCTATATAGGAAAGTTGTCCTTCCGCTGCATCATCACGAGTACGAGCCAATACGCACGGAAAGACACCTAAGAGTTTGCTTTGCGTGTTCCAATTAAGTTGTAACAGTTTATTCATTTACGAGCACCACGACACGGAAATGTATATACTTTAAGACGTTTTTACATCGAGCTGATGCGGATCCATTGGTTTGCGCGCTTTGCCTCTTTTACTCAGCTCTGTCCCGTCGTTTCCGGCCCGCGAACCCTCGAAAACTCTCATTTTTACTCCACCTGTATATATTTTCATGTTTTCTTTATTCATCTGATACTATCCCAGTTATACAACCTCCTGTACTGCCTTACCTGGCCAAGGCTCAGACACCACACTAACTTCTCTCATTCCACCCACACAAATAGAATCTACGTGACAAAAAATGTATTCTTCTTAAGAAGATTGCCTGCTACAAACGACACTATGATAAGAATTTAATAAAATTTGGTGATAATATTCTTTAGCATCAAATACGATGAGACAAATTTTTTAAAAATTTTCGTCTACACAGTTATCGAGTAATTTTAGTTCACAATACATACAATAACCTCTAGTGTTCAATAACTCGAAAACTATTTAGATGAAAAATCTTGAAAAAATTGTCAATTCGTATTTATTACTGAGGAGTACGCTCACCAAATTTCATCAAATTCTAATCTTTTTGAATTTTTCTAGGCTTTTAACTTTGCAATATTGTTGTGTGTAGCCGCACGCTCCCCAATATTTGTAACATCAAAACAGCAGCAGCAGCAGCAGCGGCAGTAGAAAAATAGATAAATCTCCGAACGTTCGTTCATTTAGTTATCGAATTTTCGAACATAGTTAGTATTTTCTGTTTTTTTTTAATATGATGTAAAGAAAAAAGTTATTTTCCTTCGACATTCACGCTGGATCTAAATATTTTTGTATATCGATGAGAACGCATAGAGAAAGAAAAGAAAAAACAACTTGTAGTGAGATACTCACGCGCAGTATTTTGCTCGTGTATAGAAAGTAAATTTTTCGGAAAACCGAAGGTCTGTCACAACATTATGGAATTTAGCTACCCACGACGCCTGGGCGTCCCCGAGAGGGTTACGAAAATATTCGATGTCTAAGCCACGGGGAGAGAAAGGCAGGGAAAGAAGAGAGAGCATGAGGTGAAAAGCGTTTAGCGATCCCTCGCAAGATACATAACATTCAAAAAGTCATATTTCGGTGGACGTAGCGCACATTATAGAATCCATACATATACATATGTAAAAGTATAAAAGGAACATATGTATATATAGCCGCGGTAATCCTTTGACGTTTCCCGAGTCATGTAGCCCCCACCCAGTCCGCACCTTTTTTCCTCATCGCAACTGAGACGAAGAAGCTTTTGTTCAGCATCCCACGAGACCTGACGTTGTCCCATGAGAGAGGCTTAAAGAGTTGCGCCGAAAGCATCGCAGGAAATCCAAAACCAGGCAAAACGACCTCTCTACAGAAACAGCTCAAGTCTCATAAAGTATGAACCCGCTTTCCAATTTTTTTTTCAAACCCCTACCCCTAGTTACAATTTTTTTTGGTTCAAATTGCAACATTTTTACCGTGGGCGAATGCACGTGACTTTGGAGAATTTGGAGAACTCGGAGGAGCTGAATTGGACGTTTTACCGTGACTCGGTAAAACGTTGACGCGACACGCGCTTGCTTTTTTTACCCGGAATTTCCGTTTCCGTCTGTTTGCCTGGAGTGCCTGTGCGCGTGGACACGGAGAGATACGCAACGTTTCGCGTTCGATTTCCCGGGCCACGGAAAAGCGTAAAAAACTTGGCCGACACTGGCTCTGCTTCGGTGCACCACTGACTGGTTACCCAACCAAGTATTGGCTTTGCCGGAAGTTGTTCAGCTCCGGTGATCGCCCAAGCCACACACCGACCGCGTACCCATGGCTGCCGGTCCCTTTTTTTATTGGCATGCAAAAATGTTAATGTTTTTGCTGTATTTATATTTGTCACAAAAGAATCCACAGAGCGATGGGTTGATGGGCCAGAGGCTGTTTATTGTTTGTTTGGGTCTGTTGATGCCGCTGTCGAGCAATGACTTTCTCACGTCCGTGCCAATTTAGCATTTTTATTCGTTTACAGTATCGACTGTAAGACTCGAAATAACCCTTGCGTGCCTTGGCGGGCAGTGTGACCATTGCCACAGATAGAGATTCAATTTCTGTCTCCGTCTCGGTCTCCCATTTCTCGGCTGTGTCGTCTGTCCCACTCGGGATTGGGTCGCATGCGACCGTACGAGTTTATTCCAGAGTCAAACTCACCAAACCACCTTATAGTTCTCCCTTTGGAATATGGCATTTCTCCAAATTACAGATACTATTCGGAGAGTAGGATTTTCGAAAAGTTCGCTGTCATTATTGTTTTGCCTCTTACACGCCAAAAATGTCCCACCTTGCCCTGGCCCGAAGGTACAGGCTCCCTCGTAAAAATCTGGAGCAGCAAAAACTCTTCGAATATGTCCATTCTACGTCAACCTTGACTTCGTGCGGTTATGCGCATCTATATACAACTCAATACCAATATTTACCTCCAAACGTCCATCCAACAGCCAAAATACAAACTTTCTAATGCCCCCAGACCGTCGTTGTATTTGCGATACTCACAAACAAACAACAGTTCCGATGTCTTGAAGATTTTCTTCAACTTTTGCCTGTCAGATACGAACGGGGGGCTCCGAAGAGTCTTGGAGCCTCAGATGTTAAATATTTAACGTAGAATTTCACCTAATGCTGTTGATGACTGCTGAACTAATGGAAATTCATTTCTTCAATTTGGTTACTTTTCGACAATAAAACTTCATTATCCAACTTCCAAAATCATTGCAATCGATTACTCAGGATATGTTACCCCCAAAAAGTATGGTTCCAAGATCAATTTCATGCATTCATCGAAGAATAACAAAGTTTTTAAAAATCAATGTGCAAATTTGCACCAAAGTGGTGAGTGTGTGGCCTCGGAGGGACTGTGGTGTCTACGGGATAAGAATTGCTGCTTTTATAATGCACCACGTTCTCTGCCTCAAAAATTGTTTAAAAAAAATAACGAAAATTTCGATCAACCTCATGAGGGTGTGTTAAAAAATTTACATCGATCAAAAATTTTTTATGTAACGCAAAAACGCTGCACGTCGTTGCATTAAGCAGGAAAGATTTTGATAATTTTTTTTCTTAACTTCCTTGCTTTTTTAAGTGCAAAATTGAGGAAAAAAATGCATAGCCTGCGAGTGAAATTGACTACAATCTGTACTCTTGCTGACTCGAAAGTTTCGATATTCCGATCCTGTGTAGGTCACCCATCTGGTTTCTGGCTATAAAATTTTTTGACCATTTTACGACATACCCGGTCAGCGGATAATAAAAAATCGAAAAAGGTATGCATTAAAAGCTCCTCCGCGCACATACCCATTCTTTCTATTCGCATGATGGCTGGATTAGGGTAAAAACCGCTCTATTTTCAATGTCACTGGAGTACTTGACTTCTTGAAATCGTGTATTACTTTCCGAAGAGCGTTTCGACCGTCTTTCGTGTTTTACAAACTTTTCTCTCGCCAATATTTTGTGAGATTTTTTCATGTTTTTTTTTGCCATAAAAACATATTACGGATCAACAGTATTTTACGATTAAATTGTACGGCCTTCCAGCAAAGTCGCATTTTCCAGCAGGCCAACCAGTTCTCCCTGCATTTAGTAACTCCATCGATGCTGTGCGTCACCGAACTACTTCCCAAACATATTCTCCACACAAATTCCAAATATTCCTTCAACAGTCAACGTAAAAGAGTTTTTTCTCTCCCTCTCTTGTTTACGTGCCCTTTATTTATCTAACAACCATACGAGGACTCGTGGTATTGCCAAAAACATTGGATTATTCGAGACAGATTGTGGATATGTCGTTCCGAGTTGTTTATTCTCCAAATTGCAAATATTTGCAGATCTTTCGTCACCATTTCTGACGCTCCAGAGCCGAGCTTTCATAACCATCGTGTATATAACTTACACACATACTTCTGAGCTTAAGGGAACGCCCACACAGCCTTAACGCATAAACAGCCTTGTCTATGATTTCTCACATATTTTACGTCCGCGTGGAGAAACAATATGTGTATGTGAGTACATAACAGGGCGGTGCAGCCTCCTGAGCCAAGGAGCCAAGAGCTCATCGAATTTGGAAGTTTCATTCCCGGTGAGAACGCGCAGAATTAAAAAAGAAAAAAATCGTACTCCCGTCGAGTTCTTCGAGGTTCTGGGCCCAGGAACGCAAACAGGAAGATATTGCGCGAGCCCGAGTGAGGTCTGTCGCAATATTATCGTTCTAAGGTCGGAAGGGCACGACAAGACGATCCGTAAAGTATATTATAAGCTCTCGATACTTGCAACAAATGAATGAGGAACATTCGAGGGCGGATTCTCCAGCTGAACGCGAACACCAGAAAAATGCGAGGGTTGCTTCAACCTCCCTTCTTCTCATGTCGTACCGACTTATCGTAGATAACGCCTCGAGAGTGGATTACTCGAAATAGTCCTGTTTGGCTTGTGGCTTAAACGCACACGCTTCGCCTCCAACACCCACGCCATTCATGTTCCTCCTATGTGAACTCTCACATTAGGGTAAATACCACAGTCAATTACAGATTTCTGGAGGCATTCCTTCAACTGAAACTCTTTATCTTTTGATTCGAGAACTTTTCCTGGTGTAAAAAAAAAAAATCCACTCTTATTTTCACGAAAACGGTGTAGACTGTCGAGTACACATCCAGACGAAAATTTCAGCCCAAATTGGCGAATCTGCTCTGTAAAGTGCAACGAAATGGTAAAATTTCGTTACTCTGGTATAGACATTTTTCGAGAGATTGTAATTTTCCAAATTTTGACCGTACGACGTTAATTTTTATCGTTTTAATGTCGTTAATTGTTTTATGTACTCAGGCGAATGCTAAATATTGTTGAGAAGCATTGTTCATGTCCCGATTACATTGGACCATCAAGTTTGCAATATTTACTAGTAAAGAGCATCGAATTGCCATATAGAATCGATGCAAGCGCGAAGAAGAATCTTCGTAAACCTTCAGAAGCAGCAGGGGTAGTTTGGAACTTTCGAGGTCGCGGTGTTTTTTTATTCACATCTCGTAACATTCAGTTTTACACGCTCCAGAAATTTTTAAGAAGAAAGACAACTTTGCATCGTGTACGAAGCGCGATTCGATCTTTACATTTGTTCTTTTCAAGGACTCGTATATACGTGGCCGTAGTGCAGTCGGTATGCATGTTGGGCTCTTAAACAGGCGTGAAAATCTGGAGCGGTAAGTTTTACAATGGACATATACATTTTTCGCTTTCTTATGGTGTTCCGAGATTTTTTTTCCGGTTTTCGTGCGATTTTTCCTCGTCCTTCGCACTCGCCTCACACTTAATATGTTTGGGTTTCGGGCAACGAAATTTTTTCTCGTTTCGATCGTCTCGTTCGCTACTTGATTTGTGAGCCGTCAAAAATTTCTTGATTATCTGTTTTCAGTGGAAGAAAAAGCCCACCGGGAAGGTTTTTTTGGGTTTTAAATACACACGAGATGAGCCAAGGTCGTGGTCATTTGAATTTGCATAATTTGACAGTCAGACGCACGCTTGTTGCATGGAAAAGCTGCTCGAGTTCCTTTTAGGAACCGATTTCGTTTTTTTTTTTTTTTTTTCCATCAACTTATGCCGAAGTGTCTCGTTTTATTGTTGCGCAACTTGATCGATTTTGCTGCCGCACGGACCTCAGCCGGATGGCCGAGAAAGCAAAACTGGAAAATCCTCTGGTTTGATTTCTCCAAAATCCTCGAATCGCTCAGATTTGAATGACAATTCTGAAAACTACGATTGCTTCTCTTATTCTCAACGATTCCCCACGAAGGGATCAGCCGCGCTTTACGGACGCATTGCGTCCGGAGAGAAAACGTATATGCTTTTATAGACACGTGCTGAAAGTGACAGGATTATGACATGCTCGAGAAGATCTACGTCCTGACGTAATTCTCGAGCAACGCCGAACGATCGAAGCAAAATGAAATGGAAAAACATCGAGATAAGAGGGTGGCTGTGTGATTGCGGCATAAAGAGAAAATCATTATTGTAACGTGGCAAAGGGTAAACGATTAGTGTCGACTCGATTGCGCAAAAGATTTTCTACCATTCAATATATTCCAACGCCACGAACGTCCCAAAATCGCCAAATAAGAGTTCAACGAAATCCCACCTTCGATGCCGACGACAAAAACTTTGGACATAGTGGAAAAAATTACAAAATAATTATTTTACAAATGCATTGAATTTAAAATTCAAATTTTGTTTTTTTTTTTCATCATAGGACTTTGCCGAGGAGTACATCATCAAATTTTCATCCAATAAAAAATGTAATTAGTATTTTCCATATTTATATCGCTCTATTAGGATAATTTACAAAAAACAAAACCCAGTGAACGATATAATACGAAAAAACCAAATAAGCAATTTTTAAGAATAACCTTAGAGACTTTTTACAGTTCTGACCATTAGCACAAACTTCGGGGACGTGAATGTATTCTAGAAAACATAGTACTGATATTTTTTCGTAATATTCAAGTGGAAAAGAATTTTTTAAACTTTCAAGGACCAATAAAATCTGCAATGAACAGTTAGGTCGGGTCTCTTGGAGTGTCTCATTGTTCCAAATATCGCTAAAATACGAGAGTATAAACTCATAAAGTGCATTTTAACGTTTTTGCCAGTTAAGGAAGGTCCGTTGAAAAGAAGTTTCGTGGAGAGTGTCTTTTCGTTATGGGGGCCGGAGGGAGCATGCAAATTCCGGAGCTCTTGTATATTTGCCGATTTCTCGGAGGAACGAGAGCGAACAAGAGGCGACCGAGGTGAACGCAGATACACCGTGAACCCCTCGAGACTCAGCGATGTCCATACATATAAATCTTAGTTCCCCATGGGAGACAGGATGACCGGTAAAACGGTTGACTCCAAAAGTTACGGCTGATGGTTCGTTATAGAGGAAAAAATGTTCCTCGAGTAATCAGAGTAAAACGAACCCGGAAATACAAGGTGGGGAAGAGTAATTATTTGAGGACCACACTAACAATCAATTGCTTAGCCCAAAAATACAAAAAAAAAGTCAAGTCGACTAGAGTCGTTGAGTTTTATTCGGGGAGCGAGAAAAACATAAAAACCCAAAGAGCATTGGCGAGGGTAAATTGTTAATATTCTTAATTTGATGTTGCATCTTCGACAGTCGCAGAAATGAAGGTCAAATTGGCAAATAAAAGAGACCCTTCGCCTGCATAGTTCTTTGGAATATTATTCAATAAATATTCACTCCACATTGTTCGTTCATCAGATTAACGTTAATTTGAATCTCCTCCTGACGCAGTCTCGCACGATTCTTTTTGTTAAGTAATTTCTCGCTAGATCAAAAGGGGTGAATAAAAAAAAAATGCGGAGTAGAAAGCTTTGTGGCGTCGTAACGTCTCGGGCTCGTCCATCTCACGACAGCAGTAGGAAAAAAAGCTTCGGCCGTTATGTATTTTAGCGACGGAAGGAACCACGAAAGAGAAAAGGCACACACATACACCGGAGGGTGGGAAGAGGAGAGTAACGCGAGCCAAGCTTTTCCGCACTAACATTATGCGCTTTATGATCACCTCTCACGAGGCAAAGGACGGAAAGGGAGAGAGAGAGAGAGAGAGAGAGAGAGGAGAGAAAGAGGCAGAGACGTTTTTGAGGAGAGACCGGCAACGAAATATAATACTCGTTACGACATCGTAAAAGAACCTTTTAACGTGAGCTCACACTCTTCAAGTTCATACGTACGTTCAAGTTCCAGCCACTCGTTGAGACATCTTATCCTCGTCCTTCGCTCTCCTCATCCTCCTCTTTGACAAAGGTAAGAGCAAGGCCGAGATCCTTTTTTTCTACACCCAGAGTAAATACGTCCCGGGGTGGTACGCAGGGTTGGGTTAAGATGGATGCTTTATATGCTCAGACGCCACGATGAGACGTAAATTTTTATTTTTCTACACGACGTCACTCTCGTCGTTATTGCCTTCATCACACTCTCCGTTTTATCTCGAGGTCTTTAAAACTACGCCAGGTCGTTGTCGATCACACCGAACTTGTACGAAACGGCTTTCTTCTAAAAATCATTGAATTTTACTTGATTGACAATATCGAATAGAAATTAACATCCTAACCTTCAAAATTCGTTGCGCCCGAATGCACTGACGGTCGAAAACGATTCTCACCGAAATTTACCGATTCACCAATTAGCAGGAAAAGGCTCATGATTGGCCATCACCCCTCTCCTGAATTTTGCTGGTTCGAACCTCGTAAAGCAAGTTGAAACTTTTTGCACGTAGTTTTCCACAGGCTGTCATTCCAGCAGTACAACAAATGAGTTTAGCGAGTGAATGGTCCCAAGAAAATGAGCGTTAGCAACGTTTGGCCTGGGTGTAACGCCCGGAAACTGTAGAGAATGAAATCGGACGGTTTTCTTGCCGGAAAGTCTCGTCAGGGTCAAAATAAAAATTGCGACAGCCCAACCGACTCTCGCCTGCGTAATTCGAGGTAAGTTTTGGCTGGCGAAATGATTTTGTTTTCGCCGCTACAATTCGCGTTTTTTCGTCGAACGTCGCTATTTAGAGACGCGGCAGCGTCTTCGCTCCATATATTGAAAAGAAAAGTGTTTGAACAGCCAAAGCGATAAACGCTGCGTATCGATGCTCGAGATTTATTCTGAAATGATAAATGGTTTGATAAACTGCCTAAAAAATGGTATTCCATGTGACATGATCGAGAATGTGTTTGCAGAAGCTTCGAAATATAGAGACGGCGTTGGAAAGGAGAACATTTTGGTGATGCTTTCGAGCGGAAAACCTCTCGTCAAAATAATATTTGTGTACTGGTCCTGATCCTTTTCACTTGGGGAGAGGCTTTGTCGCGATCCTCTCCCTCTCTCTCTTCCGAACATACAGATCCCGAAGGACAGCTAAACTGTAGAGAGACGATCTGCGACAGAGAGAGAGAGAGAGAGAGAGAGAGAGAGAGAGAGTTGCGGGACGTTCCAAGAGTCTTGCGAGTTATGATTGTCATGTTTTGTCAACTTTCTTCTCTTCTTGTCTCTTTTCTTCTTATAATGACCGACAAAAGACGCGAGACGAGAAATGCCACGCTGGCTAGTCCCAAAAATAACGCGTCAACCAGTTTGTGGTTACAGAGTCGGGAACAATAGTCTTGCCGGAAGTTTTCTATATATATGTATATTTATATCATTCGATACGTTAGTCGTTCAGCATCTGGATCAGAGAACATCCCGTTTGCTTCACTTTCACGCTTTCCATCTTTATAGATTTTTTATTTATTTTCCTATACGGTATCCTTTCATGAAAACGATTCTTCCTCCCATTCTTCTTGTGCAGTGCACAATCCCATAATCCTTTTCAATCTCGTTGCATTCTTCACACAACATTTTCTCGACCACTTTTCTGCCGGTGTATTTTTCGACCTGTTACGTCACGCCTCCTGGACTTTGACAAAAAATATGAACACCTCCTGAGAATCGACAATAAATACGATCGCATCCTCATGAATTACGAAGATCAAGACTTTCTGGTCACTGCATCCGACCAGCAATCATATTATTTAATAAAATTTTCTATGTAATTACGTCCGAGCCCCACTTTTTTTTTTCAATCTCGCACATATCCGACAGAGGGCGATGTCCACTGCTTTGTCGCGTTAGCGGAACGCCGACCATGCGCCCTTATAATCAGAGCGGTCCAACTCTGTCAGTCCGTCGTTCTTGATCGTTCAGCGGAGTGTAATAAAAATTCGAAGCCCGGAAGAAATGGGGGACGTGGACGGACGAGAGTTAATTATCCGTATACGAATAAACTGGTAAGTACGGCGATGAAAAAATAGTCGAAGGAACCGAAAATGTTAAAGTCGAGACGTAGAAAGAAAAATTGAAATGAAATTAAAAAATACAAAATTGTTTAATTTTCCCGATGTCAGTTCCTAAAATTTGCATTTTTCCTTTTTGCCTGTTCGTATGATCGCTGGCCGGTCAAGGCCAGCGCAGTCCGCACGATTCCACCTCATGGATCGGTCCTCCTCGGTCAGCTTCATATTCCAGATGCTGCTGAGAGAGACCTCGTCGAGATTTGAGGCACAGAGAGAATTTTGAGATTTGGTTGATCGGGGAATTCGAAGAGACGCAATTCTAATTACAAAATCGAGATCCATTCTCTGTATCTTTTTGAAATGTCTACTTTGGCGATTGTGTGTCAATGACAACCCCTAAACCGAGGCAGACCAACCTACGCATGTCTGTATGCCTCGTAGTACGTTGAATGTCGCAGCGCCATTAAGATACGAACTTAATTTCGGCTCACACAGCCTCGTGCAATTGTAAGCTTGGTCGAATACTCACCCTCGCAGAATATAAGGGTGGCGCGTGGAACAAACGCATGAAAATTTATCGTCAGTGTGTTATTATGGAGCGGTGGACACAAGCACGCAACCATATAATTCGGACCTCCACATACATTTCTCTATATGACTAAACATAGTGCGGAGAGAGCAGTTACTAAAAATTAAGCCACTACTGTCAAACCATTTTATAGCTTCAACTTTATCTTTCCACAACTTCACATATCAAAATATAAATGACAAGAGTCTTTAACTTGCCATAAAAACTTCAGAAAATTGCTTCATGTCGCAGGACCGTAACGATCAACATAAAACGTCAGTATTCAGAAATCCCCACGTACATTTTTGTACTCTGGACAATGTTTCCAAACGCGACATCCAGAAAGAATTTAATTATAGGGAAGGCTTAGGAAGATTTGATTCTAAAGACACTAAGGAACCAAATTTTAAGCGAGATCAATTTATTTTACATAATCGGTAATAAAATAAATATATAAAAGTAAATAAATAAATAAATTTCAAAAAAAAAATTAAATTAATTATTAAATTAATCGAAAATTTGTGTACCGATATTTTCGATTATTTGACAGAAATTAACCTAAAGTGGCAAATTTAGCTTTTCAGGGTATCGTTTAATGCCGCACTTTTTATCATTTATGGTTCGTTGCTCGATACACCATGTCGAGCAATTCTTTTTGTGCTGCATTCAAAATTGACTCGATGTGTGGTCGTCATTGGACCGACATTGTGCATTGAATAGTGTTTTATATCCCGTAAAGAAAAACGGGGAGCGCGCACCAATATGGCAATTATTGGTGATCTGAACGCCGCACAGGCGCGCACGATCGCGAGCGACTATGATAAATTTACACGATCGCACAGGAAAGAAAAGAAGAGGCGAGCACGACTTGGGAAAATTTATTGCATGCGGTGTGTCAGAGACTAAATCGAATGCGATTCGACAGTGTGTGGCTCGGCGATTCGATGCTTCCCCGTAGGGGTTAGTTGTGCGGCGATGGGTGGTGGATGACCATCGTTGAGAATCGTCGCGAAATCGAAGGGTGCGAAAGGGCGCGTCCCAAAACCGCCTTCAACCAATCCCCTCGACAGCTCTCGTTCCCGCATTTCCTTCTCTTTTTTCTCTTGCTTCTTTGGCACGATAAAAATATATCTAGTACAGCATGCGGTGTACCAATATATTATCGGGTGGGTGGCAGGCCAAGCGAGAGAATGAGAGAGAAAAGTGAGAAATCTGGAAATGGCGGTGGGTCGTTGCTGCACACGTCGTTTGTAAGTCTCTCGTATTATAGGACGCTCCGGAGATCACAGAGGGAGGTTTTTCTTCGCGACCCCCTTTATTGGTGATTTCGTACCCCTTCCCTGCTGAAGCCCCATGACGAAATGAAACTCAACGTCATCATTACGCAACGTGTGTGTATTCCAGCGATATGGCGACATCAATCGACCTCGCATCATTCTTTCTGATGGAACGATAAGAAAAAATTGATCATTCTTTTAATAGCTGGGGGTAGGCCGGAGCTCATTGCGCCCCTAGAAATTCCGTAGACTGTTGTGTCTCCAACAAATACGTAACGTGCAGATATCAATTAATTCAGCATGCGAATGGCTTTGCGGAGTGACGCGTCAGTTACCGCCGGACAGGAGTAAAATAAATCGCGACTGTTTCTGTCCATCTTTATGCACCAAACAAATTCCCTCTCCGAGCCAATAATTTGGATCCTTGAGATGAGCAAATGTCGACCGACTTTACTCCGACATAAGGGCGCGGAACCGATTTTTTGCCACAATTTTTCAACGACACGGAGCCAGAGAATTTTTCCTTGTATCAGATTCTGCAACGCGCTTCCCGTCAATCTAGGAGACACGCGAGTATTCTTTGCGAGATTTAACCAGCGACGTCTCTCCTTTACATCCTAACGATTCATCCCCGTGTGTCACGATCGCATTTTCCGTCTCTCCTAAAGTATAGTGTGCCATGAAGCAACGCATTACTTTTTCGGGGTGTACAGATCAGAGTTATCTACCAAGCAAAGCTCAGGAAAGAACTAATACGCGTGGTGCGCTTCGCCCTTTTTTTACAACTCGCTGTTTCGGTCTTTGTCAAGCCTCCTAGATCGTCGCTCTTCTTATCTAAGGTTTTTCCTGGTAAAATAAGACCCACTGGTCTCTCAATCTTTCTACCTACAAGTTTAGGCAGTGCCACATTATCTCCGTGATCTTTCGCTCCCTCTTAGAGTTTTCCTCGATTACGGTTTGCTAGATTTGTGTTAATACAGCGTGCGCACTAAACAAACTGTGTGTTGCAGTAGAATCTTGTGTTAATCTTCTCGGAAAGATAAAAAAAGGCATCACTCGGTATTTCCCGGTTATTTTTGTTCCTTCGCAGAACCGAGACTCGTTTCGCATCCAATCGTTTAATCAAATTTCAATCAAATTCACGTATCGATTGCTCGCACATCTGGCTTGCTCTTGATCTTTCGAAACATGTTATCGGAATCTTTTCCACGGACGTTAATTTGAGGTAAACGAATCTCTGTTCGTATCGTTCGTATACAGTCCGAAAAAAAATCCCCACGGACATGGTTTTAGATTTTTGACCGAAAAATCGGATTTTTTTTATAGAAATGTGTAATTCAATATTTTTTTAAAACGCTGAGAGACAATGCGGATACCCGTGTGTGCGAGCACATGAGTTTCGGCGCGCGAACATTAAAAAACGAGCCCAAACAGCAGATGCTACCGCGTGAGGCGCGTAAAAAGGGAAAAGCACTTTAGAATGAGCGCGAACAGTAGAGACAGAGAAAGAGGGAAATGAATTTTTGAAGGGGAAACAAAAACGGGGCGCGTGCCCGCGGTGAACAACCAAAAATACTCGAACGCCCCCGTGAAGTGAGCGCAACCACGCCTGCTATAAAGTCCCCCGTTTCTCCACTTTAGCTCGCATCATTCACCTATCCCTGCTTTTCTCTTACATTCTCGTATCATCCCCGAAAAAACGTTTTCAACACGAAAAACCCCCTTTTTCCCATTTTACGTCAAAAGCAGAGAGAGAAAAAAACGTCGGTCTCGGCCGGCTCAGTTTTCTCACAAAGGCCTAATGGATTCGATTAATTCCAATAATTACACGACTCGACATTTCCCAATCGGTTATCCGCGCGTGCTAATGGGACCAGAACTTCTAGGCTCTCTATAATTGGGCCGAACGAACATCTTTGGTGGTTGAAAAATATATGAACGCGAAATGAAAAATTTCATCATTCAATTGAACAATACAATTCTTTTTATTAGTGAACTCGCGAAGGATTTACTTGGATCCCTTCAAAGAACGAAAGCGTGCAGTTCAAGATTCCCCCGCGATGGTCTCCCGATTTGATGACACGCCTGTTTTCTCCATGAAACCCGCGCGGTCGTAAAGAGCATCCTGTGTGTGTCTCGAAAAGATCGAACACGACGAACCTCGACAAAAGAGAAACGCGACGACTCTCCAAATATGGAGCCAAGTCGATACAAAATTTTATTTGAAAAATATAGCAAAATAGGAGGGGCGGGAGGGAGGGGGATGGAGAATAAGAATGGGACACGAGTTTCCTTTAAATATAGATTAAATATTGTCTTGGCGATCGTGTCGAAGGGTCTCGGCATGTTAACGATATCCTCGAAGCGACAGGCTCGGCTGATATATTTTTAGTCAAATTTTTTTCGTTCGGACTTGCGCTCATCGACGGCGGAAGAAGTTGGAAAAATGAAAATGACAGAAAAACTTGAACCGATGTGAACTAATTGAGAGAAATGATGCATCGCGAGGGAGGGCGAAAGTGTAGGGGCAACCGTACCCTTATATATTTCCAGGGGGAGGCCGAACGGACTTGGAGGTTGTTCACAAGCACCCGGGAGAGGGCGCAAACGGGGACGCGAGCGTTTTTCCATTCTAGCGACGCACCGCGTGCATCACATAGCGCGTTCTTTTTCCTTC
Source organism: Campopleginae sp. 14b (assembly GCA_030522525.1). Classification (NCBI taxonomy): domain Eukaryota; kingdom Metazoa; phylum Arthropoda; class Insecta; order Hymenoptera; family Ichneumonidae; species Campopleginae sp. 14b. The sequence goes on from JAPYYS010000105.1 coordinate 304,900, forward strand.
GATTGCCCCCTTTTTCCGTAAAAGTGGATATTTTCGTGTGCCGAAAAAAACGCGGATTCGTTACGGAAGAAGGGAGAATCTCGTCCACGCGCCACCGCACGGCGCGTTCCTGTTTGGCCCACGTGAAAAAAAAGAGAGACCAACGGGGAATAATACCGGATGAGGATGGAAAAATTCTTTCTTTCACCCGCTCTCTCTCTCGCTTGTTACTCTTTACGAGTGGTGTGGAGGACGCGCAAATGAGACAGATGAAAAAGAGAGGGGGGGAGATCGAGAAGAGTTTTTTCGAGAGCAAAACATGAACGAAAGTCGAGAAGGGTGCGAAGATGCATCTGCGGCTATGTACGCGCGAGAAGTGTACAAATTTTCGACGAGAGTGACAGAGCGCGATGGAGCGGCACGCTTCAGTGTGTGCAGCGTGCCGCTGTTTTTTTTCTCTTTTTTTTTACACTCAGCCGACGTTTTTTTATATTCCTGAAAACTGTAAATTCGTAATGTGGCGAACGGGAGTAAACCCGCGATGAAAGGGAGGGTACAGAAAGAGTTCTCCGCCAAGGGGGAGGGGGGCGAGGTACACGTGTATATAAACATCGCTCTACAAGCCTGACGCTCGGGGTTGCTCGGTGTGATTATACAAAGGGTGAAGGAACGACGGCTCGTGAAAAACTTTGATGAAAAGTTTTTTTCACCCCAACAATGCGAGTGCTCTGATTTACAGCTTCACGCTTCCATTTGAATCCTTTTTTACTCTTTTGTGCTTGAATCTGTCTCGACGCACCGGAGTCCCTGATACCGCAGCTTCTCGTCTCCCGTGTAACGAGTAACCGTTCCCGTACACCGTTGACGTATCAAAGGAGCATTAATTTCCATCCACCAAGAGTGAGAAAAAACTTAACAAATAAACTGTACAAAACTCCACAAAATTATGTACAATTTTTGGTATTTTTCGAAATCATTTTTTTCGAGACGGAAAGGCAACGGAAATTTTTCTATAGCAATGTCTAATCGCTCACGTGACCAAATCAGAAGATCAGAGCAAAATTTTGTTCACTCGCTTCAACGAATTGTCAACAGTATTGATGGCTGTCACGCTGTTATCTGAAAAAAAAAGTCCCCAACATGTTGACTCTTCGAGGCACGTTGGTAAATACGTTTGTGTAATGACAAAATCGTCCGAGATGTTCGTGTGCCAATGACGTATGTATATGTCCATTGCGCTTAAAGGTTCGTCCATTGCCATAGAATTTTTCTGCGCGACCCTAACGACTTCGGAAGTTAACGGTCGAACATTAACGCCTCGAGGTGAGCAATGCATGTATAGTTTTACTTCTATACCATTATCGTATGCACGCACATAGATATACCGGACGCGTTTGTATGTGGCGGTGTATATAAAGGTGCGGGGTATCGTTGATCCAAGTACCATTGTCGTAACGTGAGCTCGCCCTCGTCCACGTTATCCGAATAGCCAATCGAGCATCGCTCGTTCCTGGTACTGAAAATCGCCGAGGGAGTAAAAGAGCGACCATACCGATCGAGAGTTTATGTACCATAAAATGGGAATTGCTGTGGAGTGGCTGTGCCATAACGCTCTGGACAATTGAGAGACAGCGGAACAGCATCAAACGCTTTTTATTCCACCCCCGCCTTGTCTCTTGACGTCAGCCCGATGCCGATTCTAACCAAGAAATGACGATGTTACACGAATCTTTATTGTTCCTTATCATCTCCCGCACGATTACGTGACGATTGTTTCCATACCTGAATAAAACATTGCACAATCAAATCGCTTCTTCTGTCCATTTTCATTCAAAAAAAGCGAGAAATTTATTCAAACACTCTTGTTCGTTGAATTTCATTGACTGAGTGATATTTTTTTTTTTATTTTACTGATAAAATCGAAAAACAATCGACGTTGTTTTGATAGAACGGATTAATTTACCAGTTTCCGGTCCGAATAAATCAATGAATGCATTTCCAAAGTTCAAAACCCTTTTCCGGAGCCAGCACTCTTTATTCCAGCCAATAAAGTATGTTGTGCGTTCGATTGACGCCCGAATGGCGGTGTTGTGACAGGAGCGCGAATTAAGAGCCAACGGGGCGTTTCTTTCAGGTCTAAAGAGTGAAAGGGTGAATACCGTGTATATAGATATATTACGGACCATCACTACGAACTCTTGGCCGCTCAATCCCTCGATTCTCTTTCAAAGGATAGGGTTGCACAACCTACGGGTTAGAGGGCACGGGTTATGAAACGATGGCGCGGTGTCAATTACAAAATGGCGTTTCACATCTCGTAACCCTTCCCGAAAGCAATTTTTCTTATTTCAACAACCTCCGGATATTTTTCAGTGAATTATTAATGAATTTGTTAAATTTATCGTTTTTTTTTTTTATCAGTGGCGCGTCCCGCAGGACTTTTGCATAAATATTTCGATCGATTCAAACGTAAAAATTGTTATTCACTGCCATTGAGAAAAATTCACCGACGCTGTCAATTTTTTCACCTTCGCTAATCGATTTTTGTTGCTTAATTATTTATTTTAAAGTGCACGCATAAAAATAATGTCTGTTTTTCTTGTATATGCAGATTTTATGCTTCAGCGACACTTTCCTCTTACGCCTGTACATTTCCGTCGATAAATCACGAAAGCTAGGAAACATGAAGTCGTGATATCACGTACACACATCTCTCGCCTCTTTATATACATAAATACAAGGCTCTTGTATATACACCGGTAGCGTGACACGATATACATATTTCGCGACACGAATATTCCTTCCGGACTCGTAACTCCCTTCCTGTCGTTCTTTTCAAGGGCTCTCACTTCCAGCTCTCTTGCTCTCTCCTCCGTCCTTTTCCTTTCACGCCTCCCTAAATCCAGGATTTACTTATACGAGGTGCTTCGTGTCAAGTTGAAATTTTATTCGAATAGCAGCGAATTTTCAAGTGAAGTTCACGTAAGAAAAAAAAAGTTATCATTCTCATGGATACAAATTAATTTTTTATGAATCTCGGTCGAATTTTATTCGGGGGACAAAGATTTTTTTACAAATATTCGCATCCCGCGTAGGGAAACCTTTTTTTTCTCCTTTTTCGATCGAAAAATATTTCACTTCTCATTGAACGCCCTCTACATAGTTTCCGTATTATACACCGGACGAGCCCCGAGGTGGCCCGGACTGCATCGAGAATAAATTTTCTGGTTTCACTTCGTCGTAGAAAATGAAAGGAGCTACGACTTTATAATCAGAAAGGTAAAATAGAGAAAATAATTTTTGCGAGGATAATAATTCAAGCTCGCGACGTGTGTACACACCCTGGCTGCCTAATGAGTACCCTGGCGTAGCATCGTGCTGTTTAGAATGCTCCTCATTCTTGGACACTGCGACGAGAATGATCTACGAGTTTAGTTCTGCAACCTTCTCTCTTAACCAAAAATCGTGGAGATAAACAGTCGAAAATTGACCAGGCCACCACGACGACTTCCTTCAAAATCTACATAATTCTGTTTTGAAAAAAAAAACTGTGATTTCTCTGGCATAAAAAATCTCGAGTTCGAAAAAAATGACATTTTTTGTTTTCCGATTTTTTATCCATTTTTTTCGAGAAGAAAATCATTTATCATCGCATTTATTGGTCAAAGAGATAAGTCACACCATTTCGTAATTCTTAGAAAAAAAAAATGACATTTCCCCTGTTTGCGAAGTTGGCAGCACACATTTTAACATAACCGTGGGAGAACAGATAAGAATTATCGGGCGAATCCTCCGAGATTTTTGGCAACGACATTAATCATCGTATTTAATAAGATCAACGGATTCTCAGAACTGTGCGAGATCAAGATCGCAACTCGTGGTTTATGTAACGTGTGTGTCGAGGCCATACGGATAAATGTGTGTTTTCGTGAGTGTGAAAATTGTATTTAATCGGCCCATGCAGTCAAGCTGGACACAATACTCGCTCGGGCGATGCAATAAATGACGCGGCTTGACGAAAAGGACGGAGAGGCAGAGAACGATTTAGGTTTATCTCAGGGTACCAGCGTCCATTGCACATCAGCCTGCGCCCCTTCTCTCAGACTGTTCATTACTCACAATGGCGGATCGAGACTGGACAGCCGGCCATCGTTTCGTTTTATCCATCTCCCTCTTCCTCGTCCCCTTCTCTCCCGAAGGGCTCAAGGCAAACATGGGCATACGTGTATGTGGAGTACACGCAAAAATATCAGTGTGCAGAGAAAACTTCACGTGCTCGATCAAATACCGTTTTTTTCTTTATTTATTCTTGTAATAGCATTTTTTCTTTCGAAAAATTGCATTTCCCATGCGGATGGAAAATCTTGAAATTATAAAAAAGTAAGTCGAATCGCAGCAGCGATGAGAAAAATATTGAAATTTCTGGAATCTCTGTGAATGACAATGAGAAACGGGGACGGGGTATTCTAGCCCGTGCATCACGTCGCGTATGTGTGCGAGTATACAAGAGAACTCGGGATCATAATGCAGCGGGAGAATTGCGATATTTCGGAACCCCTCGGAAATTCTGTGAGCGCATTAGAACGAGCTGGAAAGTAGAGAAAGCAAGCAGAACCTTTTATAATTTTCCTTTTTCCTCTTTCTCTCTTTCTCGCTCTGTCGTTCGCCCATTCTTTGTTTCCTTTTTCGAATGTCCAGAACGGAGTGCGTCGAGGCTTTTACGGCATAGAACTGGTCGAGGGTCCATTATCTTACTGTAGCCGATTGCACAACCGTCCAGCGCCAGCTGGCCAACCCCTTGACCCCGAGGTGAGGTTTCCGAATGGGGCGGGGAGATACGTTCTCGCTGGACTCGTCGTTCGAATTCTGTGATGCTCGTAAATGACCTTGTGCAATGTAGACTTATATATGGAATAATCTTCAAAGGATTAATCAAAGGGCGTAACATTGGTGACGCGAAGAATTGGCTCGCGTTGATGGTGGGGCCTTTTGATAGGCAGTAATCAAAGTCTCCAAGAATGGCTTCGTCCTCCTCCCTGCGTACGGGTTCTTTGCTCTCCCGCGTAACTCCCTGTTCCGCTGGCATCAGTCGAGTATACAAAATGGAAAAAAAAATAGGGGCATCGTCGCGTGGTCCTTTCGCAAAAAGTATTTTATTCAGCATGATCGCTTAGACCGTTACGTTTTACAACTCCTTACACGTGTGCCTCTGTACGTTTTAATATTTCCTCGAAACATTTTGAATACGATATTGGTCCCCCTGATCAGAAAAGAGGGCTTCGAGGGTATTTTTAAGGTTACCGGGTGTACACTGGACACGGGAGAATTCATCAAATTTTTTTTTCTCCATCGTTTCGATCTCCAACGGTCAGGCAGAGAGACCCGCGCAGTTTTTATAACTGTACGAGCCTCTTTACAAATGTATACTTTTTTCAGAATCTAGAAAAAAATAAAAATATATTGTAACGTACGTTGAGGGTAGGAGAAAAGCACGATCCCATGTTTTCCAACGGTCCGACGATCCGTCGAATTGTATCTGTTTAGCATAACTGTTTTTCTTCCGTCGTGAATGCTCAATCGTTGGCTTCGCCCAGTCTTCGTATAATTTTTCCTGAATATTCAAAGAAACGTTGAACAAAAAAATGTTGCGTTTTTTTGGTATTTGGACCCCGCACCAAGTTCTCTTGATATTTTAACGTTTCAACAGTCTACCATTTTCTCCTGGCTGTTGATAGGCCTTTGGAGGGTTTTTTACGATCCTCCTACCAGGGTGGCCGCGTGCCACACGACCCCTTTCGTATCCCTACTTACCTGAACGCGTGCTCGGCACGTTTTCATTTTTTCTCATATCGTTTTTTTTAGCTGCGTAGGTTTCGTGCCTTTTTTTACGGATGAGCCATCATCGCGGGATATACCTGGATCGAGAATTCGAGGAGAGACGAATTAATACGTCGTCTCATAGATTATAGGATAGCCGACCTACCCCACGGTTATTGAAAAATAACCCTCTCGATCTCACACCCTGTGTCCTGCTTCTCTATACGCAGTTATACATTCCACCATAGAATCCCACATGCACGAAATATATATCGAGAATTTATACCTGCAGGTCTACACCCGATCCATCCCTGAACCACCCCTTTATTTTATTCTATTTTTTAGACTCTTCCACTTTCTCGTTCCTTGCGCGTGTGTGTACCTGCTTTTTTAATGCGTTATGTGATAGATTACGCCCAGGATACACCACAAATAACTATATCCCATATGGCTTTCCTCGGGGTCGCAACCCTCTCTCGGCATCGCATCCAAACACTTTCGTTTTTACCTCTTTTTTGTAAAACTCCTTTTCCGCCGAATTTATCGAGTTTGTCTGTACACACTCAATTTATACCTGCTCGTTTCGATAGGGATTTCGACAAAGAGAAGTCTTGATGAAAAAAAAACGTGAACGAGGCCAATATTTGTCGCCAAGTGTTTTTTTTTTCGTTCGTTCAACCGTGCACCCTTTTTCTGGGCAATGGGAAAACGATATATCCTCTCAGTGCGACACACGACCTTTGGGGCTGCAAAAAGAGTTTACACTTGTCGTAATTCCTCGCGTGTTTCTTTAGTACTGAAGAATCTTCAGTAGGGCGGTGTAAGACGAAGGGGTTAGCATTTAGCGGGCTTGCCAGACTGTCGTATCCACGCACGAGGGTATGAATTGTAATTATTATGAATTCGCGGGTAAAAACCCTTTTTTGTTAATTTCCGGAGGCACGCAAGATGCATCAGATCAATAACATAATGACACATGAGAGCGCCAGTGCGAAGGGGTGAAATATAGCGAAATGACCATGCGATCGTTTTTACGCTGGCGTGGAGGGTTGTGAACCGGTAAATTGTTGGTTAACGCCCTCTTGTGCACGTCGATATACGCGACCACCAGCGGACAAGTGGTCGCCTACTCCGTCGGGGGGTTTTACCTGTGATCGTGCGCACTATTAAGGGGGTGGAATTATACAACTCATCCCTGCGAACTACCACCGCGGAGCAAGGGTGACGACCGTACTGGACTCTATCGAAGGGGTCAATGCGCGAAAATAAACGATCAAATGTTTCTCGTTCGCTCAAGATGTTCCAGTACAAACTAAAGCGTGGGACGCTACAATTGTTTGCAATTATACGATATTCCGATTCACATGGGAACGAAAACCCGATTCCGCTGTCACATCAACAAACAGTATTGTTTAATTTTATTTATTAATTTAAATTAATTAAATTTAAATAAATAAATAAACAAATAATATAAATAATATAATTAATTAATTAATCATTCGTATAAATTAAATTAATTAAAAATGATCTTATTAATTGAGTTGCTTGATTAATTAATTTTTTATTTAATTTATTCATTCAATTTTTTAATCAATTTTTCGCGTAAAAACGGAAACTCGAATCCGCTGTCACATCATCAAACTGTATTGTTTATAATTTAATGAATTTTTCAAATTAATTTACTTGATTCAGTTCGTTAATTGATTAATTTTTTATTACATTCATTGATGCAATTTTTTAATTTTTTTTTGTCTGTTTTCCGTTCACAAAACTCTCGTGAAAAAATTCAAGCATTCTCATACTTGGGTGTAACACACCGTGCTGTATGTTCAGTTATACACCTGTGAAGGGTTATCCAAACCCTTCTGTATATCCGGGAGGATTCGAAGGTTAACCCTATTGACGCTCTAGCAAATATATACATTTGTGCCCCTAAGGCACCTGCTGTAAGTTGGAGGTCGCATCGATGCGTTCACAATAACGCTACACTAGCTTCGGTTTTCTAGTAAAAAGGGTGGAAGGTCGTGGTGTAGACTCTTCGTCGTACACATGGATTGGGTTATACAAAGACTTCGGAGGCTCGTGAAAATATCCGAAACGCTGTGCGTCTCCTAGCGAGGGCAACCCTTTCCCGCAACATTAGTCTCTTCCACAAAGGGGGTGACGGAGAAAGAGTTACAGAGTTGAAAAGGGCCCTGAACGAGCCTGAGGGTAACGGGTTCCTGATGCAGGTATACGCCACCTTCGATTACAATGCTCTCAGGCCTTTGCAAACAACCCTTTTCGCTCGGTTATTCCCGTATTATGTCACTAAGCGATATCTCACTGTCTCAACTCTCGCACGAGTGTGTGAGAGCGTAAGAGCACGAAATATACGAATATAGGGGTTCGAAGGGTACGACAAAAAAGATGAGGATGGTAGACGAGAACACCGACCGTGTATGTACCGAAAAACAGGTTGGGACCACCACGAAACCCTTTTCACGTGTTTGCGGTACCCATCCATGGGCCTTATCGACCGGAAAATCTATTCCATTCCACAGCCTCTTTCCCCCTTAAGTCCAAATTGAAAAGTAGTCGAAAAAAATGGTCCCGCTTGCGCACAGTAAATAAAAAAGAAATTCTTTGCACATTTCTCTAAATTTTATGAATCTTACAGCATTCGGGAACAAGTGAGGGTTAACCATTTTATTTTGTTTCGTCATTACGTATCAGACTTAAGGATGACCACTTGCGAAAAAAAAATTCTTTATTGCATAACATTTTACCGGAGTAACAGGATTCCTCGCACAGTACATCGTAAATATTCACTTTGAACGTACGTTCGTAATCTTCGAAATATATCGCAGAGAATTTTTTTTTTTTTTTTTGGGGAGCAATAAAAATCGGACGATTGCGAAATGCCGAAGTAATTATTACAAACCTTTTCCCTCAGACTTAACGCTGTACGTTCCCATGATGCAACGTACCCTACGACTTGATCCCATAATCATAAGACTCCTGGAAGGATTGCCACAGGGCCACGTCGACGTGTTATTGGGTTTCAGCGAAAAGCAAGAGCCGAAGGAAAGAATATATAGAAATTATAAACGATTGTGGTTTGTTTCGTGGCGGGCGGTCTCCGTTGCTTTGGGAACGAGTCAAGGGCTGTTAAAAAAAAAGGAAAATTGGAACGACGTCAATCCATTTTCGTGAAAAAAAAAGATTTCGAACCGCTGAGTAGCTCCACGCTCTCAGCGTTCGTCCTCGCTGCTGCGTTGCTATTGAACTCCGGGCTTCTTGCAAAAAAACCAATAATTATCGGCGGCTATTGGATCCTTTGAGAGACGCCGGAAGTAGGTCGCCCCGCATCTTTTTCAGTGCATATTATGGAAAGGGCTCACTACCGAACGGATGCCAAGGGCGGCTCCAAATCACTCGAGTTCAACCGCTCACGAAATTAGTTTAGGTCGATATAATAAGAGACCAAAGGGTCCGAACTGTGTAGTTCATAATACCGATAATATATCGACAGTTAGCTGCCAACTGTAGGTTTTCTCGATGGACACTAAACGGTTAAGGAAAAGGGCTAAAATTACTGAAAATTAAGGAAATAAAAATTCTCAAACCGCCTCAGTTTTTACGGATCCTTCGGCTACTGATAGGAACTTTTTCTAATTCCATTCTTCGGTCCCTCCACAGTTCATAGTTTATCAACCCTTTCAGGTTTCGTAAAATCAAAGATTGACCTTGAAAGAAAATAATATTACAGTACGGCGATGCCTCATTTTTGAGTTCCAAATGGTATCGTTGTCGAAATCACTAATGAAGTGACATCAGGAAAAAATAAGAATCCTAATGGTACTAGTCGATTGTGCCATGACATTGCATCGTCATCGGTGTCATTAGCATTCGTGTGTCATCATATTAATCGAGAGGAACGCTTATTTCAGCGAAAACTGTTAACGCAAAAAATCCAGATAGGCAAGTGTTTCATTTAAATTGAGGAATAATAATTAATCGATAATTCGAATGAAGGATGAAGTGTCTTTTTTCCTTGGGACAGCGTTCGCTTTTTGTATCGCCGGATCTGGATCTGGTCGCATTTCGAGAGATTGGATTTTCGGAGGTCGACTGAGGACTCGAAATCAAAAATATTAAAACTCCCTTGAGGATTTTTTAATTTCTCTCAGTCGAATTTACCGAGAAAGTTTTTCGATCACCAGCCATGCGAGACCGGTAATACCGTAAGTTGTCAAAGTTTCTGTGTCCTCCGAGGGAGCTTGTATATATTGCGCTGCGAAGCTCTCGCGCGTAATTACAGGTTAGCTATAGAGTGTAGTTATATTTAAGGTTGCTCGATGTGGACGTACAAGTGAGAGGGACTTTCGGTCTTGCCATCGGGGGATAATACGCGAGCAGGGGATGAAAGAAAAGGAGAAAAGCGACTGGCTCTACAAATTATTCTTGTCTGGTCGTTGCGAGCCCGCGCCCTCTCTTCGTGTCTTCGTAACTGTCGGCGACATTTTTTTCAAGTCCATGCTCGCGCCAGGTTTTAGTCACGAGCACGGGGGCTGGTTGCAACCCCCGCGGAACTCGTTTTCCGTGCCACGTTGCAAAAATAGTGAAGACAAGTAATTTGAAAAAAAAAAAAAAAAAAACACGAGTCTCTACTCCACAGGATCATTTTCACGAGTAACAAAATTTCACATACAATGTTGATGGTCTATGGAAAGAAAAAAAAGGATCTGAAAAGACGCCTTTCTGATGTAACACTCAAGGTTAACTTGAAGGAGCAGTCGAAGCTCTTCGAGCGCTTTTGAGCCTGACGTTCTTTATGATATAAGGCGACGACATAAAACCTTACAAGTGCTGAAAAGCCTATCGTAGAAACGAGCCAATCTTAATCGGGTTCACGAAGCTCTAAAACTTCAAAGACACAGACAACTTAGCAACAAAACGTAAAGAACCTGGGCAGCACATTTTCAGCTTCCATTTCCCAAGTATTCAGATTTCAATATTTTTCAATTCAATTATATTCACAAACGAGAATCCCTGGACGTCCCCGAACGTTCAGAATCGATTGGATCCTCAAATCTGACAATTCTTATAATCAAAAATATTTACAAACAATTTTAATGAGCTCTGGACCGCTTTGCAGTATTTTTTTAATTCAATCAGTCAATGTGAAGGGCTCTGATTCCTGGTACGGGGGTTAAGTGTGATCTGGAAGGTGGAAAGAAGTCGAAAGTGATGAGGAAATGGAAAACAATTAATCATGAATAGCTGCATGGTCTTGGAATCGAAAGGAAGTGTAAAATTAGCCATGGGATTAACACCATAAAAAATGTAGATGTGTACGAACATACACGTACAAAGGACTCTCGAAGTTAGTGGTGGCAGGAGCCAAGCAATTGTTTTCTTTGTAAGTTTTGGAGGTTCTAGTGATGGACGGAATGATGCTGCAGTATTGATCGTGAAAAATCATTGGTTGTGAAGCCGTAGAAAGTGGAAAACAGAGAAACGAAATGGATAGGAGTGGAAAAAAGGGGAGAAACGTGGTTTTGGCACAGTTGGACGTCCCTCGAGACTCGTTCGCGCGTTAGCCCACCTCGACGTTAAATTATTTTTCTATTGTTCTGAAGAATGACTCTCACACTTTTGTCCTTATACGCAGGACCGTGCAAGAATGACAAACTATTCTCGATAGTGCTAAGAACAAAAAGGAAAATTAACGGAGGTGCGAACATTCAAAAGAATAATTAATTCTTTTCCGACTCCAAAAACTTATGTAAATCGGAGAAACCTTTCCACCATAATCATCCCCGTAAATAACATAAATTTTAACCGCACGACTTGCCGTAGAAATCTTTGAAAATAAAACAAAACCAAAAATATACGGAATTTCGTTTCGTTTTTAATTATTTTTTCGCTTCCCCGTAAACTTTCTCGCAAAAACATATTAATCTTTTGATAACCCGCACCCACACATGCTTACGCATCGGTTGATTATAAATTTTCATCGGCAACGACGAAGATCGTTCGACCTATTGATTTTTCCAAAGCTCATCCGTGTTTTTATCATTATTTTTATTTTTTCAAACTCCTGTCACTGTTTTCCCGTGAGTATGAGGTTCATGAGTGTCTATTTCCGTGCTCAGGGAATAATGCACTCCCTCGGATACCACCTTGATCCGGAGATACATATCTTGCTCGAGCTCGATATAGCAACTTGAATGCTACGCATAGCGGGATCTCCTTGTCTCGCAGAATCGCGATCCGTCTAAGCGTCTTTTTCGGAGGGGTGACTGTGTCCGAGATACGGAAAAGGGAGGAGGAAAACTTTTTTTTCTTCTGCTCGCGAATTGAGTGGAATAAAACTTTTTGACCTTATGGGGAAAAAAAATGTTCTTGCAAAAAGTTGGATGCCTCTTTATCTCGCATCCCCATCAAGGTCGCAGGATCGAGCAGGGAAGACAAGAGAAAAATCATCTTCCGCGTTATATGGAATAACTTGCGCGTGCGAAGCAAAAGAGAAACGGGCGTGGATCGTGTGTCAAATATTCTATGAATTCCGAGTGTCGTATGTTCCAGCAGCGAGGGTGACAAATCTACATAAAAACCAAGTCGCTTAAACGAATTTCCGAACAACTGTAACTCGAGCAAAAAAAAAACACGAAACAAAAATAGTGCGTATCTGCAAGCAATCCCTAAACATATTACCAAGATGAAAGTTCAGTCTCGATATTCCTGAATTCAGAAGAACCATTAACCAACGGAGAAAAATTTCGAGAAAGGGGAGTCTTGTATTCCCTCGTCATTTCTCGTATTAAATTTTCATCGAAAACTTTTACTTCGAACCCGGTACATATCACCATTTTCTGTTAGCTCGTAAGGGGCTTTTTCACGACTCGATCAGTATATATATGATGGATGAATACATATATAGTATTTTTCAAGTTTCTAACTATATTCTGCACAAGATGATAGAGACATGAAGAATAATTACATCCGGAGTGTTCAGTGAAAAAAAAAAAAATCATCTCCAAACGTTGCTGGTGAATATTGATAAAAAAAAGACTTTTTTTTTAGTTTTATTGAAATTCATTAAAATTAATGAATAAAACATATTATTGAATTATTTAAATTTCTAGAGTTCCAAACAGTAAATCAATGTCTCAAAAGAATTCGAAAAAAAAACTGCAGAATTTGGCTCGTTTCTACAAGATTGGCACTGTGATTGATCCACGATTGTGAAACAGAATTTTACAATACGAAAAATTATTCAATATTTAGGCTGATTCAACTTTACTTCGAGTCATTCTGTACTTTGTACTGTTTTTGGCACTGTAAAAATTCATTTGATGCTTGGAACTATGTCAGTGACAGTAAGAATGCACTATAACGAAGCAACATACTATTTCAATAATTAATGGTATGAAATATTGATTGTTTGCACGTGAAGAACAGCCCCAGATGGAGGAAAAAGAAATTTTAAATTGTGCACGCGATTTTTTTCGTTGAACATTCAGGATTGTAAGAGCTGAGTGAAAAATAATGAAAAACGATGACGATTTACGTTTGTTGAATAGAAATTCGCAGTAACAAAGTTTCTCTAACTTGTCTTGTGGGGTTATAGAACAAAAATGGCCACATTTCATCCATCAGCATGACGTGGAGAGGTTTCACGAATTCGTTCTCGCTTGGCAACCCTCTGCTCGCCAAGGGATTGCAACCCCCATTCTCGTATCATTTTCTTTTCCCCCTTTCTCGTATCATTTTCTTTCCCCCTTTCTCGAGTCCTACGTATGTATACCTTAGCACATTGGTTCGATGTGTAGCCGACGTCGCCAGCAGAGAGCTCGAACTTGCGTATATACGGGGGACCAACCCCCTTGTAGTTCGAACGGCGTAAATGTGTGTCGATGTGTGGGTATTACGAGTGAGAAGAGTGCACCCTGCAACTGACCAATAAGCTGTACCTCTCAGAATGATCGGGGCTGGACACCCCGTGGGATATAAAGAAAAAGTCTGCCCTACAGATATAGAAGAAAATAGAAAGAGAGAGATTGGCGAGTAAAAGGGATCGATAACTGTCAGCCACCCTTATCTATATGTACATAGACACCACACGCACACTCTCACATATACACACAAGTATATATATATATATATATATCTACATAATACAAAAAGACATAAAAAGAGAAACTATCTTATGGACATTCGAACTCTTCTGGGGTGCAATCGGCATGTCGCAAGCTTTACCAAGAGCTAAATAACACGTTGTCCATCGATGGGCAAGTGCCCAGCGTATAGAACAAGAAGCAACTTTGCAAAGGGAATAAAAGCCCCGCACTCGGCTGTATTTACCGGTAAAACTAGCCAGATGTAACGTGGTTTCCTCAATCCATATAACATCCTTAGGGAACATCATCTTTACTCCCCAAGAGTACAGTTATTGTCGTTGTACACGTCGTTCGAGTTTCGTAAACTATTGTTATAATGGTAGGCATGCACAACTCACAAACCCAAGCCACAACTTTTTTGTGACGTACTTACTCTGCCTACGATGCTGTAATCAAAAGAATATGGACAATGCTTGTGCATTTATTCATGCTGTGAATACTGTGTGCTCAAGTGCCTGCTCCATGATAACAGGCCTCGTGGTCAAATACCACCGACCACCAAAGCTTCTGCTACTTTCTGCAGAAACGATCATCCCATCTTCAGGGTCCTTCCATGTCGCTCAATTCATTCTGCAGAGATGGCGGTCGACACAATTCTCAGGGACATTCGATGTTTTGAGTGGGAGGACTCTTCAAAGCCAGAGGAAATTGGCCAATGGTTTTTGTTGAAGGAAAGAGTTCAAGTTGCCATTTTAAAATGACGATGAAGCGTCGGGCTTGTCTCTTTCTTCTTCTCTCTCATTCTCTTCCAAGTCTCCTGCGTAGCTGTTCTCGGGAATTCCCTCGTGCCAGAGGAAGCGAATCCGCCCAGAGCAATCCACGATGCGAACATTTTTCTCGAGTAATTTAGGACGACAAGGAAACAAAATTGTAACCATTCTGCTGGCGTGTCTATGGAGAACGAAATTATGGACATGATCGTCGCCCGAGTGGTCCAGGGCGACGCCGTGCGTTTGGTGGGAGAGAAGGATGGTTTTTATATACAATGCACTAAAGCCTGACGAGCGCCTCCTTGGGTCTTCTACAGCGCTCTACGTCGTTGCGTATATATTTGGTAAAATAATACAATGGCTGTTGCCGTTCTTGGGCAGCGCTCGCGCGCCCTGTCGTCGTGGGTTACAAAAGAGGCAAAAAGAGATAAAGAAGAGGAAAGAATCGCTTGGACAAAGGGTGCGAGAACGCTTGGAACAAAGGACAGATAGCGGACCTTAGAAAAACACGAGGACGAATCTGGAGGCTGCTGCTGGTGGCGTTGGCGAAGCTTGCTGGAGGCGGATGGGTCGAATGAGGCAACCACGAAGAGTGGCGGCGCAGAATACAGGTCCCTTGCCATTACCACCCTTAGCGTTGGGGCTGAGAAAGCAGCGTTTACCGTCTCAAACTGCGACTAAACTCAAAACGCCCTAAGTCTCGTTCATGCCACTCAATCATTTCGTCTTTTTCACTCTCTCCACTGCTAATATTTGCCGCTCGAAAAAGTCGCAACCCTGTGCAACGCTCGCCCAAACGCCACTAGAAAACATTCATCTTCCAAAGAAAAATTGGCCACCAAGCAAAAAAGAAAAAAAAACGAGTGATATGCGGCACACTTCCTGGCCTTCCCCGCTATGTGGATCCTTCTCCTGCCAGCCTTCCCCGCAAACTTTCGGGTTTTATGATTAACGAGAAAAACCAAGAGGACACGATTACCGTAACAACAGCTTCTCCTAGCTCTGAGTATCAACGTATTAATTTCTTAAGAATGAGACATTTAATCGTTTGCAAAAATTCTAATGAATATCGACATCACGGAGCTCTCGATTATTTTGATACTTTTTTTTTTGTCACCTGAATCGTTTGAAATCCTTTGTTACTTTCCGAGAAATAAATTGAAAAATTCGATTACCTCAAAATCAACAAAAGCTTAAATGAGTTGAAAACAATTTTGATTTCTAACGAGATTAATAAAATGCAAATCTAAGGAAGTTCCCAAAGATGTGAATAATCCAAATTTATTCTATCGTTAAGCCCAATCAACCAGCTTGAGGGGCTGCAACCGAAAAGAACGTTTATTCGCTCGCGCACTCAAGTATATGCGTATAGAATAAGAGAGGAGCGATTGGTGGGTGCGCCAACGAAGAACAAACATCGTAGATATGGTAAAGGTTTGCGAGGCTCGATGAGACGAACCTGGCAGGGTCGTTGCGGTTAACGAAAGTGTGCAGTACGAATAAGGGAAACTTGTGGAGAAGAGTAAGAGAGCGAGGCGGGATTGAAAGGGTGTAAGAAGGGAGGAGAACTTGAAGAGGAGAGGCGGATAGTGATCTGCAAGTATAATCTAATTAGCACGATTTGCATCAGTAATTCTCGTGTAGCGGATGAAGGAGGAAGGAAGAGCAACTGAGGAGCTGCTATCACGCTCTTGGAAAGTCTCCTCAGTGGCTCCTCTTGCTACTGGTTTTGAGGTCGCTTATAGCGACGTAGGAATATCGATTCGGCTAATCGAGTAGGCTTGGCCTGTCCCAAGGGGCATTGTCTCTCTTGCTCTCGTTGCGGAAAGGGGATACAGTGCCTGCAGGATCTCCAGCAAACTAACAAAAAAAATATACGTGCAAAAAAGCTTGAGATACGAAAGATGAAGGAGGAAAAGTTTATTACGCGGCGTGTTGGACGAAGGTGAATTCGCGAATGCGACGAAGGCGAAAAAGGAAGAATGAGGGGAAAAAAAAGGAGAGGAAAAAAAAGTGAGATCGAGGCTCCGGGGCATACTTAAGAAAGGCTGCTGAGACTGGGTCGGAATGAAGGGGTGGTTATGTAAGAGGCGAGGGTTGAGAGAGGTAGAAGCGGCTTGAAATCCCTTTTTTTCTGAGGCAATACAGCGAGCATCAAGACTCCCAGGACGTAATGAAAACATGAATACTTGAAGCTAACCCATCTCCGAAAGCCACCCCCTCATGCCCCTGCGCGCCTCACCACCCTCAATAATTATATCCTCGCCCTCAAGCTTTAGCCTTGCAACTCTCATTCTTCTCTTCCCTTTCTCTCTCTCTCCTTCTTTCCCTTATTTTTTTATCTTCTTTGTCTCGTTTTCCCTCAATCTCACCCTACGAACCCTCCTCTAACTACCCTTAGCGCCTATCTCTGGCACACTCTCGTTATATATCGTTAAATCGTTCTGTCTCTTTCTCGAGAAGCGCACCAGAGCAAACCCAAAAACGAAGGAGACTGTTGGCGAGCATCAGAGGGTTCACATCGCTGTATATGTTCCTTACCAACACACATACACCCACACATTGAGTAGAGAGAGGGTGGGACGGACGCAGGGTGCTATTTCTGTCCCCTAAATAATTAATTCCGGCAGCGCCGCCGGCTTAGGCACTGGAGAAAGGGAGAAACTTTGTGGGGGAGGCAGATGAGCCAGGGAATAGGTCCGAGAGGGAAAAAGATAAAACCATGAAAAGCACGGGGTATAGAGGGTAAACTTTGGCGCCATGCGCGCAACCTAACACACCTATAGACTGTACCACGTTATGCCACTTTTCTCTTCTCGCCAAAAGTCTGTATCGATCAGCTAAAAGCATCCACGTGGACATACTTTTTATAAAATACTACTCAACATTTTTGCCTGCTTCATTTATAATTTCTAACGAATCCAGTTACATCTCCACGTCAAGCTGCGATATTCGCGAGCACTATTTCCATTTTTTCGATCGCTCATCGGACAAAATCCCATTCAGTTGGACAAAAAAACAATTGCATCCATAATCTTCAGTGCAATTTCGTCATGAGTCACGTCCACGCGCTGAATAAACTTTTATGGGCTTAAAACGCACGTAAAAAATTAAGCAAGCAGCTTATGTAATCAGCCCAAGAGCTTCTGTACAAAACAACCCCGAATGTGTCTTCTATCGTCGACGCATCGAAGCGGAATTTATAGCGACACTGATGGGCCGGAATGAAGGCAAATTTAAAAAAATGCATAAGTGATATCGAATGATTCTTCCCAAATGAATATTCTAACGTCTCAACATTTTCCTCATGTGTTTCCGATTATAGAATTAAAAATAAAATCCTGTTTAAAAATCTGCAGCTTCGTCGGTTTTCGAAAAATCATGCCGTTAACTCTTGTGCAACGTCTCGAATTAAGTAGGAAATTTTTATCATCAGTCCTTAGTGGGCTATTGCCTCGAATACGAATTTCTTGGCAAGTCGAAAAATTTATTATAATTTTGGAGGGCGAAGGAGAATTTACTAAAATTTGATAAATTCGTCGTGGGACAATTTTTTGTCTCTTTTTTCAACCGTAGCCATTTTTGAACTGGTAACCCTTCACGCCACGCCCTAATTCGACACAAGCGTTACGTTTGACCCACCGATACCAGTCAACGTATAAATATAGGAACCCACTCCCCAAAAAATATTGGACTAAAAAAGGGTTGAAAGAATGGGTGGATATGGGGAGCGCTAAAAAAGTGGTAGGAGACACGCCTTCTCGTAAAAATAGCGTCCAATCCAGTTATCCGAGGGGCTCGCTGGCGTAGATGCATAATTACTGTACACGAGTAAAGAGTTGAGAGGGTTGGCAGGTGTGTGAAGCTCTTGAGACGGGACTATGTGAGCGCTGAAGGAAGGGTTAAATAAATCAGTGAGTCGTTTCCATTGGTCGAGGGCAAGGGGTCGATAAAAGCGTTTGGAGGGGGTTCGCGAGATGTCTGAGCCTTTGCTCCGCGAATTAATGCGTGCGTATACATGAATGTTACGTATAAATGTACATTCAAAATGTTGGGGCGGCCATTATGGATTTCACCCCTTTCGAGCTACTATTCCTGCCTAAATAAATTTCCACTCTCTCCGAAAAAAAATGTCCATTCCCCCATTTTCGTTGTGAAAAAAATGAAATAAAATAATAATAATAAAATTGGATTGAAAATTTTTGTGAAAAATCATCGAGAATGTTTGCGTAAAGTTTTTTTGGTAACTTTGAAATCCTGCGGATATTTTCTCGCTAGATTTGAACATTCGATAATCGTTACGCGTTCATTTTTCGTGTAAACGGCCAAATTTTTGATCTATTTGTATTCTATCGGCAATTTTTTTATTCTTTTCTTGGTATAGAGACCCTTCGAGTCCATAAGACGTCAGTACATACGTTTTATTATTTATGTAACAAGAGAGGGAGAAAAGGTCGACTAATAAAAAGGTCCTTGGAATGATCCAGAGTAAAGCCCAACAGCAAGAGTATGAAAACGAATGCAGACTAGAAAGCGAGATCGGAAAATGGGAGAGAGAGTGAGAGAAAGGGCAAGGCACGCGTGTTGCATAAACATGATTAAGTTTGATCGCTCAAGCGTGTCCGCATCTGTCCGAGCCAATATTGAGAATACGAAAAAAAAAACACATTTTTTTTCGGGCATATTCTGCGCTGGCCGATCTCGAATTCGACAGTTTCGAAAACTTTTGCCCCGACAACAGACGCTCGCCTTTGTAAAGTTTTTTTTTTTTTTTTTTTTTTTTTTTTTTTTTTTTTTTTTTTTTTTTTTTTTTTTTTTTTTTTTTTTTTTTGTTTTTTTTTATTGTTTTTTTTTTTTCAACCCCTCGTACTTCCATTGTTCGATATTTATGCATTTTAGCGAGTCGAAAAACATTGAGCACAATCGACTGTCCTCGATTTTATATCGTTCTTATTTTTAATTCACTGCATTTAATTTTTTTCCAAATTTGTATCATTTGGCACCACGATTTCACTTCGACACTGATTCCTGCATTTTCTTTATCCGTTTGCCACGTCGCCGTCGTTGTGAAATGTGAGACAAGATCATTGAATTACGAAAAAGCCCACGTCAAGATTTCTCATTGGCCAGTAAACAGAATGCAGAATGAAATCGTTTCATCGCGCAGAGACGTGACAATATTCCGAGGCGATTTTTTACGGGCTGAAAAATGGAAAAATCATGCCGATCACCGTGACAATTTCATTGTGAGATGAAAAGGCGGGTGGGCCACATATGTTGTCTGGTTTCGAGTAAGAAACACGTCGTTAACACGACGAACGCGTGCGATGTCATCGACAAAGGAAAATGGAGATTTTTCAAAATGTCCTGTGCTGCGTGTTGCGTGAAATGATTTTAAGCTCAAGAGCGAATGCACGAGCACGTAGTTACAGAAACGATTGTAAGAGATCGCTGATTCGAGTGGGAACGTTGCGAGCTCGCGTGGGCGAATCAGGATTATAAGAATAAAGAATCCTTTGAATCCATCTCTGCAGCGCGACACGAGCTACGCATGCCAAAGCACCTGCTCAGGTGTGAATTCTTCAACTCCCCCCACGTACTCTCGACTATCAACGTCTCTATCTACTCCGCATACACATAAATATCTTAAGGGTAGCTCCTTTCATTTTTTCCCTCCATAACGTTTGTCTGCAATATTGACTTTCGTTTCCAAAAATACGACCCCCGAATCTTCCCTCGATGAATAATTTATAGAATTTGTATATATTTCAGAACATTCAACGTGCATCAGTTAATTTATGGAACGAGGTCGATTTTTATTTCATTATCCGGTTTATTAACGCGACTTTATTGAAGAATAGTAAAAAACGTTCATTAGGGAAAATTGGACTGCATAATTTACAGTTCTCATCAGTGGGGACTCTCGAAGAGACGAACAAAATCAATGTTTCATTCGATTAAAATTTAAAGCAACAAATTTATCCGATTCGCCTGAAAATCGAATTCGTGCATTTTTACTATGGACGACACATTTATGCAGATTATTTTCTGCCCTATATACGAAAAAATGCGATTGTCGGGTATTCGAAATGGAATTTTGATGGCGTTTCAAAAAATAGCTGCGAACGTTTCTCAGTTATTTTCAAGTGTTTGCTCGGGGACAACGAAATCGGTGAAACTCAAAGGATTTTTGAGAAGCCAAAAACGATGCAGTGAGAACGTAAAAGTTCTTCTGGTTTTCGGCGATGACACCGCAGAGGACGATATCGTTGATACTTCACGGTCCAACGATAAGCCCCTTTCTTAAGTCCTCCACGACTCTGCCGAATTCATCGACAAGTTCCATAAGGCCAGCACTTGACTTTTCTACTTTTCACTAATTTTTTTTTTTTTTTTTATTTCAGCTCTCACTCTCTCTTGCTCTGGTAACTTCTTTTTCCGGCTTGAAAGGGCGAGTGCCGGTCTCCCGTGTCCGGGACACTTGCGGTGTGCTTTCTCTTTTAAAAAGAGGGCGTACTCCAGCGGCCCTCTTACTTTGAAGTCACTTGTCGGCGAGTTTTCGCCCTTGAGAAGGTTCCTAATGCATACATACATAATACAGTACGTGCGGATTATATATATACAATTTTCATCATTTATATAGACGCGACATTTTGTTTATTTGGTGTATTATTCATTGGGGAGCTTTGATGAGCCTTGAGACTTTTCTGTGAATAATAAAGACTGAACGAAATAACTTCTGGCCCCGTGGGTCCAGATGGAATGATCCAAACTTCGCAGGAGTCAAGTTAAAGTCAATCTTGAACGAGTTTTTCTATCTGTGAAGAAACAATTGCATCAAAAATCAATAAAAAGTGTTCTGTAACATTTGGAGAACGAAATTTTACCTTTTTCTGATGAAAAAAATGGAATATGGCATGGAGGATATTTTTGGAGTATCGTTGAGCATGCGAAGGTCCGGAAGATAATGTTCTGCTTGCAGGAGCACGAACGCAACCTCAGGCGGCGTTATAGCAGAGGCAAAATGATGCATCGGCGCGCAAGGAACTCCAGAAGGAAAGTGAGCCCAGCGGGAGCTCGAGAGGTCTGCGTTTTTGAGGAAAAATAGAAAAAGATGACGTATAAAAAGAAAGAAAGAAAGTGAGAAACCCTCGATCTCTCTCTCCCTTTTTTATCGTCTTGTCTTTCTTTCGCTTGCTCTCTTCTTTTCATTCTTACAGTATGTGAAGACGATGACGAGGAAGGTAGAGCAGCCGCCTGTTGCTGGTCGCGTGGATCGCTTTTCGCGTGTGTGGCGATATAGCTCCGACAAACCACCAGCACGAGAGGAGGAGCAAGCGAGAGAAAGAGATAAGAGGGAGTGGGAAGAGCACGAGCCGCCACTGATGCTGTGGATGAGAGGATGAACAGACGATATACTGAAAAAAAACGAAGCACCAAAACGAAGAAGAGGGTGATAGGTTGCTGTGTGTTTACGAAGATGCCGACTCAACCTCCTAATACCATTCTCGTCTTTATACGAATATGTCTGTACCTACCCATGTATATACTTATTGGGGGTCCCGTTTCCGACAAGAACGTTTTTTTTTTTTATAGACTTGAATGTGACGAATGAAAAATTACACAGCAGTGCGTTACGATGCCTGGATTTTCCTGATCGTTAACGAATAATTGGAATAAAAAGATTTAAAGAAAAGTTTGAGCTTCGTGCGGTTCTCCGGTCCTCTTAGTCCGATGAACCATAGAGATCGAAAGTGAAGAGCAAGAGAACGAGGAAGAAGGAGAAGAAGAATGGCAGGAGGAAATTGGATCACGTTAAAAAAAAAAAAAAAAAAAAAAAAAAAAAAAAATGGGAAAAAAAAAGCGAGAGAAAATGGTCGCAAGCGGACGCCCGGAAATTGCGGAGCGAGAGACCGAGGAAGAGGTAGTAGTCGCTTTGGTAGCCAGTTCGCTCAAGATATTCGTACAATGCGTAGGCCGTTTATTTGCCGAACACGACACAATGTTAAAGAGTTGTGTATTTGCGAAGTTAAATTAACCGTGGGCAGACTGACCACGGGCGACTTACGATTGTACAGCTGCTACGGACGAGAGCGACGGAGAACGCGATCTCGTGGAGACATGGGTGGTCGCCTGACTAGCCAACAAAGAAAAGAGAAGAAAACTCGAGTGACAGGGCAAGAGAAAAAAAAAAACGTAAAAGGAACGAGAAAAACAGAATCGAGTTGATCCTCAGATTTTGTAAAAATGCGCTCAGAGTCTAGAAGGTAAAAGCAATATATGTCTTTCATTCGCACAACGTGCAACTGCCAAACGAAAACTAACAAGAGTGCAAACGGAAAAGAAGAGACTGGGAGGAAATAAAATGACTAGTCGCCTCTTCAGGTGCGATCGAGCGAAAAAACTGTTAAACGAGCCAAGAGACATCTCCCATAAACTCTTTCGCCGCCTGAACAGCCGCTCAATCCTGGAAGCTTTGACCGATCCCAGAGAAAATAACTTTCGGTTCCCGCATGATTAACCGCCAAATTTTCCACTTTCTAGTGCCCTACACAACAACAAAAAGAAAAGGTCACCAAAGCCTTGTTTCTAATTAAAAAAAAAAAAACCGAAAAATTTGCATGGATTGATAAAAATCGTTGCGGCTTTCTGTCCACAATGTTCTTCCCTCAGTAACTCACGCCTTATCAATTCTTGCCTCGTCTTACACGCGCTCGGAAATTTACATTCAATCGCCAATCATTACCAAACGCGAAGACGATTTTCAACAAGTCACATGTCACTTATCGTTGACGGTTGATCAAATCCGCTTCGTTATCTTTCCCGGTTTTTGAAATGTTTCAACTTAATCGCTCCTAATCTTGGAAAAGAGTGAATAACTTCCCCGTCACTCGTTCGCCGGCACCTGATAAACCATTATGCCCTAATGATGTTTTAATGTATACACTCTGTAATGACCGTTTTCACTGTCTTGGAAAATCGCTGAAATGTTCTCGTTACGAAACGACGACCAATCATATTTTATAAGTTATTTAAGACTTTTTTCTTATTTGATCGAATTTGCCTGAAGTATCGGGGTTTTCATGAATTCTGCGAAGTCCAAATCGTCGGTTGATCCACCATGTCGAATCCTTTTAGTGTGGGATCGTCGCGCTTCTACGGTTAAATAAATATGTTGGATCTGCGAGCTGGACAATGAATTCGAAACCACGAAATATGCCCAGCAGATTCGAGAAGGCCTCGAGCATGAGAAAGGGGCAAAGTATAGGAAGAAAAAGGGCCAGAGGAGAGAGAAGGAATTAAAGAAAAGGTGGATATATGTTGCGAGTGAATAAGGACCACACATTGCGAGTGTGTCCTCCGGTTATGCCACAGGGAAACGCATTGATCACATGAGTCTCAATTGAGTCGTAACTCGAGTGAAAACCCACTATTACGGGACGATGTGTATACACTTTTTCAACATATGTGTATGGAGTGTCCATGGGATATTCCATATCAGCGTGACCAATCTCTTATTTGCTGTTTTTAAGCTCAAACTAACGCCCACGAGGCAATGCAATTTTCTGAAGACCAAAAGAAAAAAAAAAACAAAAAATACTCATTCAACTCTCTTTAGGACGATCCACTTTATCTTTTTTTGTATTTTTTTCACTCATACAATTCGCTGCTTATGGCACGAAAGGTTCGCTATACGTTCGGATATATTCGATATCGTTAGTTATGTTTTCACTGTGTGTAGAATATTTCTCATGGATTCTCTTTATGACGATGACGTCTATCCAAATGTAATGGAGTACTCCTGGACGAAGCGTATAATTAACTCGACCGGTGTGCCTCCCATCCAATGTAAAGGATTCATCCCTCCTTTTTCTTCATATCCAGCTTGTTTAAAATTTCTGCTGGATGCATGGACCGCCCAAACAAAAGCCTGAGTCTCAACGAATTAAGCCATTTGAGGATCCACCTGTCTGTGAGCCAAATCCACGTGCGTAGAGTGGATGAAAAATTGATACTGCACCGATCGAGGTGGCCGATGCATTTCAGGAGAATAAAATTTTTTTCAATTTTTTTAATGCTCAGGAAAGTGGAATAAAATGACAAAAAATTCCATGGCGTTCCATAAGATTGCTGTCCGTAACATTTGACACGTACAAGTTTTGACGTTCATGTCAATCGGCACGAGAAATAAGTTCGGAGTTGAGAAAGTCGATGCACCGAGGGTAGTAAAACAAAAATGACGAAAGGGCGAGTCTGAGGGTGAGTTATAATTTTTTTTTTTCGCACCGGACGATCGGAATTTTGGACGACCGGCCCCTCGATTATTTCTGTTGAATTCTCATGGGTCACATGCCCTGAGTGGTCTCTCTCGCTCTTCGGAAAAAGACAGAGATACGCAGAGAGAGAGAGAGAGAGAGACAGAAAGGACACGAAAACGGGAAAGTCCACGAGCATAATGTGTAACCGAAGCAGGGTCGAAAGTTCGATTCTCTGCTTTTATCTCTCGGACAGCGAACTCTAGCACTCTGCTGGTTTTGCTGTCATGGAACTTCGATATATCTGCGATGTTACGTGTATATATAAATAATATTTCGTATGGATATAAATATAGAGATGTATGGTGAGGCCCAACGAGTGTGTTCACAGCTCCCTTTTTGACGTTTGTCTGACGGAAATGTATGCGTGTGTAGATCCAACAAAACGTGTGTCTGATCGATTCTTTGAGCGGAAACTGGAAGCGGAACAAAGTCGCGGATACAGTGAAAAGCGGAAGTCGCTGTCGCCGGAATACACGCGTACGAAAAGATATAAAGGAACATTTTCAAGAGCTGGACTATGAATTTTCAGACGAGGATAACTTTGACGAAGTTTTCATCGATTATGCGATTGTATTGCTTTCACCTCGTTCGAATTAACATGCTGGTCTCATTTTTATGACTAGTTAAGAGTGCAGGGACCGAGCACGAGTGGTTTTGTCACGTCGTCCGCGTGGAATCATGTTTCGATCACGTGACAATACGATTAAGCGGTCAAGTTCATGTCCACAGAAGTTAGAATTGTTCGTGGCGAGCTAATCACTTTTACATGATCATTTCGTGGATAAAAATGAATGCGCTCATATGCGTCATCTGACTGATTATGGGATCGTTGGCTCGAGTGAAATATTGACAAATTTTTTCATCATGCAGCTAAATACGAGTCGATGAGACATTTTGACGAAAAGCTGGGAAATACGAGATGGACTATTCAGCGGCCGCGCGGTCGCCATCGCAGCTGCACAGGAAAAAGAGTGCGAGCTCCGGCAAGCCCCGCGTCAGCTCGACGAATTAGTTGCGAATGTGTGCTCCGGGCAAAGAGAATAGGGAGAGAGCAGAAAAGTGTAGGGCGACGAGAGAAAACGGAAAGACGTCAAGGGGGAGTGCATTTCTCACTGTAGAAACGAATACTTTACTGCTCTGCCATATAACGAAAAATAAAGGGGGTAGAGAGTGAGAAAAAGAGAGAAATCCTCATGGATATAGTAAAAGAAAAAGATAGAGCAACGAACAACACCCCCGAAAAATGTTGGTCAACCCTCGAAATGTTGTTGGACTATATGAGGAAGGGCGATCGAACGGGGGTGGACATTCGATTGGAAGGGTGCAACCTAACATGAAATATATGAG
Organism: Campopleginae sp. 14b; assembly: GCA_030522525.1. Lineage (NCBI taxonomy): Eukaryota > Metazoa > Arthropoda > Insecta > Hymenoptera > Ichneumonidae > Campopleginae sp. 14b. Next base: position 331,240 of record JAPYYS010000105.1, read on the forward strand.
ATGTGAACCCCTCCCTCACCCCCTTGAGTATCTAACTTTGCTAGGAAATAAGCCACCCTCTCAGAGGAGTTCTCTTTTCCACCCCGCCTCGAATTACTCACCACCCTTCATCTCTCGAGTCACCCTTCCACCCCTTCCCCACCTCCACCCGCTTGCACCACTTTTCCCCCTTCGGTTTCGAACACGTTTCTTCCTCCCCCTTCACCCCCTTCGGCCCACCGTCGTCCGCGCATTCCCTCTCCTTTTCTATCGTGTTTTACCCCGAAAATCCAAAAACGAGGGGATTTCTCGTCCTGGCCCGTGTGGACCACGATCCCATTGCGTAGGGGGTTGATTCTTTCTGTATAACCCCCTCGTCGAGTTTCGATCTGGCAAACAGGGAAAAAAGAACAGAGAATTTCATCGTTTTATGTATTTTCTCCATCTTTTTCTCTTTTTTTCTCTTTCTTTCGCTCTTCGATGTGTTTTTGCCGTACGAAATAATCGAAATTGTACCATTTCCCCCTATCTCAACCTCTCGTTACGTCAAATTCGCTTATTCCAACCCTTCGGCTAAAATATGAAGGGGAAGGATCTCTGGAAAATGGAAACATAACTTCCTCCCTTCCCAGCGATGAAATCCTATAGGTTATCATCAAATTTTTGCCGATGGGAACGTTCGAATTCAAAATGAACTTTTTTAATATCAAATCTCGTGCTGAATGAAACGATTTTTGAATCATCAATAATAATCCCGCCAATAAAAAGGGACAAATCTAGTTTCGTCATTTTTATCGGAAGCAAAAAGCAGCTCGAGTACAAATGATTCATGTGCATTATAACCAAACGGGCGGCACTAGAAAAACCGATAAAGGATCGCAATCCACGCGTGGAAATATACAGACGAATAGACAAATAAGATCGCGCAGTACATGGCAGGACGCGCCGAAAAAATCGCAGAATTCAAACTTTTTTGCTTAATAGTTCGAGGCACCGACGTTACACAGTCGAATCTGTGAAATCATCGAGATGAGCGACGCGAGGATGGATATGATGAACAGAGACCAGATAAAAACGTTTCGGAACTTTTGTCCTTTTTTATTTCGGACTGTTTATTCACACTGAAGAAGAAAAAAAAATGAAAGAAGTTTGCTTCGAAGGATTGATTTGGGCGTGACGGGTCGATGGAAAATAAGAATGATTCGAGCTCCTGTGTAAAAGAAATAAATAAATTCTATGATCCTCGAAGGCGAGGGAAGCGTGACCACATGTTGTATTTATATATATATATATATGTATAAGGTGAGCATAACCGCGCGTGCGGCTCTCCGGATGAGCTCGCGGACGTGCTTGAGGGTCGTCGTTGCCGTCGTCGTCGTCGTCGTCGTCGTCGTCATCGTAAGAGCACGTTATATAGGATCGTACGTCAGTTGCAGAGACGCGCGAGTTTTTGTTGCGAGGGAGATGAACAAAATCTGAGGCTAGTGGGAAAAGAAGAGGAAATGTAGGAGTAAAAAAATGAGTGAGCTGGACGGAGAGGTAAATGGGTATATATTATGTGTAGCAGCGAAAAGAGGAAAATCGGTGAAACCAGTTTTCTCGTCAATATACACGCGAAAACGTACCATACAATATTTTCTAAGTATGTGTACAGGCTGCTCGGTATACACACGTGCTCACGTACTCACCCATACAAATATAGTGCGTCGTGGATATATAAAGAGGGATAAAAAAGGGGGTGGACGCGGTGAGTGAGGAGCAGCGAAGAGCTAAACTGGGGTGGTTTTAGGTCCGCCATTCAATTTATCGACGGATTGACAGCTCTGTTAGGCGCTTGTTACGTGTTGTCCTTGCCATTTCCTCTCTTTTTTCTTGTTGTATAAATATATACACAAAATATAGAAAAATAATGAAAAATTAAAAAAAAAAACAAAACAAAACAGAGCAAACGGGAGAGAATTGCGAAGGAGACAATCGAGTAAGAGGGAAATGGAAAAAATCGAGTGCATACGAGCAGCATGAGCATTTTTCTCCACAGAAAAACGAACGGAGTGCAAATGGATTGTCGATCTGAGCATAACTTGAAAACGCCAATTCCGTATTTCCTGGACTCGTTTTTCGATCGAGGCGAACGTTAAAATGTGAAGCATTCGAGCCAGTGATACTTTTCGCTGCACAGAGAATAAAGAATTTCATCGGACCGTGACGCATATCGGTCGCGTCCCTCACACTGCCTCGTGAACTTTGTTCTTACAATTTTTCCTCGCTTCGCTCGCGTTCGCTATGATTAGACTCGCAGAATAGTTAATATTTACAATCCGTACAATCGTTTCTGGAATCGAGACTCGACGACTTTCGATCCTGTGCCTTGTGAATGTTCGATAAATACAACATCTTTGTTTTCAACGATGTGGCCCAAATAGTTTACTCACAAATGATTTATCTTTGCGTCTTTGTTTGCTCCGAGACTACCGAATGAATTTTCTTCAGTCTTAGAGATTCATTATAAAAAATCATGAAAGGGATGATTCTGTCAAATCCATAGAACATATTTGTCGATGTTTATTTTTGCCTCGCCAGGTCTGGGTAAAGAGTTCAGGCCAGGAACGGTACGTGGGCAAGTATACACATTAGGTACCGTTATTTTTTATCGGAGATAAGATCTCTGTATGGGAATAAAATGGCGAAGGGGTGTTCGCTAGTCTGGTAGGCTTGCGCGACGATGAAGAGAACGAAAAAAAAAATCGAGGGGATTTTCTTCATCCGCTTAGAGAAGACAGCGCTCGGATGAGACTTGCCGTTACGTAAACTCGCCGCTGGAAAAACCTTCGAGAACCAAGAGCGTTTGTTGCAAATGCCCAGAGTAATACGTAAAACTTGGCTTTTTTTTCAGCTCCCTCGTCCCGTCTCCTGAATGAACCCGCGGGTATTTGCGTCTGGCAAAAAACTACCCCGCGAAAAAGGAACCGATCGATTATACTTATTTACTCATCTTTTTTGCATCCCATCCCTCCTGCCGGTCTTGAAGGACTGGCATGTTCTCGTCGATTCATGGACGTTCGAGTCGCGAGTTCCATTTTCTTACTACACCCTTGAACCTCGACAAATTCTCGTGTTTCGATGAAAAAATAAAAAAAGGTCATAATAATGAAGTGAAAAATAATGGCGTGACGAAACGGAGTCGCACTTGGCTCGCGTGGCAATTTTATCTTCCGTGACATGAGCCACGATATCTTTCGAATATTAGGAGAAGAGCCTGAGGGTGGAAACCGAGACAAGAAGCAGCAGAACTTGAGAGATATTCAGGCAATCTCGTTTTTTCTATAATTGCGAAATTCTAGGATTTTCGTACATAGTTATAATGGCTGGACGTTGAAAAAACGAGGCCACGCTAGCTCGTAGAAAGCTCAGGGTCGAAGATCTACGAAAAAAATGAAATAGACTCGCGGAACGAGAGAAAAAAGTGTGGATGAATAAAGTAGAGAAGTGGACGTCCTTCTTCCTAGACCAGCTGGTGTTTCGTCCGCGCCTCTATCTCTATCTCCTTTTGGCTTTGTAACTCCGGCTCATTCGCAAGCCACATGTTTTCGCCATTCTCATACATGCACACACGTACGAGACACACCATGAAAATAAATGCAGAACATAGCGAAAAGGTAAAACGTCTTGGGTCCCTACTGTAGCTCCGTATATTCACCAACATCAAGCAACTCTATTATTAGACGAAAGCAATTGGCCAAGACATACACTCGAGCATATATATATATATATATATATAAAATACAACATGGATGCGAGCCATGTGCTCAGTGTGAAAAATAGACACTTGAACTTGTGTTCGCACTTCGCGGAAATATATTCATTGACAACGAAACAAAATACTGTGAAAAAAAACGATAAAAAATTCAGAAAAAACGGGCAAAGACCGAAGTCTATCGTTCGCCATTGGTTGGGGCTCTTTGCAAGGCTTTTTGAGCTCGCTCTCCGTTGAAGCATCGTCGTACAATGTCCAACGATATTTTTCTGCTAGAAAGAATGTGCTCACTTGTGTATTAACAGTTCAATAATTCGATGGGGTAATTCGATAATTAACAGCCCTCACTAACGATCCTAAGAGTTGGAGAAATGGTTGTGTGGCTGGGCTATAATTATATAATAATTGCTCGGATCGACGTCCGTAGTTTGCCGGTCCACGTGATTCGTTTGGTAAAGCAAAAAATCATGAGCGTGTACGTGGCACAGCGGTCCAAGAGGAACAACGAGCGGAAAAATCTCAGGAGGTTAAATGGGGAAAAACATACGTCCGACTAAACAAGCAGCTTGTTAAATCCCCATGTATTAGCAGCGAAACATCGATGACGGATTTCTTCAAGAATCAGGCCGAATAACAGTCCGAAGAAGATCGTGTCCCCGCCTTGTTATCTCGTTTTGTCACGGTTCGAGTAAATATCTACTAATTACACACGATCATCGAACCCAAGATAAAACAACGACGAAGTCAAGACCGAGAGAGACTAAGAAAATATAGAAAAGAAACAGAAACGTGGAAAAAAAAAAAAAAAAAAAAAAATTACACGCACCGAGGAGGACGTCGATGGGAGAACCGACTATCTCCAATCATCGAATTTCAGGATCGTTTGTCCTCTGGCTTATTTTCTCTATTCGCTCTCTCCTTTTTCTGTCCCCTCGCCGTTCAACTTTTTTCTCTTTCGATTAAAACTCAAGATTCTTTTTCTGGCTCGATAAAATTGAGACGATATCGGAGGAAAAAAATGTACTACGAAGTCCGTTAACAACTTTTTAATGATTGACATGTTCACGACGATTGTCGAGGTTCACTTTTTCTCCAAAACTTTCGATATCATCACATCCTCTCGGCATATACACTGCGTCGGACAAAATCACTCTTTATTCGTACAGTCCGAAAAAACGTGCGTATGTATAACGAACTTGCGACAAACGACCATCTGCCAATCTTCTCTGCTCGATCGTCTCCGGAGCTTCCAAAAAACTGGAAAGAGAAAGAGCGCGCAGGCAAAAGAGTAAGAGATAGAGAATATGAATTTACAAAGACCGAGAGGGCACAACGAGACAGCGCGGACATTTCAATTATATTCCCGATCTTTGTTGACGTCTACACGTGATCGCGGAAGCAGAACGATGACGAGTAGGGTCAATTTGAATTCTATCCGATGTTAGTCGTCATCGAAAAGGAAAGAAATATCGAAACGACGAAAAAATCAACTGCCTCGAGATAAAAAAAATTGAGTAACGTACAACAGAGTCGCGATCGTCGAATCTAGAAATCTCGAAACTGTAACGACATTTTTATGCTCGAAGAAAAAACGCAAATGAAGAGAAATCGATCGAACGACAATTCGAAATTCCTCCTATCGAATACGAGGATCAAAATCCATCGAATTAATCCTCGCGGCGGTCTAAGAGTGGACGATCGGTCAGATCGAAGGGAAGATTGTCCAGCATCGGTCCACTTTTCGCTTTTTTTCCCATTTCCACATACTCAACAATACTTCTCCCTCTTTTCCCTTTCGCTCGATGACCATCAACGACGTTTGTCCCTTACGAAATATTGACGACTTCGGAAATTCCGTTACACTTGTGTTAAGTGTTTCCAGATCATGGACAATTATACGAAAAGCGATCTTGCCTAACTGTGGGAAATGTACATCGCAACATCACAGACGATGACGATGCTTAAGAAAAACTATTCCAACGGTTTTCAACGTTCCAACTTTTTTTCATCGCGAGCCAGGAATTATTTCCACAACGTAATGTGTAGACTCATTTTTTCTGTCACACTCGATCGTCTTTTTTTTCAGTCTCTCGAGTTTGCATCGGAAATAGTTTGACGGATATCTAAATCAGGATTTTCGTAGATATCCTTTGTGATGCCTGAGGGACATTCTTCCTTCTGGTCCACATCGTCCAAATAGAAATATTTTTTAACAGCATTTCCGATTGAATTGTAATGCAAAGAAAAGTAATGCAAATTCCGAGTTTCCCAATTTTTCGAGAAACAGGAAAATGTATCGAGTAAAATGGAATCTCCGTTCAATCGAAACACCGAAATAATATCTATTTTTTTTACATATGTTCCGAAGCATCAGGGATATCGTCTTTTCTTTAGAAACGAGTGTTTCCCGGTGAAGCGGAGGGGCGAAAAACCGGAGGGTGGAAATTAATCCACCGGGAGAGAAACGAGAGTCGAGAGGCACAGAAAACAGCACGTGGGATTATTTATGTTGTGTGGGTGGACTTTGGAGCATGATATACCGCTGCACAACATTCTCAGGGGAAGATACAGTCATTGGCCAGTCAGCAGAGACAAATAAACGAAACCCTGCTGCGGATAAGTGGCTCACGATATAATTTTAAAAAATTGATTTTAATTAACACGATAAAAAATTTTTTCTACTGTTCTCCGTCGTTGGCCACTCATCGCATCATCGCATCTCTTTGCGTCATCGAAACTCGAAAACCTGGACAATATTAAATCCTATAAGGACACAGAAATCTTTTATTTTTTATTAATTCATTTATTTATTATTCATTTGTTTATTTCCATGTAACGGACACAGCATCGCGAAGGGACGTCCTAATGAAGATTTTTCGAGGCTAAAAAAAGTTTTCTTTGCAACGATGTGACAAGCTGCCATTTGGGTGTACGCTGCTTTTGTATCGCAACTTGGATTAACGAGATTATCGAGAAAAGCACTTTTTCGTGCGCATAGTCGTCCTTACTTATGGTGAACAGTGAGAAGTGTATTTCTGAAAAACTACAAAGTATCTACTGGTATGAATAAACGTCAGCTCCACGTTATCTCCGCGTGGTGTTTCCCTCTTTTTTACCTTTTTCCTCTTCCCCATGTTTGGATATAACTCTACATTTCGAAAGTCTGAAAAGTGGCATATTGTTCCAACAGGCCATTTACCAAAATGATTTTTCAATCAACTCATTAACGTCGAAAATCATTTTCAAATGAGCAAAAGTGCTAATGGAATGTTCGGAACACCAGAGCATCTGAAATATGCGATGATTTGTATGTTTTTCTCATAATTTAAAAAAATGGACAAAATATGAAATTTTAAAGAAAACAAAACTATTCGAACACGAAAATTTTCAACGATTAATTACTCCAATAAAAACAATTATAATCCAAAATGTTGAGGAATAATGTTACTCTGCATGTTACTCGAATAATAAATGTTTCATAGATCATTGAATGCGTTGAAAAAAGACTTTTTCCATGAAGCACGTAAACCTCACGTGACACATTTGAAATTTGGCCAAGGTATAGGGACACCCTGCATCGATCGAGTTGTAGGATTTTTCCACCAAAATCCGGATTTTTTGAGAATGCTAAGGCCAACAATTAAGACTCGTGGAAAACGTTGGTTTCGAAAATCGGAATATCAAATTAGCTTTTTATCGAAACGGAAAAATCGTTAATTCTGGTAAAAAAAAAAAAAAGCGTTGGAGGTCTTGAAAAAAATCGTGCGAGCTAGAGGTGATTGACACCTAGAATTATTCTGGGTCAATACGACCCAGTGTGTCAACGAAGGGTTACAAAATTTTATTTCCTCCCGTGCGTACCGCTCGTCCATGGTCGAAGGAATTTTCACTCGCGCGATCGCATAGCTCTGCAGGAAAATATTCCCGTGTAAAAAATGTTTATTGATTCATTGGATTATCGAAACTTGTTCGGCTGCGCTACACTCGAGAATAAAGATGATAAATCGTTGCGTTGTTTATTATTTGATTATCATACGACATTATACCTCGCAGTATATACGCAACTTGTACACGCGGTCGCGGTCCTAAACGCACGAGCCAGACGCTATGAGGCTCTCACGCGAAATCCTCTTAAAACTATAAAGCATTAAACAAACAAGACCTGTGTGCGGGTCGTTTTTTTTTATCGTAGATTAAAGCGCCCCCCGAACGAGCCGCCGGCAAGTTTTACGATCAACACATATATATCATTTTTTTCTACAATGTGTTGTGCAATATAACGTCGTATATAGCAACGATTATCGATAGTGGCAGGGTCCAAAGTAAACGAAATATACAAAAACGTCGACGACGCTGGTGCGCCGAGTTTACGTCGCCGGTGCGGAGATACGGAGAATCTTTTTTTTCCATAATGATATTCACAACCTGCCGGGGCATGTGTCATTTTTTATTGATCGATTAATCGAAACGCACTCTCAAATCGAAATCGACGTTTTTTTTTTTGTATTTTTTTTTTATCCAACTCGTTAAAAATTAATTTTCGACTAATCGTCGATACGGAAATCCATTCCAAGAGAATTTTAAGCTCGTGGCCAGGCCTATAATCCAGGCCTATAATAGTCTAAGGACGAGAAGCAAATGGATGGTTGACGTGAATATTGTTCGGTATGGAATGGATCGACCGTTTCACCTCCGTACTTCATTATTTCTGCAATAAAAATATAAAAGTCCTGATGGGGAGGGATCGCGAAAAGGAGGGGGAAGTGTGCAGAAGCGGGAAGAAGACGAAAGTAAATGGATTTTGAAAGAACCACTACAATATGGTCCGAAAGACAGCGAAGCTCTCTTGCTCATTTTACGATTTGCCTGTCCGAGCAAAACTGGAGCAGTCACCTTAATTTTCATTGCCGTATAGTGCCTCGTAGCCTCCCGCGCTCCTTGCATTTTTACAATTCGCTTACTCGCTCCAACGCGTTGCAGAAAGCCTGTTCGAGCATAAATGACCTTGACGGTAACAATCGTTACGATAATTTACCAGATTTAAGCCACATACCAAAATATAGTTTAGCGAATTTAGCATCAGATGGTCGAAACTCAATAAATTACGACGTCACTCTGCTCGTCCAAATCTGCACCACAAATTCAACACTTTTCTGGAATCTCGGGGAACCACAACTTTACGATGTTCAACGGCACGTGTGATGAGTCCGATCGAGAAAAAAAAAAAAAACAGATCGTTAGGGCCGGAAGTTATAAATTTATTTTTTCCTCAATTTTTTCGTTACGAGAGAATAAAAAAATGTACAAAATTATTTGACACGTCATCGGCTTGAAAGCGTGTAATAATGACGAGCTTTTCTTGTCGTTTTGTCTGCCATCAGCAGACCCAGTGTCTCCTGGACAGGAGAATCCTATGTAACGAAAGGCACAGAGTCTCTTCTCTTGGAATGTTTCGTTGTCCATCGAGAGGAGATGAAAATTGGACGGAGACAGGAAGAAAGTTGTTGATTATTCTCGAAGTGTAAGAAAACCCAAAATCCTGTTCACCCGGTGCGGCAAAAACTGCAGCCCCGGAAACGCACATATGCTACGAGAAAAAATCCGAACGATTGTTGTATACCGGTCGCTTTATGGCCAGCAGTTATATTATTTTAGAGCAAAATTTTTAAGGACCTTATACTGTTCATCCAAATATATTTCCGACTTTTAAAGACAAGAGAAAACTACCCCTGTCGTCTTTGCACATTTGGACATGTATATATATATATATATCTTGGGTCAATCTCGTAAAAGAGAATAACAACGTTGAAGCGTACTGGGGAAGTTGTGAGCTTCCAAAAACGAAGCCGCACTTTTATGATAAAACGCGCCCGCGACGATGGCTCCATTTACGAAGGAGTGAGCAGGCCCAAATTATTTTAACTGCTCCACTAACTCGGTCCCAAAAGCCCTGGCCATTTCTTATTTTATTGCATTCCAAAATTTTGTTTATTTTATTGATTTTTTTCCTTACTGCACCCGAGATAATGCTATTGAGGTGGTTGCCGGTATAAAAAAAAAGGAGAGCCGAATGAAGGTAAAATATTCATTTGCCTCAATACCGTGCCAATTGGGTCGACTTATTTTTCCGAAATAAAAAAGCATAAACTCATTATGCGGAGCTGTCAGCTGCGGAAAAACAACGGAAATTCTTGTTTTATTGTAATTTATGCGACATTTTTTTGTTTCACCTTTTTTTACGCCGATGTCACATTCCCAATAATTGTTTCAATTGGATTAGCGTTGTCATTGCTTGCAAATAAAAGACAGCAAAGTTTCCCAAAGCTCCGTTATAAGTTTCACGTTTTTTTCTCGTAACAGTTTCAACATTTTCTGCAGCCTAGTTCACCGACTTGTTGGCTCGCTTCGTTTCTCGAAATAGTTACACTGCCACTTTATTTCGGCGGCGTGAACGGAGCCACGCAATATTACGAACATTCTGGGCAAAGTGAAATTCCCATAAACCCTCTCTTATCTCTCTCTCTCTCTCGCTCTCTCTCTTTCTCTCTCATCAGTTCATCTCTTTCCTAGACTGTCCAAATTCGATTCGGTACCAGGTATACACCTTGCAAAAGGGTTGCAAACCCTTTTGGAGACCGAGTGACAATGGTCTATCCGCCAGGTAGAAAATTCACGCTTCTACCTTCACAACAACGCCCAAGGGTTAAGTATCGTAATGATTATCGATAATCTAGTCTTTGTTAGAGACTAGGTTAAACGTTTCTCTTTCTTTTCATTTTTCCGTAGACTTTCATTCTGTACCGACGATTTCTTGCGCATATCAGGGCAAATAGGGTTTTTTTTTTTTTTCTTACGTAAGCTCGACTCGGCTAAGCCAGTAGAAGTCTGACTTTTAGTGAATTACGGATGGAGCTTGCGCCGGTAATAGGGACAAAGTTTGTTTTGCAATTTTTGTTCATCAATCAATCGAACTTTTTGTTGACGAAAATTTTGTGAAGATGCAAAAAATTTTTTTTTTTGTAGTTGCACGAAATAAAAAATACTGCAGCCTCAAAGTATCGAATTGACGATGATCTGCTTAGAGATAAGAGACGCACACGTGGTCGCCCATAAAAATACAGAACCTTTACGATAAATATGAATTCCGATCTCTTCCGATATTTATGTATATCGGAAAAGATTGGAATCTCTCTTTCAATATTCTGTTCCGCGTATGTTTTCAACACTCGAGATCTCGGGCTCTTGATTCTGGGGGTGAGGTCCTCCACGGCACGGCGTTTGTGGCCCTCGAAGAATCCCGCTGATACACACACGCGCACACACACACGAATAAAACGTATCTCCATGCGTACGCGTCTGATCTCTCTTTTTGTGGCATCGACAGGGTTGGCGCGTACGAGAAAGCTTCTCTTACAATGTGCCACAGCAGTACGCGAGAGAAAGAGACGTGCATAGGCATACGCGATATAGGGAGACGGATATAGCGCGTTTTTTCATTCATTCCTGCACGAGAGCGCGAAGGTGAGATCGTTGAGTCTGGCGGGCTTGAGATGCGAGTCTATCTGCTGCACATGTACGCGGTCCAGCCAACACAGAAGCGTTACCTACACGGAGGAGATCGCATACAGTCACGTAAAAGTTTATACATTTATAGTTGGAAGCCCCCTGAAGAACGGTAGCTCACACTCACTCGATGACGAGGAGTATGCGTTTGCTCTCGCGGCGGGTCCCGAGCGAGGAAACGGGGGGCCGGAGGGGGCGAACAAATTTTTTTTTTATCGTTCGTCTCTGGGGCACGCGCGGCGCACGCCCCGCGACGGCAGGTGGGACCCACGAGAGAAGTAAAAAGCGCTTCTCTCCTTTATACGATGCAACCGAGTGTTCAACGAGCCTCAAACTGCCAGGATTTCCCGATTCCACAAAAAAAACAAATCCTACCCCGTAGATACTTTTTAGAGGACAACGATCACTGGCTTCAGTTATCGACAATGTACGCACAGTTATTGGCCCATCATCAAACCGAGATCCGCATCTTTCCTTAGTTTGGAAATCCTTTGTCGAATTTTTACCGATTCAGCATAATTTCAGGACGCGAAAAAATTTGTGTCACTTCTCGTCCAAGGTTTTTTGTTGCTAATTCTTCACAGAAAAACGAGGTTGACCCTCCGGTGTTATTTATCGACCCCGATTTATTTGATCAACTCCTTTTAATCCCCAAACTATTTTTTTACATCAATTACAAAAAATAAACAAAAAATCAACATTTTCGGACAAAAATAAAGAACGTGCATCGATTCAAGCTTACCACATGCGTCGTCGTTTTTCTGTAATAACCGACAGAGAAGAAAATTGATCTTGGTCCATATTCTCGAAAAGCTGTGGCTCTCCCTTTTCCATCCGGGGCTGCATACCTTCCTGGACCAAGGCGTCGGCATCGTCGATCTCATTTGAACCAGAAAGTTGATCAAAACGCCGTGAGACCTTAACCAACCTTTTAATTAACGGTTCGTGATTCGTTTGCTCGTGAGGAAACTCCGAAGGATCACAATAAGCGGGAAAAAATCGGTAACAGTGAAAATTTAATTCCACACAATAATTTCGATCTCACGAAATTGGCGATCGATCAATTATTTCATCAAAATTCGTCGCCAACAGTCTCATAATTGCTGTGAAATGTGAAATATTTTTGTGACTCGATGAAACGCTCGAATCATAAAACCGCCATCAATCTCTATTAATCATTATGAATAAAAAAAAAAGAAAGTATGATCGTGAATGTACGCTGTAGGTAAAACTGTAGCAGGTATTAGTTTTCACTCACTCCCCAATTTCTTCGTCGTCTTTCGTACATTCTGGCAAAGAGTCGCAAAAGTATAGGAGCGTCCTTTTTTATTTAGTATCTCGCTCTACTTTCTCGCTTTTGGTCTCATTTGGTGTCTCGTTTTCCTTCCTTTTTGCTCCACGAGTTCTACCCCCACTTTTAGGGATCAGGGTCGCAGGTTGACCCCCACCCTTTCTCATTTTTCTCGTAGCGTTCCAGCGCCTTTGACTCTATCTTTCCTTTTGGACGTTTTTTTTCCTGTTCTCGTCGTTTGCTCGCTTTTCGTACGGACGCGTTCTTCCTTTTTTCTTTGTGCGTGTGCGTGGCTGTGTCTGTGCGCGCCTCTCTCTCTCTCTCTCTCTCTCTCTCTCTCTCTCTCCATCTTTCTCTGGTTATACTCGTGTGCCGGTTATACTCGTGGTTTTCTCGGGCTGCTCTCGAGGGCACGAAACGAACACGACATCCTCGGCGCCAGGAGACGCGCGCAGCAATGGGGTTGCACAGCCCCAAACAGCCTAAGAGTAAAAAAAAGACAGAGGTAGAAAAAGGAAGGAGAAGAAAAAGAGAGATCGAAGCGTGGAGGCGAGGGTTGAACGCCCCGTGTGGAAGGGATGACCACCGACGGTTCACAGCTCTGCGTTACACCACGAATCAGTGGAAAGAGAGAAAGCCCAACGGAGATAGACACAGCGAGAAAGAAAAAGAGAAAAAGAGAAAAAGGACAGCAAGCCAAGAGGGTGGGGATGAAATAAGGAAGAAGGGAGGGGGATGTTTGACTACAGGGAGCGCGACTCCGCTGTCAGTTAGTATTGGGTTAGGTCAGCCCGGAGCAACACATCACATCGTAGTATTTTGCCGACAGTCGTTGCTCGTTATACTCGAGCGATATCAACAAACGCGTTTCTTACTCAATCTCTACGACTTGTCGAATTTTCATTTTCCTCATTTCCTTTCTTTACGTTTATTCTTCGTTCCCCATCCTTTCGTTTCTCATCGTCGTTCTAGTACATTGTTTATAACACTAACCAGTATAAACCATCACACTAACACGTGTCTCGAATTAATAAACTTATTACTCCTTAAGGATATATACATTCACAAGGAAATATATATCGCTTGATAAAACGCATAGTTCCTGAGAACGAGAAACATCAAAATCGAGAAAAAAATAATTCTACTGGTAAATTGTTCCAAAGGAGTCCCCATACGTTGTGCGGAAACTTCCAAAATATAACGAACTGTACGATTAAACTACGTTAACCACGGTGCAACAATAATGTGATTACGACCGTTATTCAACTCCCCAAAGTTGACTAACCAACGAGGATTAAACCAAATTTGTTGATTTTTCGTTTTTATTCATCAACTACGCCTAAAGAAAAATCAACTGTTCGACGAATTCATGTGCGTGAATTGTGTGTTCAAGTGAATCATAAAATCCTCCGAGACAACAAGTTACTAACAGATTTTTTCTCTTATTTCGACTCTTTACAAAGTTGCTCAAATCATTTTATTCAAAATAAATACTCCACGTGAACCCAACACTGTGAATGGAGTGTCAAAGTGTTAAACATCAGTACGGATCGTAGAATGGCACTGTCTTATCTACAGGAAGCCCAAATCACCGCAGGTAAGAATTTTCCAACAGCAAACTCGCCCATTTTTGCATAACATTCCCGCTCCCCAAGGATCCGAAGGATCGAGACGCTAATCTCGAGGTAAACAATCCCTCGGAACGATTTCACTCGGAGCTTATCCCGTTTTTACTTCCTCATGCTTACATTTTGGCGGGCACTCGAAAATCTTCCGTCGCGCCGAACCACACCAACTACTGCTTTCCTGTGGCAAACCCAATTTTTTTTACTACCACTCTGGCCAGTTTCACTTTCCGAAAATTGCCCAATCGACACGAACCTTCTTTTTTTCACTCCATTTTTTTTTCCAACACTACACGATCTCGTTCGAACTTTTCAAAAATTCCTCCGTGGCATAACATTTGTTATATTTTCCAAGAGATTAAAAAAAAAAAAACAACCTCATGTATAGAGACAAAGAGATCAGCAAGGTCGCAATTTTCCATACTTACCCTAGACCCCGAGCACTTACAGAGATACAATAATAAAATACTTTGTCAACTGCTTTACGATCGATTTTCCTGCGATTATAAATACTGTCTCGTTCAGTTTATTCCAACAATGGAAAAATATTTTTTTTTCCACCCACATCGATCGATGTTTTGCTCGAATTCTTTTTAAAGTATGAATCAGTGATAAATCGTTTTCGGATTCGTCATTGCACGTCAGGAATTTTACTACCAAAATCAAAAGGTTCGGACTTGCTATCAAAAGCAAAATTGTTACTTTTTTCGAATTATCGTTAAAAGTGAATTTACGATGCTCAACCGTTTGCACCGAAAGATCTCGAAAAATTGAATCGCCTTAATGCCTCGTAATGATGTAACGTTGACGCCATAGCTTACTGAAGAATTTGAAAGCTTACGCATCATCGTTACTCGCACCGAAAGTACGTACACACGTAATTGTTGTGACGACGGATATACAAACCGCTACAGATATTTCCAATAATTAAGGCAGCCCTGCTCGTTTGCATGTTTATCAATAGAAAGGCTTAAGCACATGGTTCGAAATTTGTACACGTGTAATTGTTGTGACAAGAAGTATGAATAGCGAGCAATGATATCGAGACAGATATAAGCGAGAATGATAGAGAAAAAGTTCCGTGAATAGCGACGTTCTATGCCAAAGGATCTGTGATGTATAGCGGAGAAACGATCGCGAGCCTCGCTGTCGCTTTTACACACGGGATATACGAATTCCGAGCGATTTTTTTTTCTCGATCTGCCGGACGACGAACCATAGAATTTTGAATTAAATTTGGAAGAATTTCAAGCGGCACACATTCCGAAACGAAGAAATCGATGGATTCAGTGATTCCGGTTTTTTGTCGTGTTTTTTTTTCCTGCTCGATTTTCATGTTCTTTGGCGGATCGATCGACATTGTGGGAAAAGGAAAAAAGGGACAAAGATAAAAAGGCCGAGAAAGCGGGTATATATTTCTTGGAAAGACGAGATTCTCTCTCGTTTGCTCTCTCGCGAGAATAAAATATCGGGAGTTTCCAGTGACCAATT
Organism: Campopleginae sp. 14b; assembly: GCA_030522525.1. Classification (NCBI taxonomy): domain Eukaryota; kingdom Metazoa; phylum Arthropoda; class Insecta; order Hymenoptera; family Ichneumonidae; species Campopleginae sp. 14b. Next base: position 346,943 of record JAPYYS010000105.1, read on the forward strand.
AAGGGTAGGGATGCAGGCGAGGGCGTTTCTGCGTGCGTGTTGCCGGGGATACGGGAGATGCGCTCTCTGTTGCTCTTGAGTATCTTTGCCTCGAGGGTCGAGATATAGAAGGGTGGTGGAGAGGCATCAGGGCGAAAGAGAACAAGCCAAGTTGAGGAATAGGAAGGGAAGACGAACAAAAAGTTATAAGGAAGGGTGACCGAGGATTGAGACGAAGGGAGTTACGTAGACTCTGTCCCAGGATAGACAGCGAGAGAGAGAGAGAGAGAGAGAGAGAGAGGAAACAAGAAAAAAGTAAGACGATGTTACCGAGGGTAGTTCAAGCCCAAACGCACCCTTATTGATTCAACGGGCTCGTTACATTCTCCCCCTTCCTTTCGTCTTCCATCCCTCTAACTGGCCCATTAATTAGTACGTGTCGATCAAGTATGGCCGCTCATTTGGCTATGGCCAAAAAATGAATTTCCGTAACGTTCGAATTTTTCTGCGCAAATCTTTGATTCTATCCGATGTGATCCCTCGAACGAGCAACATCTTAATTAAGCAGGCGAGTGATTCTGTTTACATCCACCCGCTGATGAACGGAAGAGGAAGAAGAAATTTTGCAATCCGTCAAATTGCATCTCATCGAGGACATCCATTCCGATGTCCCGAATCACAACGATCGATATTGAAAAACGTTGCAACTCGAATGTCTCTCGTTTCCCCGGAACTCGCTTCTCTTGGCGTAGAGAAATTTTTGAATCTCAAGATTTCATAAGTTTCGATGAATCTACGAACGAGAGGATTGAAGAAGAAGAAAAAAAGGTACTAATTCCGTAAGAGAGCTCTCTTGTGAGAACGAAATTTGTATTTTTACCCCCGGGACTTCGAATCGACCCGCATCTCTCCTCAAACCGATCGATCTCATTTCTCGAATGACCGAAGTTACCAACGCTTCGATATGAGAAACAACGAGACCGAACCCAATAACGACGATTTATTTTCTTAACCCCTACACGCAAATCCGCTTCACGTCATATTTTTTCATTAGAAAATTCTTTCCTATGACTAACCATTTCACGACGAAACTTTTCTTAATTGCACACTCAAACTCTTTAGCGAGGATCCGTAACGAATAAACAACTCGAACGATGACAAAAAATACTCAATAATGGAAATTTAACGAGCGATCATTAATTCCACATTTTAATCGCATTTCATCATTTTTTAACAAATAGTTGCTCAATAATTCGTTGATTATGAAATAATAAACAACTATGACCTTCATCGATTTCCTCTCGGTTGAGATTTCGTGCAGCGAGAGCATGGTTCGATGGGTCGTAGAAACAGCCCCTCGTAAGAGTTGTTTGTCGTAACTCTCGTGATCCTTTTTCTCTCAATTTCCTCACATGAAATCCACATAAATATATCTATACGTACATTGTTGTGCCTCGTGCCAGCAATTTCCGTCACTCCTCCCTCTGAGGAGGAAAGCAGCGTGGCGCGTGGTTCGCGCGCGTGGGCTATGCCTGGGCGCGCGCGCGGGATACGTGAATGAACGGTGCGAGGAGACTCGCCATATAGTAAAGTATAGTATACTATGTGTACATATGTACATGTGTACATATTCAAGTACATATGTACTTGGGTACGTAATCGTACGAGACTGGAATAGCCGTGAACATGTGTGAGTGAATGGAGTCCAAGACCGTCGCAATCTTGCCAGCGCTCGGCGAGTAGACGGAAGAGAGAGAGAGAGAGAGAGAGAGAGAGAGAGAGAGAGAGAGAGAGAGAGAGAGAGAGAGAGAGAGAGAGAGAGAGAGAGAGAGAGAGAGAGAGAGAGAAAGAAGTGAAACCAGTAGAGCGGAGGATACGTGTGGGAGTCGAAAAAAGCTATAGACGCGCACTTCCGTGTAAATATCGAAGCAAAAAAGGCCCAGTGAGATCGGAGTGCGCAAAAAACAAATTATCCAAAAAAAGGGTCGCGTTTACATCTCTCGATGCTTATATATCCGAAGCTCCAACTTCATTAACGATCGTATTACCGACTGACAACGCATGCCGGAAGGAAAATTCGTTAATACGTCATTTTGATTTCGGCCGGCTTTTCCCTCACCATGAAAATTAATAAGCCCAAGATTCATTCATCAATTCGGTCAGCGTATGAGAGTAAATCATGCGATTATTTTTGTCGGATTCTCGGCTGACACTTTGTCTGGAACGCGATCAATATATGTGGCTAAGGTTTTCGAGGAGTCACGTAAACATCCCTCTCTGACTAGGACCCGATTTTCCGCTCCACAGTTTTATTGAGGAGTAAACACTTTTGCGTATTCAGAGGATTGAATTTCTTGCGACCTCGAAATTTTTCGCGACGCACATGATTTTTCGTATCGATCTTAATGAGAATAAATGTTTTTGGTATTTTCCAGGACTCCACGCAAGTCAACAGTACGAGATGAAACAGGATATGGACAAAAAGCCAATGTCACCGCCGTTGAACAATAATACATCGTCATCGATGTTTCCGAGCATGGGCGCAGCAGCAGCAGCCGCTGGATTGTCGATGTTAACGCCGCAACAATTGTTGGCCGCAAGCCGGACAGCAGCTCTTATGGCAGCTGGTATCCCTGTTTCGTTGCACGCCAGTTTAGCTGCGAGTCCGCCATTCTATCGCCACCACCAAACGTTGTTCGGTGGATGGCCATCCCCTACCGCGTCCTCGCCACCCTCGCCGTTGCATCATTCCAGCGGGCCGATCTCACCGGCGCTCAGCACAAAATCAAACTCACGAAGAGCCAATACAACGAGCCATAACAACAATAACAACAATAATAACAATGTCGTCAGCAGCAGCGCCGACAGAATAACGAAAAAAGGTATCGCCGCTAAGAGACGAACCAAACAAACGAAAAGCCAAGATACTGCACCCAACATCGTTCTCGAGGGCACCGCACCTCCTAGTCCACCGACATCCGTTAGTCCCGAAGCTGGAAAAGACACCAGGGACAAAGTATTCACCTGTGGAGTTTGCTCCAGATCGTTCGGTTATAAACACGTGCTGCAGAATCATGAACGTACTCATACGGGGGAGAAACCTTTCGAGTGTCCGGAATGCCACAAACGGTGAGTTACACGTTTTATTTTCCACTATTCAATTCTTCAATTTTTTCTTTCTCCTTGAATTAACAAAAAAGCGAATCTCGTGATTTTTTTTATTGAAAAATTCATTCCCTTTGATTGATATTAATTAAAGGAGCCTCGTTAATCGTTTGGAATTTCTTGACGCGTTTAACTTTGTTCAAGAAAAAACATCACTGTCTCAATGGCGCATTTTGATTTTTAATGATTGCAGATTTACCCGGGACCATCATTTGAAGACGCACATGAGATTGCACACGGGTGAGAAGCCGTATCACTGTAATCACTGCGACCGTCAATTCGTACAAGTTGCTAATTTGCGTCGCCATTTACGTGTGCATACGGGTGAGAGGCCATACGCGTGCGAGTTGTGTTCGGCCAAATTTAGCGATTCGAATCAGTTGAAGGCGCATTTGCTGATCCACAAGGGTGAAAAGCCGTTCGAGTGCGAGCAGTGTCAGATGCGTTTTCGAAGGAGGCATCACTTGATGCATCACAAGTGTGGCACGCAGTCGTCGAGGTCGAACGTTGCGTCGCCGTCGGTTGCCAGCGAAGACTACGACGAAGACATTGACATTGACATCGAGGCTGAGTTGGAGGAACCCGAACCGACGGTGGCTCACACTCGGAAAGCCGCTACGCCCGTTAGGAGACCGCCGCAAGTCCAACAAGCCCAACAACCTCAGCAACAACAGTCCCAACAAACGTCACAGCCCCAGCAACCGCAGCAACAACAGACGAGTCGTCCATTGGCGAGTCCAGTCGACGACACGAGTCTCCAAATGCCTCTGAATCTATCGGGCAATAGTTCGGTCATACCGGAGCAAACGGAGCCAGAGGACCTATCGATGTCAACGAAAACTCGTCGGCCCCATTCTCACTCCCATAGCAGCGGAGATTCGCCAATGAGTCGCAGTCCATCGAGCGACACGATACACGAAGACATCGAGGACGAGCTCGACGTATCCGAGGCGAGTCCAAGTTCCCTTTTCCTCCAACGTCACCACAAAGAATTCAGGCATTATCTCGCTGACCTTGGTTCCAACATCAGTCCCGCCTCCTAGTGCAGCCTCAAGGGTACGTAGCGATAGTACGAGTGCAAAAAATCGAGATTAACTGTGCAACGGCTAGCCAAGTTACGAGTGAATCGATAAAAACCAAATAATTATAAATAGCTAAACATCAACGATCAAATATATCGGATCATCGAGCAGGTCTACGTCAATCCGAATAAGAGGCTATTACCTCTAACCAAATCAATACTAATTCGAACCCTCGTTCGTCTCACCTCACATTGTCATGAAATCGAGCAAACTTTCGACTATTTTTCGCGTAGAAATTAAATAATCGAAATTCGTTCACAACGAATTTCAATAAATGTCCACGATTTCATTGATGTGTTGAAATCGATCGTTTTTGCGACGCCGCTTAAATCAACATTCGAACTAATTCGCGAATGCCATATCAATTTTCAAGCATTCAAATATTTATATCCGATCAAGAAAAAATAAATAAATCAAGTGGACAACAAACAAAACCATAAAACCAATTACGTACGATTTTCAGTACATACCGGTTCACAGTCACTACGCGTTAAGAGACTTTTATAAATGTATATGTAAATATACATATATATTGTATATTATATATAAATATATATGTATATATCGATATATATATAAATGAACAGAAGTATATTATATTTCATGAAATAGTTTCGTGGATAAAGATGCAAATGCGGTTACGAAAACTGGCGCACGGTTATGAAAACCTATAAACCTTCGAAGCTTCTCGATCGTTCGGAAAGCGATATTAAACCGACGTTTAAGGTAATGGATCACTCGGTGCACCAACGCGTAACATATACCTGAAAATTCGGAAATTAAATAAAAAGAAAAAAACATCTTGGCTGAAAAATGAAAAGTTGACCTGGTCGGGCTTCATGGACCATGCCCTTAAACTGCGGTGGAGAAAAATAGACGTAATTTAAGTAACAGATTGAACAAAAAGAGACAAAACACAAATGCGGAGACAAAAATGAAATTCAGGGATGCGTTTACGTAGATTAATATTATATATACATATATTAATATATACATATGTATATGGGTATATATGTATGTTATAAATCATATATATATATAATAGTACTATATTTGAAGGAAGACAAAACTGATGAATTGGACGATCGACGTTCAAAGAGAGAGAAAAAAAGATGGTAGTTCTCGGTATTGAGGGATTCGTCTCGATCCTTCTTTCCTCATCATCCTCGCGGTGTTTCGTGTAAATATTTTCGTGCTGGATTTACGTCCGGATTAGATACATTATATATATATATATATATATATATATATATATATATCAAAAGGTTCGTTGGATTAAGTTAGTCGTTGTAGTTAGCGAGTGTTTCGTTTCGGTTTTTCCGTTCATTCATTATGTTTTTATTTCGATTTTTCTCTGCTCGTCGTTGAAAATTTCGAAAGCCGTATAGCTCTAGAATTTGCGAACGAAAGAGAGAGTAACGTGCGTCGTTTTTTTCCTTCTCTCTCAATCCCCCTTTCTTCGTCTCATATCTTCATTGCTTTGAAAATTCTAGTGAGAATTAAGCTGTGGATAAATAATCTGATGAATCGCGAACGAGCCAGCGGGAGAGAGAGAGAGAGAGAGAGGGGGGAAAATATATATGTGAAAAAATGCGATGGAATGAATGTGACTGGTATACAAGTTCCTCTGACAGTTAAAGTAGCGGGGGTGAGCGACAACGGTCCGTTAGTCCTCTGTCGCTTCGGTGTTGAAATAAATCTTTTTTTTTTTTAACCCTCACGAGCCAAGACTTTTGCACCAAGCCCTTCGTTCAATTTCCTCAATCATTACACTTATTATTATTATTGCTACTACTATTAACACTATTACCATTAATATTATTATTATTATTATTTTCATTATTATTATCACTATTATGAATTTTTTATCATTAGTTATAATTATTGTTTGATTTTCATCGCTATTTATTTTATGTATGTAAACCACCTCGCTACGATTTCTGCGTTCGTCATGTTGTTACATATTTTCTTATATTATTCGGCTACTTCCAAAATGAATGAAAGACGAATAGAAAAAAAGAGATCTATGTTTTTGCATTTTTTTTTCTTTGTCCTTCCTTATTCCTTTCCTGTGATGAAAAATCCTCGGATTCTTGTGAGATTTGGAATTTTTTAAATACATGTTGAACAAAATCACTCACACACAGTCATAGACGAGGAAATATCGATGCCAGACCCCATGAGCATTTTACTGGAGCTGGACAACCAACTCGTTGATCTTTATTTTTAGAATTTGACAATTGATTCATTATTTTGCTTCATTGGGTATTAAAATATTTGGATAATTGTGAGGAATCGTCGATTGAGAATTTGGAATCGATCGTCATCGGGCTAATTAGCATCCTTGCGCCAGAAACGAAAACATCGAATTGTCAGGGCTTTTTATTGGGTGGCTAAAAAAAAAAGAGAAACTCTTTTCGCGAACTGCGTGAGAAATTTGTCCTCGGTCGGAGTTTTAGTCTTTTGTACAAGTCCGAGAAAGCCCTTGGTCGACAGGGCAAAAACGTTGCTGAGAAACGTTTTTGGTGTTTGCGATAGCATTGAACGCAACATGACGAAAAATAGAGAAGAACTAGGAACACACGATTTGTTCGATGTCTTGTGTGAACCGTTCGTTGGCTTCAATGCCGCTCTGATTTATGTCTCGTCTGCATCGTCATGCAAATTTCGAGCAAAATGTCCTTGAATGATTCGAGCCAAGGCACCTTCGCATTTCCATTGTTCCTACCATACCTATGCCCAAGTATCGTTCCCTCTTCTTCATCCCAATGCGGTACTTTGCAAGACTATCGGGGCGCGCTGCGCTACAGCGAGCACCTTCGACTTTCCTCTCCTCTTTCATTCATCTCCTCTCTCTCTCACTCGCTCTCTCCTTTTTTTCCCTGTATATAGGTTAAACAGAAGAATACTTGGTCCTTTGAAAAATTTGCTTCGACCCCGAAGATTCACACCAAGAGCTACCTTCACTCCCACAGCCGCCCCTTTCTTTCCTATATACGACTCGTTACAAATATCGTCCGGAGCAGAAAATCAAGGGTCCTGCCTAAATTGCCCTCGTTTCACCTCAGCCTTGTGTATTCTCTTCTTTTCTCTCCATCCACAAGACCGCTCGAGTTTCGCAAGGAAAAAGCCCACCTTCTACCATCCTCAGTCACTTGCGAAATCTGTCATTTCTCTTTCCCTTTCTACTCTCGTCCTTTTTCGTCCTCATATATTCGATTCATTCTGCATTCACGGTCACCACAGAGATTCTCGAAAAAAAAAGGGAAAAAGGAAACGAAATGAATGCTAAGGATATATAAATGAAGTGACTGTCGCTTCTTTGTGACAGAGCCCAATCATTTTTGTTGATTCTTATTAGTTTATCATCGATTGATCTTCGCTGCTGCCAATTTCCGAAAATTCACAACGACGAGGTGCAAAGTAGATATTTTAATTTCTATAGTACCCTAAAAATTGGGGTAGCTCGATCGAGGATCTCGCTGTCGATAAATTACGTGAAAACATAATTTTCCTTTCTCCTTTGTAGCACGAAGATTCCTTTCGTTTTGTATGTTACATTTTCTTTATTACTTTCCTTCATCTCTCCTGGTCTCCCGAAAAAGGTTGCTACGGGATCGGCTCGATACACAAAACAGAAATAGAGAAAGAAGGGGGAGGGAGATGGAGAAAGAGAGAAAGCAAAAGCTGTTACGATCCAGTCCGAGTGTTTTGGCTCTTACGACAACAATTTGGCTCGTTGCACTTTGTGAATCGATGAGGCGATCGGAGCTTGTACACGATACACGTATATACATATATGTATGGGGATACGCTTCGAAAGATCTCGTTTTTCCCTGACAATGGCGTTTGCTCGTCCAGACCTTCACTTTCAAAGACCTCTCACTCACTCGGGTTTCTTCCTTTGCCCGTTTGCACACCCTCTTTTCTTGCCCGCACGCTCGATCGAACCCGATCAAGATTCCTTTCCTCCCTCTCTCTCCTCTCGTTTTTCTGGCCACCCACAGTATACTCCTCGGCTTTCCTCATCCATCCCTCTAAATACGAACCTATCGGTACTCCTTTTTGTTCCTCTCCAAAGGAAGAAAAAACTGTATTATGATTGTCCCGGCTTCGTATATCTCCGAACACAATTTTTTTCATTCCTAAATCTTCCCTGATCTTTATATTTCCCGAGATTTTCTTCGAGTATTCTTCGAAACATTTTACCATCATTATGTTTTCATTATCCCCCGTAATATAGAAAAGTAACAAATTAAATTGTCGAATTTTTATTCATTTTTCGACGAGCTCCATTTCTTTTGTGAACCAGCTCAATTTTTCGAATATTTGCCCTCGTTCCTAAAGCACGAGTCTACATAATAATGCATCGTTATTCTTCGTTTGGCATTACTTCATTTCCGACGTTACACTTTCGACTAAGGAATCTCGAGGGTCGTTGTACCAACTGCGGAGACCATTAAGGGCTATACCTTTGCTCGCGTAACTCGCATTGGGCTTTTATATGTACATAGACCCCCCGGAAAACGTGGCTCCCATTTTACGTCACGATCTTTCTCTGGCTGACCATTTCCCCACGCGCTCCCTTCGATCGCACGTGTTTAGAAGGTCCGGCCATCGGGGCATTCCTAAGAGAAACCGAAAAAGGGCGAGAGTTAAAAGTGACCGTATTGAAAAATGATGCAGCCAATTCGCATAACCTCCAGTTTTCTCACATTCCCTGTTCCCCCGGCATATCCAAGCTCCTTAATTTATTTCCCAAACTTTTTTCTTCTTCTTTTTCTTCTGGACGACAAATGTGTATGGTGAATTTTTAAAGCTGACAGAGGTTAACGGTTCTGGGCAACTCGTACCCCGGCAAAGGCCACCAAACCCAACAAAAAATTTTTTTAAATAAAAATGAATAAAAAAAAAATGCTAAAATAAAATAAAAGCTGAAAAGCATTGCCACGAAGCCATTGTACATAGACAGCAGTCCCATCCTGCCAGGCATACTATATACGAGTTGCGAAATTCTCTATACATATAGCGAATTACAAACTGGATGACAGTTTCGTTGTTCCTCTCTGCGAGACCACTATTTCACGATAATATATCTATATACACACGCGTATAAACCTTATTGTGAAATATGCGAGATCATCCGCAATAGATCGAAAACCGGTTCATCATCAAACCTGGATTCCTCGTTCCTCGTCTCGTACAAAAGTGTGTCTCCGTCATTCAACAAGTATCACGAAACCCACATCATTTAAACGACCAAAAATCATGGAAAAAATTAAGTATAAAAGCATAAAAAAATGTTCGCTTCATTTTAAAAATACGAAAAAATGAGATCGGAACGAAAACTTTAAACCAGATGGTTTCCGAAGGCTGGAAAGACGATTTATCAATTTTCCTCATTTTTTTTCCCCGTATTTAAATAAATTACAACAAAAGCGTCGAAGTTTCGAGCGAATGACGTGGACACAATTGTTACGTACGAGACGACTAAAGAAAAAACCGCAAACGAAATGTATGTTTGTGTGTCCTGCGTGTGCGTAAGGATTTCGAGAGAAATTGATGCCAAATATTGATTAATGTTTAATTATTTATGCTAATAATTGAATGGGGCGCGCATGCGCATGCGCGCATTGCCCAACAAAAGCGTCATTTGTATGTTGCCTTTTGACATGTTCATACGGTGTACAAATTCAATTAACGAGTAACTTTTTAACGAACGCTCCCGTTCCATCATTCCCCGTAAATTTGTCTATCGGGATTATGATTCCTCGGTTATTAATAATATGAATTTGCAGACGATTTATGTGATCGATGTGTCGAAAGCCTTGACAAAGGCTCCGCGAAATCGCAATTCGTCCTTTTGACCGTTCACTTCTGTTCATATTAGCAATTAAACGAGAAAAAGTTAGTGTCATTGTATGTACAACGTTGTCAATATTTTTCAACTATTGTCGCTTTTTCCCTTATTCTAGATATGTCATGAATATTATTGTTGTATTTTAGCAAACGAGAATTATTAATGTACCTTATTTCGATGATTAATACATCGCGAATGTAAATACAACATAGTTTTAAGGAGTAAAGAAACTACAGGTTCTTAAGGATCACATGAGACACATAGAAAATTAAAACTAAAACTGATAATTGATCGTTCGCAACACTGCCCCTGAAGAAAACGGGATTTCCTACTATCATCAAGTTTCATAATGAACAGACTATATAAATGGTTCCTTCGTAAAGTTCCACTTTACTATTTTTTATCGCGAACGATAAAGATATTCAAAGTTATTAAATCTGCAGATTTATTTACCACAATTGTTAATCACAATAAATGGAAACATTGTAAATAGGTACGTATCGTCAAAAAGTCGTCCCGAACTGGCTTGTCGTCGCAATGAAAATCGCTATCAATAGGTCCCATTTGACGCTCAGCACCCTAGACGTATTTTTTTTACGAAAAATGTTCATTCACATTTTCCCTCATCGAGAATTTCCATGCGTAATTCTCGTCACTGCGAAAAAATCAACATGATGCCCTGCGTAACACATTTTATTATTGCATACGACAAACATTTCACACTCTATTAGAAAAACTAATTACAGGTTCTCGAGTGAAATCTCTGTTATCAATTTGGTCGATTTTTCTTCATGGAGATGTTGATCATACGTACTTATGCGATGTGTACTACGCAGTGTCTATATTTAACAGAACAATAAAAAGTTATTACATTTTGTGCACTTGATTGAACTAAAATGAATGTCGTACAACGTTTGAGAGACTTTCTGATGATAATTCGGCAAATGGGAGCTGCGTATGCACCAAAACTGACTCGAAGGGCCGAACGAGTACGCGGTACAAATTGCAGACCTTAAATATTGATGATAAAAATATCATTGGGAAAATAAGTGAATAAATGAAGATGTGTGTAAAATTTTAATGATAAACTCATCATATATGTGTATATACGATATATATATAATTATATAATGTATACATACATATGTACTTATATAAACACATTATTAAAATTTTATTTACACATAAAAATAAATATATATCGCAATGGATCAATGATACTATTATATCGAAGATGAATGCCATTGAAAATTGTTCTCGCCTCGTACGCGTTCGTAATCAATCACAGTCCACTGAGTCCCGAATAAACGAAAGAAAATTAAAGAATCTAAAAAAAAAAAAACATTGATTGCATATTTTACAGGCACAATAACGACGTCACAATTGCAATGCTCTCTCTCTCTCTCTCTCTCTCTCTCTCTCTCTCTCTCTCTCTTTTTCTGTTACTCTTTTTGATACTCGCTCTTGATGTTAATCGCGCGTGCATTGCGAGCAGCAATTCAATATTGGCACCGAAACTAATGTATACTAAAAAATATGACGTTGAAAAAAAAGGGAAAATGAAAAAAAGGAAGAAAGATAAAATAACTTATGGAAACTGACACTACCTCACCAGACACCTAATATATCTCAACCACAAGACTGATTTTACATAGTATTCCTATAGTTAAGAGAGAAAAGTAATTGAAAAAAAAAGAAACCAAGAATTCCAGAAAAAAAACACCGAATAATCGAAATCTGACGTATCGGCGATACGAATTTTCATTGAGAAAAAGTGACAAAGGGAATACAAGATAAATACGAGAATAAAAAACCATGGAAATCGATAGGGTTACATTATTATTCGTACAAACAATTTGAAACGAGAATAAAAATAATAATATTGAAATACGACATAAGAGACCAGTTTTATAATGTAAGTTTACGTCGAACTCAACATTGTTTGGCATTTGTAATTATTCGAATACGTATATATGTACAGTGAGTACGAGTTTACTTTTCTCTTTGAAATTGAAGGAATTAATTAATTCTAATAATTATTATTATATGCTATAAATACTACAGATAATTTTAACAATATCAATAATAGTTTTAGCAATAGGAATTATAACGTGAAATTGAGGATCATGGAAAAATGATAAAAAAAAAAAAAAACGTAAAAAGAGAATCCTCTTCACGTTGAAGCAATCAGAGTGCGTTGTCTCCGTCATTGTAAACCCAATTTGTGCGAGACGATCGTGTGCTCTTCGAGTACCGTCGAAAATATTTTTGATTATTAAAAAGCTCACTGTTTAATCGTTACTGCCATTTTGTGCGTCTTTTCTTTTCATCCACCACCGGAATCCTATCGTCCTATCGTTCGCAGCATCGAACGACACTTTAAGGTTCTTTGTATATTTTTCTTACTCCAAACACTCACGCAGCAAATATTCAGGTGGCGATACTCAATGGAATTCTAATGGAAGTTGAAAGACGATTAAAAACTCGTGTCAATTTGTGAACGGTCTCTGCTAACATAGTGCAGAGTCGTATACATGACACGGAGTTTTTGCCTCAAGCAATAATCAATAACTTGACCGCATCTGCAAAGAGACGAGATCGTCGAATCCATATTTTTCAAAAAGTTACGAAAGTTTTTTGGCAATTCATCGGACGTTTCAGTTCCTTGACTCGATGGATGAAAACAAATGGAGAGAGTCACTGCAACTAGAAAAACGCCGCGAACAATCGCGAGGGGTTCCAAGAGCAAGATAGAGAGGAAATCTCAGGCTTCGTAAAAATGTAGTGTACCGTTTACCTGTAGAGTTATCCGCGGGGAGCTGCACGACGAGCTGCATATTCCAGCTGCCTCGGTCGCGGCGTTCGCATTCAATCGGGCTTTTCCAGATTCTAGGATTCCACGACAGACGAGAAAGAGAAAAAAGAGGAGAGTGAGGTCCTCGGTCCATTGGCGTATGTGCGTGCACATACGTGCCTTAAGGCTTTCCTATATAACTGCGATCTCACTCTCTTCACCTACCAAGGCTTCCGAGGGGTTCGATCGCGCTCTCTTTCAAGATATCCTCGTGCCGGTGGCACAGTGACACATTATGCCGTAATGTGGAGGGGCACGTGGCAGATGCGACCAACCGAATGGACCGAATCTCGCACACATCTACGTCCATTGCTTCGTAAAAATATATACATACAAATAAATCCATGAACAAAATTTTTCGTAAAAATTCGAGATTCTATTTCCGTTTCGATCGATTCTCCAACAAAAAATCGACCCAGTACCACGAACTAAAAATCGATACCATCCATTCGATCCCTGCAGTCCTGTTTTTTTTTCTAATTATCCAAACCCAAACGGAGACCTTTGTGGTTTCCATTATTTTTGTTCCTTCAACTACGAAATTCATCGCTGCAGAAATAAACAACATCTGTCACTGACAAAATCGTAAAAAAGTTTTATAGTTTCGATCTCAACTGAAAGAGCATGACCACGATTCAACGACGTACGATTTGGAAAAGCCACGAACGAGGATGAACAGTACGAAAAAAAAGTGCCATTGTCACTTTGGACGGAGCCCTCCAGATAATGACATCACATTGTTTGCACGACCTAAGGAGATCAAACGTTTGTTGTAATTACTAATGCTAAAGTCGTTATTAAAGGCATTTTGGGTCGTGAAGAGATTTGAGGTTCCATGAATGGGTCGAAAAATTTGTTCCATTATTTTCACAGATTTTGTTTCGTTTAGTTGAAAATAAAATTTGAAGAAAACCAAAAGGTTTGTTTTTTATTGAAAAAATCAATTTAAACATTTTTTTTTGTTGAATTAAATTTTATTTCCGCATTGGGTCGATTCGCTGATGGGCTGGAGTCAACATCGCTCATTACGAGAATGTCATTTACGAATAAAAAAATTCATTTGGTTCGTCACATTTGATCAATTCTGTGAATTTCATTGCTCAGGATATTCGGAAGAATTAAGGGGGTTCGTATACAGCGATTGTTGGGATCAACGTACAGTTCACTCCACCGTTAGAGTACCACGTGGTAAGACAGATAGTGAGCGAGAGCGTTGAGCCCTTTGTCGCTAAGCGGGCCAACATGTCAAGGCGAGTCTTTGTTCGAGAATAAAAAGTTTTCTTTAAAAAACGATAATGGGGGTGTTCATGTGGGGGTGCTCCACCGGTTCCTTGGCTGCTCTCTGAACGGTAGCGAGCAACTCGGCGCTGCAATAATGTACAAGAATCCGGAAAAACTCGAGAACCTCTCGACTCAAATTTTTCGTCTGGCCATTATTCACCCTAAGCACCGATGATCCCAACGGGATATTCGATAGGACAACATACGTACCGTTCTATTTTCTTTTTTCCTCTACTTCTATAAACTCGTGCACACGGCTCGCCTTTTTTAGCTCATTGAGCATTTATTATCATTTATTTATTGACGAATTTTTAGGGTCCAGACAGGAGTTTGTAATTTATACGAAGTGTTAAAAAAAACAAAAAATTGATCAATATCCAGAAAATTGCATGTTTAAATATTTGGAGCTCCAGTGTGGATCGAATATTTCTGGAAAAATCTATGTCCATGGATCGGATGTTATGCCTGCACGAGGAAAATGGGGAAAGGCGAAAATTCATACAAAAAATTTTTTCCCAGATTTGACGTGTATTTTTAAAAATGTGGAGGAACCGCTTGGTAGGATCGACGAAAAGCCGACAACCTGAGAAAGGGAGAGGTGCTCGCGTGCTCCTAGCGCAGTGAAGAGAAAAAATAAAGAATGAAAAAAAAAGAATGGCGTCGTGTGCTCGCCACGCGTCCTCCTGCTGCACGAGGAAAGCACAGCAGCCCGAACCGCAGACGTTGTCTCCCTACCGCTCGCGCGAGAATCTCGCGCTCCTTCTATTCTTTTTTTTATCTCATTCCCAGAGGAAAGAAAAAAGTCCTCCATATAGAAGCGCGTGCTATCCTCCTGATGTAAAACAAGGGAGGGGGGAAATGCTGCGGAAACACTCGTTGCATCGCGAAACAGAAAAAAAAGGAGGGTTATCGCCACAAGTGAGTTACCAGCGAGGACTTTTTCAAGCGTTCTTTATCACTCCAATAACTCCATCAGTGTGTCACGATCCAAAGTTTCGCCTCTGGCAATCATTAATTATTTTCTCCATACTCTCGTTAATAATGAGCACTCATTTTATTTCGTTAAAAAGAAAGTCTTTTTCATGCAAAGAAGAAAGTAAAAAATCTTCGAAAATGAATCCGGAAATATTTCCAATGAATAGTCAAAAAATAAGTTTCTAATTTTTTTTTCATTCATAATTTTTGTTTTCCACAGAAAGTCATGTAATTTTATTGACAACGATATCCGTTCCCTCATAGACATGAACCTTTTTTAATAAATGAATTTTTGATATTAAAAAAAAAACGTTGTCCTTGTTTTTGGAAACTCCACAGGCTCGTAGGTCCTTTATTTTCTTGATTCAATCCGAAAATAAACTCGTTCATAGATTTCCCATTAATTATTTCATTCCTTTTGAAAGAGATTTGAATTATTTATTTTAGATTTTTTGCGTAAATCAAATTTTGTAGGAACCTGAAAATAGCAATAGTATTCCCGAGCGATAGTATTTTTGTGGATTCATATCTGTCATACTTTTCTTTTGTTGAATTCGTTGGAAATGAATATTGCAAAATTAGAATTTTTGCTCACGTAGTATAGATCGTACTCGTCAGTGGCAAGGGTTTCTCAGACTCTCTCAACTCTATCGGAGAACAATGAGAATCGAAGAAAAGAAAAGTAAAAAAGTAGGGGAGAAAAAAGAAGAGAAATCGATGCTGTACGGGACTGTCTGCTCAATGGGCTCGTTCCTTTTTTTCCCTCTTCTTTTTATTAAGAGTAATTCATTTGAATTCATGGATCGATCGCTGAAGAATGGGTGAATTCACCCTCTGATCCCAACTGTGCTGCCCACCGCGATTCTATTTATAGTCATTTTTCATTGAGGGCATTTATTTGCACATTTTACGTTCAAGTAAATTGACGAACGGATTTAAAAATTCATCGATTAACTCGTGAAAGAGAAAAAACGGTCTGAATCAAATGTCGTAAATTGTTCTCTCATAATTTTTATATTATCTCCACGCTTCCGCTTCGAGAAGCCAAATTTGTTACAGTCGAAAATACACGAAGGGTAGGAAATGAAGAAGCAAAGTTAAAACCCTGTTTGCTCCTCTTTTTCGTATTCCTCTCTGTACCTTCGATGAAGCTGAATTTTCCCAATAAAATTAATAATTTCAGAGGCCCAAGAGGAGAAAGTATCGAAAAAAATGATGGATCAAAGAACTCGTCGAAATTAAGGGTGAAATTTCAATTTTTTTTGTCGGCTCACACTAAACGGTGTCTGCGTGTTTATCGCCGTGTTTTTTCCTTCCTTTTCCTTTTCTCTTCCTCATTCCTGCGTCCCTTCAGGCTAGAAGAACGCGCTAGACCACGCTCGCTTTTTTAAACTTATGCTTTTTTGTTCTTCCGTTGAGTTTGAAAAAACGGGACCCCTGTATTTAAATGAGCTCTCCAGTTATACGGAAACAGTCAATTTTAAACACATGGCGTTCACCGATAACAGAAAAAAAAAAACATGAACGCTTTTCCTTCCGTGTTATAAATTTTTTTTTTTTCATTTCAACAAAATATTCATTAACGTGAAAAACAGTACAAAATAATATTTTCCTAAAGCTCCACGCACAAGCCCCATAAAATCGATTGGTTTGTTCAAAATATTTTGTTTCTGCAACATTTTTTATTAACATGCAAAAAAAAAATAGACGAATCGTGGTCCAGAACTCGATTTTTTCCTTTACAGAATAAAAATCGGCGAAGCTCATTTGCAAAAGTTGAAATTTCAAAATTTCAAAATTCTTGAAACGTAGGGAAGTTAAAGGAAGCGAAAGGAAAATGACGAAGACAAACGAGAAATAGAGAGTGAGAGAAAGAATGAGGAGGCTAAGATGAAGTAGCCGGCGTCTTGGCTCCAGAAAGAAAAAGAAGAATAAAAGGGCAAGGTCTCTCAACCGGAGTCCTAATTATACAGCACGCGCCAAATAAATGGGCCCACTTCCCCGAACGGTAGAAGCGCATCGCTCAACGTTTAAGTGTGGCCAGCACAGTGATTGGCCGTTGTGAAGCCCTTGGCAATATTTTCGGTAAATCACCTTGGATAGAAAGAAATTCATGAGTCGAACTATTTTTAAAAAATGTTCGTCTATTTTGGTGTAGCCGATCACTGTATCACTCTCGATCTTTTCTTTTCTCCGTTTCTTTCTTCCTCTAAATATTCACCCTCTCCCTGGATAGACTAGATCTCGCGCACCTAAAAACGTAGGGTGAGCTGCCTTTTCGGATGCGCCACCACCATATGGCGAATCCTTTTGCCAGCCGCATTTTAAATCGTCGAGGACACGGCGAGTCCTTCGGCCAGAGAGCATGCACTCGTCTTCGCACCCAATCCACTCTTCCCTCTCGCTCTCGCTTTCTCTATTATCGATCTAAACGTGGATACATGCAATTCGAAATAGCGACAGGTGGCTACGGAACAACCAAAAGAATAAATTTTGGCCTTGTCTAGGCACCTCCTGACGTTTCCGTAACTTCGACTCTATTTCAACGATATGATACGCGATCGATTTGCTATTTAAAGAGACAAATGATGTTGTTAAAAAAAAAAAACAAAACAAAACCTTTTGTAACATTAATTCGATTATTTCCCCAACGACTGTGATTTACACGAAAAATATTTTTTCTCCGTGCAATTATCTTAATCCAAAAATTAATTGGAAAGAGATACGCCAGTCTGCGATTTTTTAACCGATTTGAAAAATTCTTCCAAAATATAATGCGAATCATAACGAGAATAACCCACGATATATAATACAAAAAATAAGAACTTCTTCCGGTTTCTATTTGCGTTCATTCTTGATTCCAAAACGCTTTTAAAACTGAGTTTTTTCACCTGCTTTTCCGTGTTCGAAACATTGGGTGCGTTGTGACCATGGCCCGACTGTTTCATGCGCGTAAAATCTTATCTACGAGGCATCTCTCTTTTTTTTTCTATCTTACCAAGTTTCGAAATCCTCGAGCTCTAGTCAGCCGGTACAGACATGATAATAATTCTCTCTTTGCCACCTTTCGTTGATTACGCAGCTGCAACTTTACGTAGATATTCTACATTCGAGTACACGTACTAAATAACCCAGGCAGTTAGTTCAAGATATGATATTCCTTCAGGAACACACTGGGAATCAAAAAAAAAAAAAAAAAACTTTAGATTAGCGTTGGTTACGAACATCCGTTTACAATTTTTTAATTCTCCAACGCAGAATACCCAAAATCATTATTCAGAAAGAGGATCTGGAGCCAAATATCCAAAAAGGATTAGTAAAAAGTTTTTAATGATGACCATCATTTCACGCTCTTTGGGCGATTGGGCTCTTGGCACGGTTTCGAATTAACACGATCGGAGAATTGCTCCAGTGGCGAGTTGCGCAGAGCAAATGCTACAGTGTCGATCTGGCTGACGTCGAAATGACACTTTGCCCTCGAATGACACCATAGAAAAAGCAAAAAGTCTCGTTTCAACTTTCACCCTCTTGCGAGATCTCTCGCAACCCCTACACAACCACTGAATCTCACAGCCTCCTCGTTTTTTAAATTTTCTCCGAATAAAATGAATTCATAGCTCAAACTCACACTCGGAAACCAAATTTGCGGGAATAAAAAAATGCTGCGAAAACAGCAGAAACAACAGCGAGCATCTTCGCTGATCCGAGCGAAAATACGAACGAAAACGTGCAAGAGTAAGTGATATTGTTTGCCAATTTTGAATAAACCATTTTTCTGAATTTATCATCAACAGAATTTGAATAAAATGAAAATTGGATTTTGCTCACTAGCGTTGCTAACTTTTATCCAGTCGGATCAGAATGAGAAAATTAAAATGCAGTACCAACAGAATTCAGGCTATGGTAGTTCATGGTGCACACTCCAAAAAAACTATTCTTCTCGTTCTGCGGTTACTCTTTGCTCTGTATGCCTGAAATATGCATCAAGTTAGAGAGCCTGAGCGATAAGATATCCTCGACCAGCCAGAGAATAATTTCCCTTCATCTTGCGCAATTCGTTTCTGCAACCCTCCGGGAAACCATTCCCGCCTTGTCCCTTTTAAAGATAAAAACTTCACAGCGTTTTTTCTATTTTTGTCCGGATAGTATTCAAGGTTTCGGGTCGTGGTGTGAGTTTATTTTTAGTGTAACTGTGAATGAAACTCTGCGCCGGTGTCTTGGACAAAGTTGCAAAAGGAATTCGTTTTAAAAAAATAAAAAAAGGGCCATAAAGGGAAAATTATTTCGTGGACAATAGTTCGAGATATTCTTATCAATTCGTACTGCTCGAAGTTTAATTCGGGAAAAGTGCAAAAAGAAACGATGTTAAAACCCAAACAAACCTCAGGGCAAAGTGCACGAGCACGCAATATGAAGGAGCACACGTGCTCCGGGATTCGAGTTTTGTGTATACATACAACTTTGTGCGGAAAAGCTGAACGAGAGCGTAGGAGTGGTTAGGAGGGTGGAGAAGGGGTATTCGGACCTGTATAAGGAATGGCACGAATGGACGTGAGAAAACGTAGTACGACGAAACGAGACCGAGAAGGAAGTAAGAAGCACGTGAACTGAGACGGGGGTGGGAAAGAGTTGCTATAGAAACACTGGTTTTATCTTTGTTGCTCTCATTTCGAACTGCTATATGTATACGAATGCGTGGATAGAGGAGGATGAGAAGTTGCGGTGAGGGGATCAAGGGTTCGGAGGGGAGAGGGGCAGGAATAGGCCGCAACGCAGCAACGGGGGAAGAAAAAATAGCGAGGGTGAAAAAAAGCTTGGGGGGTGACTCAAATAAAAAAACGGATCAATATTAACTCTTTTTTCAGGGGTAGAAGGCCCAATGGGCGAGGGGTAAGGAAGGGTGAGAGGAGAGGGTTGCTTGAGGCCTGGACGAAGCTTAGCTACGTAGCCCTCGTAGCCCAGCATTTCCAGGACACTTACTCGCTCTCCCAACCCCTCTCTTTCCCTTTCGTTTTTTCTCGTCGTCTCTCGTTCTATTTCCTCACTTCTTCCACGTTTTTTTTTCTTCCTCTAGCCCTCCGCCTTCGCTTTTTCCTTCTTCTGCTGCTACTGCTCCTTTCTCTTTCGATTCCCCGGCTGTGGCAACTTTTCCCTCTCACTGCTAGTCTCTCGCATCTTATCTCTCGTTTGTCCCTCGCTCTCGCTTTCCTCCCAAGCAACCTTTTCATCCCCTAACGTGCCGAAGAAGCTGCACGCCCCTTCCCCAAATTCTGGCGAGAAAAACTCCAACTTCTGCGCGCAACGGGAAACGCCAAGCACGGAATACCAAATCACCTTGAATCACCTCCGCATTCGTCGAAGCTTAAGTTATATTCGTCCTTCCTCGTTCATGTATTCCGTATATGTATACAACCGGAATTGGTTAAATCTAACCATACGGAGCTGAACTAGGTCCGCAGAGACTAAGCAGAAATAAAGGGGTGTAAATATTTGGTGGAGCACGATTTACAGCCAACACTTCTGATATCTGGGTCAACGCACATGCCACGTGGGTCACCTACGAAGCAACTGGGAATAAAAACATCGAACTATGGAACGCGAAATGGGATTAATGGCGATACATAAATAAATCACGAAAGAAAAACCGTTTCGAAGTAAAAATCGATAATTCCCTCTCACCGAAATCGTCAAAATAATGATTTACATGTTTGCAGAGTTCGCAACCAAACGGTCAAATTAGACATTCGAATTTTTTTTTTTCTTTTCTAATAGAAAAATCCAAAGGATCGATACGTTTGATTAAGTCGATGATATGTTGTTCGGACTATTTGGACCCCCTCGCGACCCGTGTGTACTAAATCGACTGTACCCTCGCATTTCCGGAATTTAGTGGGGTACGTTATGATGTACCTACCCCGAGTCTAGAAAGCAAAAACCCCATTCGCGTAAACGATAGGAAATCGCGTTATAATAGTTCTGCACAGTCGGTGGTACGCGATTTCTGAGATTGATCTATCGGCTCAATATGTTTTATTTAGTGCTTTTCGATGAAGTTGTCCCGGGACAGGGACACACGACAGTGAGATCTCTTCGTTTTATCTTAAATCCCAACTTCCGTCAAGCGGACGACGACCAACGAATAGACGCCGGTAGATTTATATTTCAATGACGAAAATTCATTAAAATTGTTTATAAAAATTTGGATCCGTAAAATTTTCGATGTGAAAATGACGCATCGCGTTAATGCCGATTTTTTAAACAAATGTGAGACTTTGACCGCATTTTGGGAATTTTTCACCTGCGATTGCTAGTTTTGTACGTTCCCCAAACGTAATTCAAGCAAATTGTAATTCTTGAAGATATATAACTTGGTCAATCCTTTCATTTTGGCAGTGCACGATTCGGAGCGAGATTCAAGAGGAATTTTCATACTTTCATCAATAAATAAGATATGCGGAGTCCTTGGAGTAGGAAAATACATTTATTCCGAAGGATATACACGTTACGGGTGAGGGCAGTGTATCTCAAGATCGAAGGGACCATCGCACGCGAGCATGGGGGGAAAAGAGCCGCCCTCCAAATTTTCCGAGTGCTACTAGTGCCTTTACTGCGGCTCTGCTGCTGCGTCGTTCGTCCTTCGTCCTTGACTTCCGGCAGACCCTTCGCAACCCTTCTCCGCGCTGGTGGACGCACGACTAGCGATCCTCCATTTCTCTCTCGCCCGATTCTCGCCGCTCGAAAAACTATGACCCAAAGAGTGCGAGCAACAGAGAGCCAAGAGGGAAATAAAAAAAAGAACACCCCAAAACAAACAGGCATTTCCATGGTAACGCACAATTACTACAGACTTCCCTCCGCTACTATATCAACCTATATATAAATATAGATACATATGTAAACAGAGTACACTCGTTCGAGACGGTCCTCTCGCTTTTTACTTCCTCTTCCTCGCATCATTTCACTCCTCAGGTTTGACATGCGGCTTTCTCCTGTCTCCTTTTTCTTTCGCTCGATTCCACGTGGCTTTTTCGTACTACAAATTCACATTCTATATACGCATCGCAGTTTTATCGAGTAGATTTTTTTTCCACTAGATAACATTCATTCGCGTACTCACCGAAGTCTCGACGATGATTGTGGCGATAAAAAATTGTCTCGATTTGTTTTTCATGATATCCTGGCGAAGGACATTCGTACCAATTCATACAAAAATCATTCATACCTTCTCTTATTTCTGAAATGCATTGCAATCCCATACGAAAAGTGTATTTTTGATTTAACAATTAATTGAATTTTTCTCCAAAAGTGCGAGTCGAATTTCGCGAAGATGCGAAATTTTTATTCCTCCGGATATTCGTGCCAGAACAAAAAAAAATAATTTGAATTCTGTGAGCTGGGCATGGGAGCTATTTTATTGTTAATATGTTCCGTAAAAACAATGCATCGTGGTTTCCAATTTATTTTTCAATGCCTCTATGAAAAGGCTCGACGAGTTTTAGGTCAGAAGAGCGAGCAAAATACGATGTCGAGCAAAATACATCGCGCGACAAGGAAGGATTGAAAAGCGATTGGTTGATTTATTGGTTTCTCGAAGTCCAGTCACATCTCGTAGAGGTTTTGCATATCAATTCATAGCTATTCCGTCCTCTCGGTATCCCGAGAAGAAAGAAAAAGTAAACCGAGAGCCAATATGCAGTAAATTCATACCGCTGCTCCGCGTTGAGAACACTTTTCTTCTGGGTGCTCGTACGTCCGTCGATTTGGGTCTTGATCTACTGAACGAATACTTATTCCTCGTTGGCGGATGACAGTCGCCGGGGTGGGAAAAGGGTAGAGAATCTCGAGGTGTTTTCCTGTACTCGAGCCAACGACCATTTTCGCTTTTTTTATGGATTAAATTTATGGGCTTTGCCGAAGACGCGAGATTCGTGTTTGTCAGAAAAAAACTCGTGTGGTTTCATTTGTCAACGATATGGCTCCGTAGATCTTGTATTACTCCCGCGACTCTCTCCGTATTTTCTGCCACTTCCTTTCACTCACGACCCAAAGATACTCTCCGCTCTAAGAGGAACGTACAAGTATGAATTTTTATGAGCCTTACACTTTTACATGCAGTAAGACAATCGCCACCAACGCACACTTGCATCTTGCAGTCTCGATTGGAATGCTCAATACTTCGTACCCTCGCGATTTTCTTCACGAAAGAGAAACATCTGCAAACGATGCGAATGAAAAATAAAAGCATTCGAGTTTCGTTGGCATTGAAAAAATACCGAAATTTAAATCAAATCTACCACTAAAAATATTAATTAATCGTTCTCCACCTTCTCGAGGTTTTTCATTTTTTTTTCAATGTTTATTCAATTCTCTTTGGAGAGCAGTCGGTTCTCGGCACGTTCGAAACCGGGATGAAAAAATGTGTCGCCGAAAGAAATTCTTTAGGGATCCACACCCACATAACATATGTACATACACATATATTGCTTCATTGTCAATATGAGGAGGGTTCGATCTTCAATTTTAATCGTATGATTCGTTCACTGCGATCTCAGTATACCTCTCTGCCAAATAACATGCGTCTGACAAATATCCACAACGCCCTATCCGAGCACCCTCCGGTTTTCTTCCTTTCTTTCTTTCGTATACCCTTTTCTATCAGGCGTCAGACCCTATTTTTTGGTAAAAGGGTGAACTGATCGGAAAGACTTATGGATCGGACGCAGGCCACGCGGCCAGTTCGAACCGTCTGATTATAAAAACGGGGTTGCAATATATACCTCGCTCAATGGTGTAACAACCATGGTGAAGTGGCCAATAAGCAACGCTGCTTAGTAAAAAAAAAAAAAAAATTCCATCTTTTTCTGTTCAATTGACTGTCTCGTGGAATATAAAAAAAAAAAACGTTTCCATTTTTCGATATTTTTCGGTAAAAATTGGTAGGGGAGGATCGCGTCGTTTGATCGCAATAATTAAAAATTAATTTTCCATAAAAAATAAATATTCAATTGATTTTTCGTCAATTTTGGATTGATTTC